>CM024200.1:0-70000 GCA_013435755.1 Amphilophus citrinellus | reverse complement strand
ACCAATTCAATCACTGGAAAGCCTACTGCAAGACCACCCACTCAAAGTCACTGCAGCTAATGGAACAGACGATGGGTGGATCGAAGTCCTTCTTGAAATTACAAGTAGCAAACATGGCTCAGTTGCTCTTCATGTCCCGATGCTAGTGAGACAAGCAGGTGTGAGCAGTCCATTACTAGATTATTGCAGGAAACAGTGATCAGACTGCTAAGGCCAATTTAGTGGATCTATTGTCAGAGGCTTTGAAAATTAAGAAAAATAGCGTTGAAACTCTTGTCTCTGTTGTTCACACAATGCCACACCAGGAAGAGTCAGAACGCTCGACGGTGAGAGTGGGAAAGAAAGGACTCACCATCCACAGCAGTCAGGTCTGCGAGGTGAGATGCCGAATTAGAGCTTTTCCTGGAGGTGGAGTCATGTTGTTTGAGCCAGATATAGTGTGTAGCTTGCCAGATGGGTTGGAGTTGTTTCCTGCTCTTGTTGATGTACCGGCTGGTACCTCTAAGATTGTAAGAATACCGATCCAAAATTCCACAAAGCATGCTGTTTTTTTACCTCCGAAAGCAGTCTTGGGATTCATCGAGGAAATTGTTGAAAGTACACCTGTGAACATTCATCCAGTTACCCAGAAGTCAACAGAGCCACTCAGTGATCCTCTACTCTGCACTACTCAAGTAAGTTCAAACCATGATGGATAGAGTGAGGGAAGAGAAAATTACAGGACTGCCCAGGGTGAAGAAAAATGGCACCCTGATGTCAATTTAGACCATCTGTCTGAGTCTGACCAAAGCAAGGTACGGCAGTTGTTTTATGAGGAATCAGATGTGTTTGCTCGTGATGAAGGACACATTGGATGCATCCCTGGCTTGCAACTAAAAATCAACACAACCGACAATATTCCAGTCCAGAAAAGCTACAATTCCATCCCACGACCACTGTATAAAGAGGTAAAGGACTACATCCAAAACCTCTTAAACAGGGGGTGGATCAGGAAATCTGTGTCGGCCTATTCCTCGCCAGTAGTGTGTGTGCGGAAAAAGGACAACAGTCTGCCCCTTTGTGTTGACTTCTGGGAGCTCAACCGTAAGACCATCCCAGACCGCCATCCACTGCTGACGATCCAAGATCTGCTGGACAGCCTGGGGGGCAACTCATGGTTCTCCATCCTGGATCAAGGGAGTACGTAGCATCAAGGTTTTGTGAGTGAGGAGTAGAGATATTTAATAGCCTTTAGCACCCCGTGGGGACTCTACGAATTGGTGCGAATACCCTTTGGATTGACAAACGCTACAGCCGCCTTTCAGAGGTGCATGGAGGGAGTGTTAGAGGGCATCAGAGATGAGCGCTGTGCACCTTATTTGGATGATGTCCTTTGTTATTCAAAAACCTTCGATGAACATGTGAACCATCTGAGACAAGTATTACCGAATGCGACAACATGGTATCAAGCTTCGGCCCACCAAATGTGAACTCTTCAAGAAACAGATCCGATACATCGGTCGAATGGTTTCTGGAGAAGGGATTCAGATCGACCTGAAGGATTTGGAAGCAGTCTTGGCCCTGAAAGATAAGAAATCCCGCACTGTCGGAGAGGTCTGGACATTGCTTGGATTTCTGAGTTATTACCGGTCCTTTATCCAAGACTTCTCACGATTGGCAAGACCCTTGTTTGAACTTCTCCAGAGCCCAGCTGAGACAAGCAGTGCCATCCAACCTCAGTCTGGTAAGAGAAAGGGTCAAGTAATCAAAGGGAACAAGGGACAACTCCCCTCCCGTACACCTGTAACTTGGACTAATGAACATCAAACTGTGGTAGCAAGGTTGGTGGAGATGCTGACAAACCCTCCCATCTTAACCTATCCAGACTTTGATCTTCCATTTGTGCTACACACAGACGCGTCAAATGAAGGACTCGGAGCTGTGTTATACCAACACCAAAACAACAAACTGCGCGTCATTGGGTACGGGTCTAGAACCTTAACACCTGCCGAGAGGAATTACCATCTACACTCTGGCAAGCTTGAGTTCCTGGCCCTTAAATGGGCTATTTGCGACAAGTTCCGGGATTACCTGTATTATGCACCAACATTCACGGTCTATACAGACAATAATTCTTTGACCTACATCCTGAATTCAGCAAGACTAAACACTGTGGGTCACAGGTGGGTTGGGGAGTTGGCCGACTTCCATTTTGATATCAAGTATAGACCCGGAAAGAAGAATGCGGATGCTGACATGTTGTCCAGGTACCCAGTGAACCTTCAGCAACAGATGGAGGATCATACAGAAACAATGTCACCAGAGGTGGTCTCTGCAGTATGGCAGGGAACCAAAATGGCACAAAGTGATGAGGTTGCTGCATTGCAATTAAACGTTGATGGTGGCAACACTGTGCCTTCAGACGGTGTCTCAAGCATCATACCCAAAGATATCAGAGCGGCACAACAGGAAGATCCAGCTATTAGAGAGGTTGTGTCTCTGAAGCAGAGAGCATGGACTCTGAATGAAAAAGAGAGCAATGTGTAAACAGACAAGGAGACTACTCTATCGGAAAACACATCAAAACAGACAACTGGTCCTCCCTGAAAAGCTCAAATCGGAGGTACTGAAGCGCTTGCATGACGACATGGGGCATGTAGGTTCGGACAAGGTTATCCATCTTGCCCGAGAACGGTTCTACTGGCCGTATATGCAACAGGATATTGAGGACTATGTGACAAAAAAATGCCCTTGCATAAAACAGAAGCATCCCAGTGTCCCACAAAGAGCTCCAATGGCATCCCTCACCAGCAGTGCACCATTTGAGTTAGTTTCCATTGACTACTTGCACCTGGAGCCAAGCAAAGGAGGGTATGAGTACATCCTTGTCGACCACTTTACATGCTTTGCACAGGCATACCCAACAAGGAGCAAATCAGGAAAGACAGCTGCTGAAAAGATATTTCAGGACTTTATTCCTCGGTTTGGGTATCCAGAAAAGTTGCATCACGATCAAGGACGTGAGTTCGAGAACAGCCTGTTCAAAAGACTACAACAATTCAATTCAATTTTATTTATATAGTGCCAAATCACAACAAACTGTCGCCTCAAGGCACTTTGTATTGTGGGTAAAGACCCTACAGTAATACAGAGAAAACCCAACAGTCAAAACGACCCCCTATGAGCAGCACTTGGCGACAGTGGAAAGGAAAAACTCCCTTTTAACAGGAAGAAACCTCCAGCAGAACCAGGCTCAGGGAGGGGCAGTCATCTGCCGCGACCGGTTGGGCTGAGGGGAGAGAAAGACATGCTGTGGAAGAGAGCCAGAGATTAATATCAATTAATGATTAAATGCAGAGTGGAGTATAAACAAAGTAAATAAGGTGAATGAGAAGAAACAGTGCATTATGTGAACCCCCCAGCAGACTAGGCCTATAGTAGCATAACTAAGGGATGGTTCAGGGTCACCTGATCCAGCCCTAACTATAAGCTTGATCATAAAGGAAAGTTTTAAGCCTAATCTTAAAAATAGAGAGGGTATCTGTCTCCCGAATCCAAGCTGGAAGCTGGTTCCACAGAAGAGGCGCCTGAAAGCTGAAGGCTCTGCCTCCCATTCTACTCTTAAGTATCCTAGGAACCACAAGTAAGCCAGCAGTCTGAGAGCGAAGTGCTCTGTTGGGGTGATATGGTACTATGAGGTCTTTGAGATAAGATGGTGCCTGATTATTCAAGACCTTGTATGTGAGGAGAAGAATTTTCAATTCTATTCTAGATTTAACAGGGAGCCAATGAAGAGAAGCCAATATGGGAGAAATCTGCTCTCTCTTTCTAGTCCCTGTCAGTACTCTAGCTGCAGCATTTTGGATCAGCTGAAGGCTTTTCAGGGAGCTTTTAGGACAGCCTGATAATAATGAATTACAATAGTCCAGCCTAGAAGTAATAAATGCATGAATTAGCTTTTCAGCATCACTCTGAGAAAGGATGTTTCTAATTTTAGAAATATTGCACAAATGCAAAAAAGCGGTCCTACATATTTGTTTAATATGTGCATTGAAGGACATATCCTGGTCAAAAATGACTCCAAGGTTTCTCACAGTGTTACTGGAGGCCAATGTAATGCCATCCAGAGTAAGTATCTGGTTAGACACCATGTTTCTAAGATTTGTGGGGCCGAGAACAAGAATTTCAGTTTTATCTGAATTTAGAAGCAGGAAATTAGAGGTCATCCAGGCCTTAATATCTTTAAGACATTCCTGCAGTTTAACTCATTGATGTGTGTCATCTGGCTTCATTGATAGGTAAAGCTGAGTATCATCTGCATAACAATGAAAATTGATGCAGTGCTTTCTAATAATACTGCCTAAGGGAAGCATGTATAATGTAAATTGGTCCTAGCACAGAACCCTGTGGAACTCCATAATTAACCTTAGTGTGTGAAGAAGACTCCCCATTTATATGAACAAATTGGAGTCTATGAGATAAATATGATTCAAACCACTGCAGTGCAGTACCTTTAATACCTATAGCAAGCTCTAATCTCTGTAATAAAATGTTATGGTCAACAGTATCAAAAGCTGCACTGAGGTCCAACAGGACAAGTACAGAGATGAGTCCACTGTCAGAGGCTGTAAGAAGATCATTTGTAACCTTCACTAATGCTGTTTCTGTACTGTGATGAATTCTGAAACCTGACTGAAACTCTTCAAATAAACCGTTCCTCTGCAGATGATCAGTTAGCTGTTTTACAACTACTCTTTCAAGAATACAACAACTGTCAGGAATTGCACATTCATGAACCACCCTTTACCATCCGCAATGCAATCCAGTGGAACGACTAAATCGGACACTTCTCTAAATGCTGCGTACCCTACAAGAAGAGAAAAAGAGTGAATGGAAAGATTATCTGCCTCAGATTGTGCACGCATACAATTGCACAAGACATGAAGCAACAGGATACTCTCCATTTTTCCTATTGTACGGCAGGGCTCCACGGCTGCCAGTCAATTTGCTGTTTAGCCAAAGGAAAGAGACTGAGGCACGTAACCACCAAAGCTTTGTCCAAAAATAGGCCGAGAGGATGCGAGTGGCTTATCAAATAGCTGCAGACAACAGCCTTAAGTCCTCCGCCAAAGGCAAGAAACAGTACGATAGACGTGTAAGAGGGGTCACTCTCCAGCCAGGTGATAGGGTACTGGTGATAAATCTGTCAGAGAGAGGAGGGCCAGGGAAATTGCGTGCCTATTGGGAGAAGGTAGTACATCGCGTGGTGGAGAGAGTGGGAGATGGGCCAGTCTATAAAGTGCAGCCAGAGAGAGGAAGTAAGACCATGCGCGTTCTGCATAGAAATCTACTGCTGCCAGTAAATGACCTTCCTCTTGAAGAAGAACTTCCCGTCGAAGAAAAGACCAGACGGAAAGGACAAAAACAACCTGAAAAATATGTTGACCAAACAGCAACAAGTAGCTCTGATGAGGAAGATGAGCATACTTACCATTGTGACCTCCGGAGCAGGATCCCATGCTACAGACTTCCAGACCCTCACCAACAAGATCCTGTTATTCTACAGGAGCATCCTCAGCAACAGGAAACTGTCATGCCACAGCGGAAATCTCTAAGTCAGCTCAAGTTAAATGCAACAGCCAGAGAGTTCTGTCCTACTAACAGGGAAGAATCTGAGGGAGAGCAGGACATTGTGGAGACTGAGGAGTTGGTCCAAACAAGGTTTGACCAAGTGGAAATGGATGGAGGAAACATAGGAGAAAGCGACAATGTAAGGAGGTCACAGAGGAGAGGGCGACCAGCAGAAAGACTCACATGTGACACTCTGGGTCAGCCATCATACTGCCATTGGAGAACGGACATGAACTCCCTCTCAGCCAGCCAACCCTACGTGTCCACTCCTGGCTTTCCATCCTCCTTTTACTCCATCCACCCCCAACCATACTACCACAATTGGTGCATTCTCATACACTGACGGGTCCACACAAATAGAAACAAATGTCGGGAGACATTCTTTGAGTGGGGGAGAGTGTAGAGGGTTGAAATTATCTCACTTCTGAGATGAAGTATCAAAAGGTGATAGAGAAAAACAGTCGCCCCTAAAGTTTTTTTTTGTTTTGTTATATTTGTGAATTTGACTGTTATTTAAGCACTGTTGTGAGTTCCGTGCAGTTTCATGTATTATGGTGCCATTCCACAGCAGGACGCTAGAGGGCGCGTATTGCGCTCGGGGTATAGAGTAGCTTTGGGGTACAGAGGAAGAATAAACCTTCCTGTTATGAAGCTACGATAGCTCAACGTGTGTGCCTTTTGCTATTCTTTACCACAGCACCACACATTGTCACAGGAAGCCAGTTGCCCCTCAGACGACAAACCTAGGGAGGCAACAAAAGCGGCAGAAGGGTGTGACTCTGCCATCTGTACCGGAAATCTTAAAGTGGAGGGTCGCGTGGATTCCAGTCAATATCAGCAGATTTTTGAGAACAATGTTCAAGAATCAGTGACAAAGTTGAAGTTGCACCAGGGCTGGATACTTCAACAAGACACGACCCTAAACACACTGCTCAAAATCTACTGAGGCATTCATGCAGAGGAACAAGTACAATGTTCTGGATGGCTATGCAGAACCATACAGACTCAGACTCAGTACCTGTTGGACCTGAGCCACAAGCTGGATGCGTAGTCCAGCTGAGAACGTGCTTGCAGGTGAAAGGGATTAGATCTGGAGATAAGGTATGGGTCTGCACAGCGAGGACAGTAACCGAGCAATTTGTACTATTTGATTTACTGAGACTGTCCCAGTGAACTGAAGGCAATTTTTCTTTTAACAAAACAACAAAAGGACAAGAATAATATCTGTAATTTTGGCAAATTTTCCATTACAATAACATTTAATAACATGCTTAATGAAAACTCAAATACTAATACTGTCATTGAAAGATAACTGAATAATGAGAGAATGAAAACAAATATCATTTGCAATGCCTATTGTTTTTATTGTTTTTATTTTTGTATTTTGTAATATTTAATCAACTTTAACAAAAAAAATAAATAAAATAAATGGCTAAATTCTGAAATGTCAAATATAAGGTTTGGGGGCCAGAATTGGCCAGTAAAGTCTTAAACCTGGCTGACTGGGTGTTTCTGTAGGCCAAAAGGAGGGAGCTACTCTAAAACTTTATAATTTTATCAATTAAGTGAAAAAGTAAAGAACAGATCCAAATCTGGCTCCTTTCCAAAGACTCCCTGTTGAATTGCCATAGGCAATGTCTTGTTGGATCTTGGTATCACAATTTTATATATGTTTGTTTTTCTTTGTTTGCTTCTACCTTTAGTCTTTAGTGTTTTTGTTTTCATTTTATTCCATAGGTATAACACATGTATTCATGTGCAAATTTAAACTGTAGGATTCTAGGATGACTAATCATAGACTGAGTGGCCTTTAGCATTTTTAGCATATTTTTCATCTGAATAGATTGAATAATTTCTAAGAATAGGTTAACCCAGTCTAAATTTTCTAATCAAGAGATCTTTAATATGAAGACAATGAATAATAGAGCTTTAAAACATACACTTCTGCTGTTAAATGTCTCTTGGCAAATTGTCAGTGTTGTAGTCAAGACCACCTAACCCGAGACAAGACCAAGACCAGTGCCTGATGCTAAATGACACAATAAAATGTGAAACATGATCAAAATCACTGCTCAAATTGATCTGAAAGATCCACATTCCCATAAAATCACCTAAATATTTAACACTCAGAGGTGAAATAAATGTAACCACCTTTATTTAATACTCCTGGGTGACTTCCATCATTTATCGCAGAATGTAAAACAATTATTCATAGTTCATCACAATAGTCTTAACTGTTCTCTGCCTTTCATAAACAGTACATAAAGTTATATTGTTTTAAACCAACAACAATCTTTGTAAAAATGTGCGCTATTTCAAAACCACATCGCTAAATGTGTAAAAATGACAAAACAATCATCGACAGTAACTAAACTAAAGCCGCATGTTTCTCTCATACAGATTAAAGCTGCAGTATCTAACTTTATAAATCTGTTTTTTACATATTTGTTAAAACTGTCACCATGTCAGGACAGTATGAGACAGATAATTTGTGGGGAAAAAAAATCAAGCTCATCCACCTCCTCCCTGAACCACTTCTAGTCAAAAACAACCAATCAGAGCCAAGATGAGGGTCAATCACTGTCAATCACTCCTCGTGTATGTGCTGCTCAATGTAGTGGTGTACGATACTTCAAGATTTGGTATCGATTCGATGCCAAGTAAATACAGGGCCAGTATCGCCGATACTGATACGGATACTTTTTAATAATTACGAAGAATTTTCATGAAATTTAACTGGTTTGAGATTTTTTTTTTTCCTTTGGATCATTAATTAGGTAAAATCCAAGATAGAATTGGGCAAAGTTTATAGGTAAGTAGAAAATACTTTTTCAAAATAAAAGTTATATTTCTGAAATAATACAACATTAACAAAACAATTTTCCCCATACATTGATGTCTGGATTTTTTTTTTTTCCTTTCATAAATGAAGTGTACAAAATCATCACTCAAGAACAAATGCAAACTTTTTTTTCCAGTTAGATCGTTCAGAAAGTATAATACAAAAATGTAATAAAAAATGTCCCTTCATTCACTAATTTTCTAGTTTTTTCTTAAATAAACAAGCTGTATAAATTTGCTTTAAATGTTTCATAGCAAATTCTTTTTTTTTCCCCAAGTAAAATATGTGTCACGTGACAGTATAACAAAACACTGTGGGGAGGGGAGGACAAATTGCGCCTTTGCAACACTTAGACAGTCAGCCTGCATCTTTGATGAAACCGCAGCACTGCATACAGGAGAGAAACTGAAGCTAAAGTATCGATCTCATACTGATATTGATCAATACCAATACCAAAGTTGGTATATGATGATGATACTTTATTGATCCCACAATGGGGAAATTACAGTTAACAGAACACCCATCCAAGAAGACAAACAGAACAAACATGGAGAGATAGGTGAACTGTGGCCATGCTGCCCCCCTTCTGGAGGCGCTGCCATTACAAAGACAGAAACAATAGTGAAAACATATAAGGATGAGTGAGGAAAAAAGGGTTAGTGGGCTACTGTGGGGCTGACTCAAACTCCTACCTCAGCTAACAGTTCTGATAAGATGTAGAGTTCATCAGCGGGTAGGTCAGGGAGATCAGTCCAACACAGGTCAGAAGAAGACAGGACAGTGGGGGCGTAGAGCATCTGTTTACAAACATCCCGGAGACAATTTGATAAGCGGCAGTCCAAGGCCGCCAGGGAGCCAAATTCTTGATTCTACGACTTGTTTTGGTACAGACTGTACTGATTAATTTGTTGACAGCCTTCAGTCTTACTGGCACCTCTCTGTGGCGAAAAAATCCAATTCATCCGAATCTTCTTGGTCCGTTCCTTCGCCATGCAGAAACAGATACATACATCTCCAAGATCTTACCCCTCCGAATCAGCTCCAGATATACAGAGTCTGAGTTTGAGTCTGTACCCTTCCTGCGTTCCCGTCATAAGCAGCCTTACCAAGGCCAGACAGCTGCCTAGACTTCCTGAATTGCAATGACAAGCCAGGTATCTCCAGGTCCAATTCGGAGAAAACCCCAGTGTCAATAAGCCAAATGTGTGTGTATTCCATCGACAATACGGCCAGGCACGTCATCTTCCACACCACCTGGGAATCCGTAACGTAGCCAGCTGGAATGTCAATTGATAAGAGGGAATAGGGTTCTCCTTCCCCCAATCTCCTCATGGTGAAAATTTGATCAAAACAATGGCGTTGAGAGACCAGCTGACCAGATCCATAATTATAAATTCCAGTTCGGAAGTTGTGTGAAGAGAGGCTCTAAAGCAGCAAAGCAGGGTAAAAAGGAAGGGCTGTGGAGAGAAGAAAAGTGCGATCGTCTCCGCTGAGAACTGGAGAGGAAAAAAACAAAACAAAAATCCTTGTTTTCCAAGATGGTGCCACGGTAGGCAGCCTGTTACTGCAGCTCTCAGTTTACTTCCCTTTCTTGTGTGTTTTTCTTGTGTTTTAAGTTTTTCTTTCAGACTCTTAGTTTCGTAGTTATATCAGATATCAAACCCGCCATGGACCTGCAAAGTTTCATTAGTGTCAAGGATCAGCTGTGTAGCAGGCAGGAAGGGGACCCCAAGGCAGACGAGGTAAATGGTAAATGGTAAACAGTCTTTATTAGGCGTAGTGCAAGGTAAGCCAGGAGAAAAAGGAAACAAAACCGAACATCAACAGGCAAGACCAGAAAAAACCAGGGAGAACATGGAGGGTACACAGCTGGGGAGCAAACGACGACGACGCGACAACAGACAGCGAAAACACGGGACTTAAATACACAGAAGGATAACGAGGGGAGTGGGAACAGCTGGGCCGCACAGGAAACGTAATCATACAGACAAGACTAAGGGAAGCAAAACTGAACATGACAGACAGAGACCGGACGACTATCAAAATAAAACAGGAAGTATGACGAGGGAACAGAGACGCAGACCTGACAGAATACTGGGAGACACAAGGAAATAGAAATAACCAACTAAGGACAAATACAAAAGATCACAAAACATAACCCGAGAAAATAACAGAAATAGTACTAAGAAAACATAAAACACTGGGCCACCGGCCCAGGACATGACAATTAGAGTAGTGGCATTCCTTATACTCTTTTTGGGACTTTTCACCACTTCATCTGGAGAACCTGTGAGCCACTCTATTGTTTACAGCCGGGATCAGCTGTTAGCCCTGTGCAACAGGAGGATACTCCCGGAGGAGCAACCCAAGATTCCGAAGGAATTACGGTGTCGGAGGAGGGGATGCAGAGCTGGATCGAAGTACCGGGAGAGGAGGAGACGGTACAAACCGAGCATTCCATCTATTCTCATGGGCAACGTAAGATCTTTACCCAACAAGATGGAAAAGCTGACGGCGCTAACCAGACTGCAGTGGGAGTACCAGCAGAGCAGCCTCCTGCTGTTCACAGAGACTTGACTCACGGACCACACACCGGACTCCGTCGTAACATTGGAGGGCTTTCAACTGGTGAGAGCGGACCGGAGCATGAGGGAGAGTGGTAAGAGGAGAGGTGGGGGACTGGCGATGTACGTTAATGAGAGATGGTGTAACCCAGGACACATCACTGTGAAGGAGCAGCGCTGTACCAAAGACATTGAACTGTCAGCGGTTAGTGTTCGGCCATACCACCTAGCCCGGGAGTTTTCACATGTTATTGTGTTAATTGTTTACATCCCGCCCTTGGCTGACGCTACAGCAGCCTGTGAGGACATCCACACCACTGTCTCTCAGTTACAGACGGCACATCTGCAGTCCCTGATTATCATCTCTGGGGACTTCAACCATGCCTCACCTTCTTCCACTCTCCCTAACTTCACCCAATATGTTGACTGCCACACAAGGGACAATAAAACTCTATACCTGCTGTTTGCTAACACAAAGGAGGCTTACAGCTCATCACCTCTACCCCCGCTTGGCCACTCAGACCACAACCTGGTCATTCTTCACCCCACCTACACCCCCATTGTGAAGAGGAAACCCCCCACCAAGAAGACAATAAGACTGTGGTCTGAGGACTGCAGAGAGGCCCTGGGAGACTGTTTTGAATGTACAGACTGGCAGGAACTCTGCAGGCCTCACGGTGAGGACATCGACGCCCTCACCCACTCCATCACAGACTACATGAACTTCTGTGTGGAGAACACTGTGCCAACCAAGAAGGTACGGTGCTTCTCCAACAATAAACCGTGGGTGACCCCAGAGCTGAAGGCCCTGCTGAACGAGAAGAAGAGGGCTTTCAGATCTGGAGACAAGGAGGAACTGAGGAGAGTACAAACGGATGTGAAATACAAGATCCGGAGAGGCAAAGAGAGCTTCAGGAGGAAGATGGAGGAACAGCTCCAACATAACAAAGTCCAAGAAGTCTGGAGAAACATGAAAAAAAATCTCTGGCCACTTTGAGGACAATGGAGGAGCCACATTGTCTGCTGACCGGGGATGGGCTAATGACCTGAATCTGTTTTTCAATAGATATGACTCTGGGTCGTTGACCACCTCCCCCACCCCTCAGCTCCCATCTGCCCCCCTCCGTATGCTGACCCCCCTCTCTCCTGGTGTAGTGCTATCATTGCCTGCACTCTCCTCACCCTCACCCACAGCGGAGCCAGCCCCATCACCCACCCCAACCCAGCCTCACATCCACCTCACAGCTGATCAGGTGAGAAGTCAGCTCAGGAAGACGAAGATCAGGAAGGCAGCGGGTCCGGATGGAATCAGCTCCAGACTGCTCAGGGACTGTGCAGACCAGCTCTGTCAGGTGGTCTTCACCCTGAGCCTGAATCTGGAGATGGTTCCTGAACTGTGGAAGACTTCCTGCATAGTTCCAGTGCCAAAGATCGCACATCCCAAGGAGTGCCAACCACTACAGACCTGTGGCCCTGACTTCTCATCTGATGAAGACCATGGAGAGGCTCATCCTGCACCACCTCCGCCCACTGGTGAGCTCAGCGCTGGACCCCCTGCAGTTCGCCTACCAGCCCGGCATCGGGGTGGACGATGCCGTCATCTACCTGCTGCACAGATCCCTCTCTCACCTAGAGCAGGCGGGGAACACTGTGAGGGTCATGTTCTTTGACTTCTCAAGTGCTTTCAACACCATCCATCCTGCACTGTTGAGAGGGAAGATGGAGGGAGCCGGAGTGGACAGTCAGCTGACGGCATGGACCATCAACTACCTCACCAACAGACCACAGTATGTGAGGTGCCATGACTGTGTGTCTGATGTGGTAGTTTGCAGCATGGGGGCACCACAGGGCACGGTCCTCTCACCCATTCTGTTCAGTCTGTACACTTCAGACTTCAGTTACAACTCAGACCATTGCCACCTACAGAAGTTCTCAGATGATACGGCCATCATCGGATGTGTATCAGATGGGAACGACGAGGAATACAGGGGGGTCATCAGTGACTTTGTCGGCTGGTGTGAGAACAACGCACTCCAAATCAACGCCAGCAAGACGAAGGAGATGGTCATAGACTTCAGGAGGAAGCCACCCCCTACAGCACCGGTGAACATCCAGGGAAAGGACATTGAGACAGTGGTCTCTTACAAGTACCTGGGTGTTCATCTCAATAACAAGCTGGACTGGACTACAAACACAGACGTCCTGTATAAGAAGGGCCAGAGTCGACTACACCTGCTGAGGAGACTGAGGTCCTTTGGTGTCTGCAGGACTCTGTTAAAGACCTTTTATGACACAGTGGTAGCATCTGCCCTTTTGTATGCAGTGGCCTGGTGGGGGGGTGGATGCACCGAAAGGGACAGGAGCAGGATCGACAAACTGGTGCGGAGGTTTAGCTCTGTGCTTGGATGTCCTCTGGAGTCTGTGTTGGTGGTGGGTGAGAGGAGGATGTTAGCAAAGCTGACATCCATCATGAACAACCCCCATCACCCTCTGCATGAGACCGTGGGTGAGCTGAGCAGCTCCTTCAGTCAGAGACTGAAACATCCTCAGGAAGGAGCGCTTTCGCAGGTCATTCATCCCAACAGCAGTTAGACTGTATAACGCATCATGATGTCTTGAGTCACTTGGACACTTTACCTCCTCTGCCATCAGTTTATCCATACAGTCCAGATACATTTTATTTATTACACTCACCCATATAATGCATACCGTGTATGCTGTGTACCTTACCGGCTACAAATGTATATAATATTTTGATATCTGTATATAGTGTTTTGATGTGTGTATATGTACATGTGTGTATTGACATTGATATATATATTTTATGTATATAGTGCTTATGTATATGTGTATAGTTTTTTCTATTTTATTTTATTCTATTCTATTTTAGTTCATTTGTTTTTACTCATCCTTTTCATTTTTCTCTGTACTGAGCTGCTGTAATGCGCAAATTTCTCCGTCGTGGGATCATTAAAGTTTTATCTTATCTTATCTTATATTATTGATATTAGGATTGATCTGCCCACCAATAGCTCAATGTACTAATGGTGGAGAAACAACTTACTTACTTACTTATCTGCTGTCATTGGTAGCCAAGGTAACTACAGGGTTCTAGCAAGAAATATTTTTCAGCCCAGCACTAACGCTAATACTAATTATTAAGCTAATGCTAACCACTACATGCCACTCCCGCTTGTTAACAGAGTGACGGGGCCTACGATGTTACTGGAAACCACCTCTGAAGCCTAGGCAGTAATCACAGTCTTTGTGGACGTGTAGTTATATTTCTCGAGGTGCATGTCAGGTTAGGTTCAGAGAGGACTTTCAGTTATGTACAAAGGACCAATGCAGACCTCTAAATGAGGCCTTATTGGATCGATAGAGTGATAATTTTTGCATATAATCCAGAAAAGTTACATTTATATATCATGCATTTAATGTGTCCCAGAGTGCCGTTTCCTTCTACTAATGGGTTTGCAGAAATCACATAATCCAGATTTTTTAACGATCAGCTGCTAAAAGCATTTCCTACATTTGAATGTCAGCCACCATGCTGTGAGCATAAACTATCACGTTTTTAATGCAACAACAGGAAGTGACATCATCTTGCTGGGAACTATAGTTTTTATTCTTGAAGGATTTCACAGCTCCACTGGTGCTGAAAACTAATGTTTGATTATGGCTTTCTGAATACAAGCAGGGCTGCAACTATCGATTATTTTAGTAATCAAATATTCAATTTATTACTCCGCAAATTAATCAAGTAATTGATAAGAAATATTATTTATTTATTATTTGGTTGATCTACTGTTTATTAATTAATTTACTAGAGTTTATCTTTAAACATTTGTCCTTTATTCACTGAGTAAAAAAATAATCCCTAACAACAGCTTGGACACACCAGGGAAAACAGCTGAACTGAATCACATTAACAAGACAGAGGAAGCAAAAGTGAAGACAGAGCACATAGAATAGAATAGAATGCTTTTATTATTATACAGGATGTACAACAAGATTGGAAGACACACAGGGCCACATATCATGGTCCTGGGCTTTGTGTTTTGTTAAGTTCTGTTTTCACTGATATTCCTCTGTGTTCTGAGTTTCCCTATGGGTTTTGATTCTCAGTTCATTATATGTATACAGTCCTGTTCTTAGTTATAGTTATTGTAGGCTTTCATGTTTCCTTTGATTTCCTCGTTTCCCTGCATCCCTGTGTTCCAGTGCCTGTTTATTTCTCCCTCAGTGTGCCTGCCTCCCTGTGTATCATGTTCAGTTTTGCTTCCATTTGCCTTGTTAGTGTCTTAATGCTCACCTGTTCTCCCAGCTGTCTCAACTTCCCTCATTGTCCCTTGTGTATATATCGTCTCTGTTTATTCTGCTCTGTGTCACGCCGTTGTTGTCAGTGTTCTTTGCTGACTGCTTCACCACAAGCCTGATCACACTAAGTCCCGTTTAACAGCTCCTTTAGGAGTGCTGATATTTGATGTACAAGTATAATTATGCAATTATGTCAAAATCTCCATTTGAGGTATTGTGAAACCAGATTAAATAAATCTATTCTGATCATGGTATATCTAAGTATCAATAGATCAGTTGTGGTATATCAATGAAGCATTGTATATAGACAGTGTGTGTCGTGTTTGTGGATACACAGTTACAGGAAGTCCTTGGGTGAAGGTGGAGGTGCTTTTTTGATTTTTATTCATGAATAAAACATTTTTGACAGTGTTGCGGCTCAGGCAATTCCTACCTTTTGGTATAACAACCCCAGCCTTGGAAAACACTCTCACAAATGACTGAAGCAGCAGTGGCGCACTGAAACTGAAGCTCTAATGTGTTCAGGTGAGGATACAGGTGCTTCTGATTATGCCGCTATAACAGACTTACCTCCGATTACCCAGAACACTTCTGCTATTTCCCATGTCTTTTCCAGCATCACATAATGAGGCAGTCATGTGATTTCAGAAAATGGGGCCGTGTTTGGCCTTTGCCATGCAATATAACGATACGGGTCTCGACACAGGCTTCATTTGGACATGCCCCCTTTTGCTCGGCACAGGGCTTGGTGCTTTAGTACCAGACGTAACATCATTACTTTTGAGTTTACATCTCTGGAGGTCTGCATTTTGGGGTCATATTCTGCCTGCCACACAGCGTTACGTGATAGCACAAGATACAAAAAACTGTCAAACTAAAATAGGAAATAAAAAGACCAGGACAAAAAAAACTAAAGATGCTTGAACTTGACACAGAAATCAAACAGAGACAAAACCACACAGAAACATTGGGGAGTCCGGCACATAGAGGTACAAGAAGTAAATACAAAAAACATGACACAAAACAGAACTCGGGTGACTAAACTAAGAATCAAAACAGAATTGGAATGTTTGAAAAACAGAAAACACTTGGTCCTAGACCCAGTACCATGACAAGGAAACTGAGTAAGGACCAGGTGGATGATAGATAATAACAAATTAAACTGCTTTTTGAGTTTTCCAGTTAGGGTGAACAAGGTTCAGAGTCAGGCTTTCAGATTAATTAAAATTCTGTATGGGTCTTTGGTTAATTAATAAGCTGGCATGGAAGATTGCTACTGCTGCTGCTACTCTTCCTCCTCGGTCTGTACTTCGAGCATTCTGACAGTGAGTGCATAGGTATAGGATACGGGGGGGACGTGTTCCCAATACTGGAGACAGGCGCATTTGTCCCACCCAAAAATTACACCATGGAGGAGAGAAATACTTGATTTTGAAATCTTTAACTCGCGCACTTTTATTTTGAAGGCGCAACATAGTGTCATGTCACTGACAACAAGACGTTACACAAAAGTTTTGTGTGCTCCAGCACCTGTTTGTCCAATTATTAAATGCAGGGCTGCAAAGTGCAATAGCAACACTGTTGTCAGTGAAGCACACAGTTTGTCTAGTAAATGTGAGAGGTATCACTTTTATTTATTTCTGTTGGTTATTATTATTTTTATTGATATTTATTTTTATTTATAATTTTTTTGTTTTTGATAGCCAAACAGTTTTTCAAGCAAGATGGCTCATCTCAGGACCTTGCGTCTCTACCAGTTTTTGCAATTTTGCAGTACTTTCCTGCTCATGTCGAGTCTGTTCGTACAGAACAGCTTTGCTCTAACATTCTACACCTGAGCAGGGCTTTCAAATTATGCCAGCAGCAGGCGCATTTTCCACCTACTCCACCACTCTGCACCGTCTACTTTTTAATTTTCCTAAAAAAAAATTTTGCGCCGTCCGCCGTCTCCATTTCCAGTGCCATGTGGACGCACGTGGCAATATTTACGTTCTTTCAATCTGAGCCATTTGATTGGTTCACGACTGCCATGTGACTATTCATATCGTCTGCTGCCATCACAGCTTCGGTCTCGGTCATAAGGCGCCTACTACTTTTGCATCCCCCCCTGCTACTCCAAAACAATTTGAAAGCCCTGTCACCTGACATGAACTTTTGGACAGTGGTCTGCTTTACTCAGACAGGATTACTACCAATCTTCAACACGTCCCAATGGAGATTCTCAGAATATCAGAGGCTAGACACTCTACCCAGCTGGGCGGAAGTGATCGTGGGCAGCGAGGGAAGTGTGGAGGAGTGAAAGCTAGGCTAAAGCTAACACCGCACTGGCTTCTGTTACTCTTGTTTTGTTTTCTCCCCCGTTTTCGACATTGTTGTCTTAGATCACCTTTGGATCTTTTTTTTTTTCTCTCTCTTTCAGTGTTTCCACTGTTTGTTCACTTATGTTACTTTCCACCACCACCCCCTTCCCCTTTCCGCACATGTTTAATGCTGTAATTTACTACAAAAACATACAGCACAGACACAGCTATGCAGGGCGGACATACACTGACATACAGCACAGACACATATACATGTACACATACACATAGCTTTAGCGAACATACAACACTTCACCAGTTAGTTTATACATGACTACACTGAGGTTTGTTTCATGGAATGTACGCAGGGTTGGTTCGAGGGAAAAGAGACTAAAAACTGTTAATCGGTTAAATTATTTACAGGCTGATGTTGTGTTTCTTCAGGAGACGTCTGTCTAAAACATCTGCACACACTCTCTCTTCTTCACAGTTCCCTTACATGTTCTCAGCCTGCTACAACTCCAAACAAAGAGGTGTAGCTATATTGATTAACAGGAGGATTAACTTTAACATTAACAACACCACAATAGATCCAGAAGGTAGATTTATAATAGTTAATTTATCTATTCAGAATACAGACCTATGTATTGCTAGTATATATGGACCAAATGTTGATGACCCCCCTCCTTTCACACCTTCTTCACCTCACTATCTGATCACTCTGACACCACACTTATGATAGGAGGAGACTTCAACCTAGTGTTTAGTCCAGATATTGACAGGCTCAGTACAGCAGTGAGTCAAAGGAACTGGCAGTCTGCAGACATTCTTAAACAGTACATGAAGGATTTTGGTCTTTGCGATGCTTGGCGTTCACATCACCCCACTCTGAGGGACTATACCTTTTTCTCATCAGTACACCACTCTCACTCCCGCTTAGATTACTTTTTAGTTAGCAGCTCCATGATGATGGATATCACAGAAACTCAGATCCACCCTATCACTATCAGTGATCATGCACCAGTGTCTATGTCTCTGACACAGAAAAGAGTCACACCACCAATTAGGAACTGGAGATTTAATACATCGTTACTTAAAGAACAAGATTTCATTAATTATTTTAAAAAGGAGTGGGCTATATATCTAGAAAATAATGATCTGCCAGGAATATCACCATGTGTTCTTTGGGAAGCAGGAAAGGCAGTAATGCGGGGCAAAATAATATCTTACTGTTCGCATAAGAAAAATAAAGAAAACACGCTTATGTTAGAATTAGAACCATCCATCCATCCATCCATTTTCTTCCGCTTATCCGGGACCGGGTCGCGGGGGCAGAAGCCTAAGCAGAGAAGCCCAGGCTTCCCTCTCCCCAGCCACCTCCTCCAGCTCATCCGGAGGGACCCCAAGGCGTTCCCAGGCCAGCCGAGATACATAATCTCTCCAGCGTGTCCTGGGTCTACCACGGGGCCTCTTCCCGGTGGGACATGCCCGGAACACCTCACCTAGGAGGCGGCCAGGAGGCATCCTAATCAGATGCCCGAGCCACCTCAACTGGCTCCTTTCGATGTGGAGGAGGAGCGGCTCTACTCTGAGCCCCTCCTGGATGGCCGCACTCCTCACCTTATCTCTAAGGGAGAGGCCAGCCACCCTTCGAAGGAAACTCATTTCTGCCGCTTGTATTCGCGATCTTATTCTTTCGGTCACTACCCAAAGCTCGTGACCATAGGTGAGGGTAGGAACGTAGATCGACCGGTAAATCGAGAGCTTCGCTTTTACGCTAAGCTCCCTCTTCACCACGACGGACCGGTGCAGCGTCCGCATCACTGCAGAAGCAGCCCCGATCCGCCTGTCGATCTCCCGTTCCCTTCTCCCATCACTCGTGAACAAGACCCCGAGATACTTGAACTCCTCCACTTGAGGCAAGAACTCGTTCCTGAGCCGGAGATGGCACTCCACCCTTTTCCGGCTGAGGACCATGGCCTCAGATTTAGAGGTGCTGATTCTCATGCCAGCCGCTTCACACTCGGCTGCGAACCGTTCCACTGCGAGCTGGAGGCCCCCCCCTGATGAAGCCAACAGAACCGCATCATCTGCAAAAAGCAGAGATGAGACTCTGAGGCCACCAAGGAAGAAGCCTTCCGCCACCTGGCTACGCCTAGAAATTCTGTCCATAAAAATTATGAACAGAATCGGTGACAAAGGGCAGCCCTGACGGAGTCCAACACCCACAGGAAACGAATCCGACTTATTACCGGCTATACGGACCAAGCTCTCACTGCGGTTGTACAAGGACTGAATGGCCCGCAACAATGGGCCAGACACCCCATACTCCCGCAGAACCTCCCAAAGGACACCCCGAGGGACACGGTCGAATGCCTTCTCCAAGTCCACAAAGCACATGTAGACTGGTTGGGCAAACTCCCACGCACACTCGAATATCCTTGAGAGGATAAAGAGCTGGTCCAGCGTTCCACGACCAGGATGAAAACCGCACTGTCCTGCAGGCCCACCACCCGCAGGAGGTGTCGTAGGGGTCGGGTGCAGTGTGTGTCGGGCGGTGGCCGAGGGCGGAGGCCCTGGCGGACTGATCCCCGGCTATCGAAACTGGCTATTGGGACATGGAATGTCACCTCTCTGGTGGGGAAGGAGCCTGAGCTAGTGCGTGAGGTTGAGAGATACCAGCTAGATATAGTTGGGCTCACCTCAACGCATGGCCTGGGCTCTGGAACCAGTCTCCTGGAGAAGGGCTGGACTCTGTTCCAGTCTGGAGTTGCCCTCGGTGAGAGGCGGCGAGCTGGGGTGGGTATTCTTGTATCCCCCCGGCTTGCTGCCTGTACGTTGGAGTTTTCACCAGTGGACGAGAGGGTAGTTTCCCTGCGCCTTCGGGCTGGGGAACGGGTCCTGACTGTTGTTTGCGCTTATGCGCCGAATGACAGTTCAGGGTACCCACCCTTTTTGGAGTTGCTGGGCGGGGTGCTGGAGAGTGCTCCATCTGGTGACTCCATAGTCTTGCTGGGAGACTTCAACGCTCACGTGGGCAATGACAGTGAGACCTGGAGGGGCGTGATTGGGAGGAACGGCCTGCCTGATCTGAACCCGAATGGTGTTTTGTTATTGGACTTCTGTGCAAACCACAGTTTGTCCATAACAAACACCGTGTTCGAACATAAGGATGTCCATAAGTGCACATGGCACCAGGACACCCTAGGTCGCAGGTCGATGATCGATTTTGTAATCGTATCATCAGATCTGCGGCCGTATGTTCTGGACACTCGGGTGAAGAGAGGAGCTGAGCTGTCAACTGATCACCACCTGGTGGTGAGTTGGATCAGGTGGCGGGGGAAGATGCTGGACAGACCTGGCGCACCTAAATGTATTGTGAGGGTGTGCTGGGAACGCCTGGCAGAAGCCCCAGTCCGGGAGATCTTCAACTCCCACCTCCGGCAGAACTTCGACAGCATTCCGAGGGAGGCTGAGGACATTGAGTCCGAATGGACCATGTTCCGCACCTCCATTGTTGAGGCTGCTGCTCAGAGCTGTGGCTGCAAGGTGGTTGGTGCCTGTCGTGGTGGTAACCCCCGAACCAGATGGTGGTCACCGGAGGTGAAGGGAGCCATCAAGCTGAAGAAAGAGTCCTATCGGGCTTGGTTAGCCTGTGGGACTCCGGAGGCAGCTGACAGGTATCGACAGGCCAAGCGGAATGCAGCTCAGGTAGTGGCCAAAGCAAAAACTCGGGTGTGGGAGGAGTTCGGTGAGAATTAGACCAAAAAATTAAATCTTTAGAAACTGCCTATGCTGCTCCAGCACAAGAACATATAATTCACAACTTGAGAAAACTAAAATTGGAATTAAATGAAATAACTGATAAGAAGACACAATTTCTGTTGCAAAGGCTGCGTTTAGAAAATTTTGAACATGGAAACAAATCTGGAAAATTCCTGGCCAACCAGTTAAAACTGAATAAAGAAAAAAACAGCTATTCCTTCTATTAAAGACACAACTGGTAACATTATTCATGACCCACAACAAATAAATAAATGTTTCAAAGACGTTTATGAAGCCGTATACTCATCACAGATTAATCCATCTGACACTGCTATTGAAGAATTTCTTAACAGTATAAATCTACCAAAACTAAATGATGAACAGGTTGCAGCTCTGGATTCACCTCTCTCAACGTCTGAATTCCAAGATGCCCTACAGCATCTCCCAAATAATAAGGCCCGTGGTCCAGATGGTTTTCCAGCTGAGTTTTGTAAAGAATTTTGGTCTAAGCTAGCACCCATTTTTTTCAGAATGGTGACTCAGATTCAGAATGATCAAACACTATCTCCAAATATAAACTCTGCTAACATCAGCCTGCTTCTTAAACCAGGCAAAGACCCCACACTCCCATCTAGCTACCGCCCAATCTCACTCATAAATGTAGATCTTCAGATAATTTGCAAAGTCTTGGCCAGAAGATTAGAAAATATTACCCCACTCATAATACATCCTGATCAAACAGGTTTTATCAATGGTCTACATGCAGCCAATAATACACGCAGATTAATAAATGTAATAGATTACTGTTCCATTAACAAATTAGAAACCACAGTTGTTTCTTTAGATGCAGAGATGGAATTTGACCGGGTTAACTGGAAATTTTTATTAGCAGTTCTACAAAAATTTGGATTTGGTTCATCCTTCATTAATTGGATCAGAACACAATGCACGGGTTAGGACAAATTATCTTATTTCCCAAAGCTTTAGTCTGCAGAGGGGCACCAGGCAGGGCTGCCCACTCTCTCCCTCACTTTTTGTCATCTTTATTGAGCCACTGGCAGCAGCAATTAGACAAAATGCAAATATTAAAGGAATTCAAACAAAAAATACAGACCATAAGATAAGCCTTTATGCTGATGATGTATTACTTTTCCTTGGGAATGCACAAGCTTCTCTCTTGAAGACAATTAGCCTGATAGATAAATTCTCATTTATATCTGATTACTCTATTAACTGGAGTAAATCAACAGTTTTGCCTCTAAACTGTAATTTTGAGAACACCACTACCACGTCACTACAGGCACCATTAAATATTTGGGTACAAATATTTCTGCCAGACTCTCAGACTCGGTTCTATTAAATCACATTCCTCTATTAAAAATGATAGAGGATGATGTCACACGTTGGAATAGTTTACCTATATCACTCATGGGTAGAGTCTCCACCATTAAAATAATGGTTTTCCCAAAAATCCTCTATTTGTTCTCACTGATCCCTAATAAACCTTCTGTTGCTTGGTTTAAGACACTAGATTCAAACATGACAAAATTTCTGTGGAAAAACAAACCATCACAAATAAGTTTAAAAACTTTACAAAAGCCAAAACGCAGTGGTGGTCTAGAGCTACCAAATTTTTATCACTACTTCTTAGCCAGTAGGTTGCAATATGTTTCAAAATGGATCAAACCAAGTTCACTAGACAGCCCATAGTTGAACCTAGAACAAGCACTTTGTGGAAAAATAAAAATCTCTGATCTACCTTTCATTAGCTCCTGTATCAAGCAAGATAATTGCTTTAAAAGCCTTAACATAAACACCTCTCTGACAGCCTGGTGGGAATTTTTAAAAATAACTAAGTCTTCACTTATCCCAAGTAAACTGACAACCCATTTGGAACAATCCAGATATATGCCAGAAAAAGAAAGTACTGAATTTTCTGTCATGGCATGAAAACTATCCTCATGAGTTGGAAATCAAAAACTGATTTATGTATTACTCACTATAGAAATTTACTTTTTGATCACATTAGAATGTCTGCCAACTCAAAAAAACAATTGGACAAATTTGATTATCTCTGGTCCCCACTGATTAATTCCATCATTTAGTGGGGGTGATTGGCTTTAGTCTCGTCCCTTCTGGGGCGTGGCGGGTGGCTGGGGACGGGCCGGGGGGCCCGGGTGTCTGATGGGTCCCGGACTGGAGGAATGTGGCTACCATTTTGTGGTGTCTGTGTGCGGGCCCTGGTTGGTGGGGGGGCTTGGATGGATGCTCTTATGGCCTTTGGGTTGGGGGCTGGGGTGCCTGTGGTGGTGGGAGCTGGCCCTGAGCCGGGTGGCCGGCCCCCTCTGCGGGGGTTGGGGTGTGGGTCTGGGGCCCTGGTGCCCGGGGTCACCCGTTTCCCATCTGGGCCCCTTCCTGTGCTGGAGGGGTCTGCGCTCCCTGGGGCGCACCGCCGTGTGGGGTGGGCTGGCCCGCGTCGGGATGTCTGGCCGGCATTCCAGGATGCTGGGGTGCCCGCATGTCCTCTGTGGGGGTGGGGCGCTCAGTTGTGGGGGCAGCGGTTCTCACAGGGGACTGGTTGGTCCTGGACTCGGGACCACTGTGTTTGTGTATGTGTGTGGATAGGATGTTTGCTGTTGTCTTTTGGGTGTGGGCGTGATGTTTGTTGTCGTCTTTGTGTGTGTGTGTGTGTGTGTGTGTGTGTGTGTGTGTGTGTGTGTAGGTGTGCATGTTTGTGTCTGTCTACGGTGTGGGTGGTGGGTGCTGGCCTTGGGCACGGCGGTGCCCTGGGGGTGTGGCCACTGCAGGCCCTGGACCTGCCTTCCCTGCCCTGCGGTTGGGTGTAGGAAACTTGGGTGTCCAATGAGCCAGTATTTAGCTGGCTCTCTTCCTCCGGGGGTAGTCTTCTACTCCCGGTCATATGTATCCTGGCCCTTCCCCTCCTCCTACTCAATCAACAACACAACACACACGTAGGGTCTTGGGGGGGCAGGTGCCGCGGGTGCCGCAACGAGTGGGGCCAATTCCCTGACTCTGCTTGCTGCATTGCATGATGTCCCACCCCTCCTTTTTAATTACACCATACAGCTCACAACACGTCATAGTACACATAGGGCCTTGGGGGGCAGGTGTGTCACACAGTGGCTAGTGGGTGGAGCTGCCGAAGTGGCTCCACTGCTGCCTGCTCCTCAATTTTATTTACATCTTAGACATTGAGGGCCTTGGGGGAATGGTGTGGATGGGCGCTGTTGTTCAGTGCACATGTTACACCTGTCCCCCCAATTTTAATAGCACTGTAGCTTTCATACAGTCATATACATTCCTCCCACTACATGCACCCACATACACCTAACATATCACCCCAACCATTTTGAGTGGGAGGAGGGGGTGGGCGGGTCTTCCCACACCCGGGTTTCGTGCCCCATGCCGGGGGTAGGGACTGGCTAGTAGTTCGGGGCTGGGTTGGCTGCTTCTCTGGGGCGCCGCTGGCTCGGTGCTGGTGCCTGCTTGCCCACACTTAATGTCCATGTATGGTCTGTGTATATGAGCATGGGTGTGTGACTGGGATGTATGTGTGTGTATGAATATATGACGTGTGCGTGCGTGCGTGCGGACGGCTGGTCCTGGGTCTGTGGCTTGTTGAGCCTTGGCCCCTGTGGGACACGGTTGCGGAGGGCAGGAGTTACCCCTGCCTACCGCTCCCCACTGCTCCCCACGGATTGTCACTGCCGCCCCTGGGATGTGGGTGCCTGGGCGTCCTGGGGTGCGTGGCCGGATGTCTTGGCGTGGCTTCTGGCCCGCTCCCTTGGTGGCTGTGACCTGGGGGTGGCTTGGGCCTCTTTGGCGTTGGGGGGGGGTTCTGCTGGGTGTCGGGTGGTTCACGGGCACCTGGGGCCTCGGGGCTGCATTCTCGGCTCGTGCTGGGGGGGCCGGCCTGCCGGAGGGGTGGGCTGCTCATTGCCTCTGGCTCTCTGGGCTCTTGCCCGTTGACCGTGGGGGCCCCGTCTGGGGTCTTCCTCTTCTGGGGTGTGCGCGCAGTTGCCATTGGGATGTGTGGTCTCGGGTCTACTGTGCTCCTGGTGGGCTGTGGATGACCCGGGTCCCCTGGGTCTTTCTCTGCCTGCCTCTGGATCCCGTGGGAGGGTGGTTGCGGCTTCTTGCCCTCATTATTGAGTACGTTCCGTGACAGAGGAACACACATACATTACTACAAACTACAGCAAGACTGTATGTGTATGTGTGTGTATATGCATGTATATATATATATATATATATATGTGAAGGTGTATGTAAGCGAGTAGTGAAAACAGCCCAGAAGATCACAGGGACTCCACTTCCATCAGTTGAGGACATCCAGATGAAACGTTGTCTGTGACGTGCTCACAGTATTCTTAAGGACTCCTCTCACCCTGCTCATAGACTTTTTTTGTCACTCTGCCCTCTGGCAGGTGCTTTAGGAGCCTCCAGACCAGGACAACCAGACTGAGCAACAGCTTTTTCCCCAGAGCTGTCTCCTTACTGAACTCTGTCCACCATTAACATTCACTTACATTCTGGACATTGACTGCACTACATTCATTTACATCACTTGTTACATGGTACATAACTGTACAATTGTATAATTGTATTTTCATGGTCCGGGATCCGTTTGACCCTGTTTGCTTTATTTTGTCTATTCTAGGGTTTTTCTTGTGTTGTGGGGTTTGGTTATGTTTTGATTTTCTAGCTCCTTGTATTTCCCAATGTTTCGTGTCAGGTCTGCATCTCTGTTCCTTTGAGTCACTTCCTGTTTTATTTTGACAGTCTTGTGTTCCCTGTGCTTTGTGTTTAGTTTTGCTTCCACTGTGTTATTAGGTTCATTTGTTTCACCTGTTGTTTCCACTCTCGCTGATTTCCTTGTGTGTATTTAAGCCCTCAGTTTTTCTCTGTTCCTTGTTGTGTGTCATCAGTGTTTCCCCTTCATAGGTGTGTGTTTCCTAGTTTAGTTTAGTTTTTCTATTTTCTCCCAGGCTTCGTGTTTTGTTTTGTTTTCTACCATGGTTGAGATTTCGGGTTTTTGTGTTTTGTGTTTTTGAATTATCTAAGTCACCGTCATGCATCTGGGTCCACCCTGCCCAGCACACAGCCCCAACCGTGACATGTATATTATCATAGTTTCTACTCATTCAGCATATCTTGTGTATACATGCATATATAAATATATCCATCTTATATTGAGATTTAAGTTGTAAATTATTATAAAAGTTAAAAATATAAAAGTTAAAATTATAAAAGACTCAAGCCATTGTTTGGTGGTTTGCTGACATCTTACAATTATAAAACATATACATGTTAATTATACATGCAATAATATAGGTGTACACAACACTATTTTTCCAGGAAACAAGTGAAAGATCAAATAGCATTTTTTGTGCTTTGCTCAGGGTATTTAACGATCTGTCAGGTTTCTGATATGCGTCCCCCCCAATAGTAAACTCATTCCTACACCCTTGAGTGAGTGTGACTTGGGGGTGTTGATTCATTAATCAGCTCTCTGTAAGGTAGAGTAAATCAAACATCGATTTGGAAGAGATAGGCCTGCTCTGGCCCCTGGAAGACAGTCAGTAATGGTTGTTGGTGTCATTAGCTTCACGTTTCTCAAAAGTTGCTAGTAACCAGAGTTTGTTCCTCAGCAGGTGTGTTGCTGAGTAGGGAAAAAGTATTTGAAGTGTGAATGGGTTGGTGGTGTACTGAGGGCTCCTTTTCAGGTCTACACTTTCTCCACACAGTCACCCAGGCAACCTGACTTCCCAGCTGCTCAGAAAAATTTGCTGAGGGAGATCTAACGGTCTATGTTTAATGAGGTTAATGAGATTAATAAATCACTGCATTTTCTTTTTAGTGACATTTTACACATAGCCCCACTTTTTACAGAATTAGGGTTATATTTACTTTGTGCATCTACATTCGCCAACCGATACAGGCATGCAGTAGCTAATATTATTACTCAGCTGATGTTTGCTTCCTGTTGCATGTTAGATACATGCCTCCTTCTGTTCAGCAATTTAGTGGGCAGATGGAGAAAATAGTTCCTGTAATAAAGTGAGTTGTAGTTGGATGATGTGACCAACTTTTCTTTATCATGGATAGGATACTGTGATCATCCCTTCCTGTTTTTTGTTTCAGAAGTCAGTAGAGTTTGATCAAATTAAAGCTGATAGTCTGAACAGTAACCTGTAAATATGATAAATAAAAACTCATTTTTGTGATTGCTTATTAATAAACAGCAAAAAGAACTTTATGTTCTCATTGCTTTATCAGTGCTACCAGGCATGGAGAAGGGGCTGGGCTTACTGACAGAGATAGAGGAGGCAGCCTTGTTGACAGGTAGAGGCGCTGTTACCTTGGGCAGCCCCCTTGAGCAAGCCCTTGTAGACCTTGTAGCTGTCAGCATCACTGCTGGTCCTTGAGGTGGCGTGGAAGGACGCTGGCATACTGTGTTGCCGTAACAGCAGGTCTGGCCAGGGACGAGTAGTGGAACATATCGGCTCATTGGCTGATGCATCAGTATTAACTCCTCTGTCCTCAGCAGTTCCATCCTTCAGTATCATCTGGACAGGAAAACAGATAAGTGAGCATACAGTTAAACTGGCAGAAGACAAACCTGTACTTTATCAGTGATTACCTGTTCAACACTGTCCTTGCCATCCTTCTTTTTCTTCAACTGAATCTGACGTTTAGGAACCATCTTTAGCCCCTCTCCATCTTGACCTTTCATCTAGATGGCAGGTAACAGATGCTAATCATAAAAATGAATACACATCAAACTAAGCCCCGCCCTCACCTTCATTTAGCTAGCTGATGATGACGATGACTCACTTGTGTCTCCATGGTGATATTGATGCACTCAAAGCCACTCTCTGGAACAGACTCATCATCGGATTGGACAATGACAGAGGGAGAGAAGTGGAGGGAAAGATCTTCCTCTGACCAGTCACTGATGCTCCCCTCATCTTCCTCCTCCTCCTGTGCTTTGGAGCCATGGGTGGAGCAGATGTCCAGATAATCTGCCTCACTCTCACCTGTGCAGGTGAACTCAGAGGTCTTCTCTGCAGGGACTAGAGAACATAATGGAGGGATTTGTGGCTCAGCATTTTGGTGAGGCAACATGTCAACTTCTGGGCAGCGGTGAGCACTGAGGAAGACACTCCAACCTCCTTCTCCTCTTGCTGTGTCTGTCTGGCCACTCATTGTTTCCTTTTGATGTGTTTGTGTCTCTGGAGGAAAAACAGATTTTAAACAAATGTGAATGATAAACATGAAAGCACTGAGGAGGCTGTTTGAACATGTAGAAGATGATTTTACATTAAAGCCCAAAAGAGAGAAGAAGAACAAGCAAGTAGTCCCGGCTGCTCAGTTCAGTCAGCATTATGACGTAATAGAAGTAATCTGAGCTCTGCTCTTTAAGTATCTAAGTTCCCACAGAGGTAGAGTTCAGAGACACTCAGACAGATGAAGATGATCAGTCAACCTTACAGAAATGCACCCAAGATGTGATAGATACACATTTTACTTGCGGAACATGAGGAAAAGAAATGATTGGAAACTGGGATACTAACTAGGAACACAGGGAGCACAGGGAATGAGGAATAAGCCACAGCCATGATGACAACAAGACTCTGACAAAGGACAAAGGGAAGAGAGACACAATATACACAGAGGGATAATCAGGGAACAGGCAGCTGAATGTAATCATGGTAGACAAGACAGGGAATTAAAACTGAACACTGAGCACAAGAGACAAAGACTGACAAAGTAAAACAAGAAACTACTGAACATAGAGACAGAAACGTAGACTTGACACAGGAAGGCAGACACATGGAGGAGGAACATAAACATAAAGAACCAAGACGCACAGAGGGAGAAACTAGACTAAGAACCAGAAACTGAAAATATAATTGAATATACTTAAATGGAAAGGGGACAAAAAACAAAACAAGGGATTACAAATGAAAACAGTTATGTCACAGTCCTAGGTCTGCAACCTAGTGTTTTGTTTTGAAAGGACTCTTGTATTAGTTAGCTTTATGGTTTATATTGTTCTCTTTATGTATTCTTTAGTTCCCAGTGACTTTTGACTTTAGTTCTCCATAGTCGCGTTTCCATACGGAACTACTCAATGCAACTCAACTCGACTCACTTTAAGCCATTTCCATTAGTATCTGGTACAAGGTTGCAGGTACCTTTTTTGTACTCACCGGAGTCCCAAGGGATTCGAGATGATCCGAAAATGTGACATGAAAGAACAGCATGCCACTGATTAGCCAGGGAGTGTCTTCACTAGTGGAGTCATAAGAGCAACTCCTTCACCAGAATAAAGTGTACCATTTTTAAAACCTGACAGCAAGAAAATGGAGGCACGCAAAGCACCGGTTGAATCCCCAGACCGACAGTTTGCAGTGGTAGTTTTACAAAAAGAGAGCCATCTGAAACACACACACAGCATACATATTTATAACCCTGTGCTGCCAGGCGATCACCACTGAAGCACCCGTTACCTGCCCTTACTAGCTGTGAACAGGTGGTTAACGCCGAGCCTGAGGTGGCTGATCAAAGGAAATTTGAATTACTGTAATTATGCGACAGCTTGTCCTATCGGAATCTTTCAAATGGTTTCTGAAAGCTAAGAAACTGCACTTCACAACAAAAATAGGGTATTACTGTGGTTGCTTACAGCAGCACTTTTGAAGTACACTGAGCCGATTATGACATGTTTGGCGGTATAGGGTTATACTTAATGATAACCTTCATCCATTAAAACATTGTACGGGGGACTTATGCATGATGATGATATTAAACTGTCATTAGCCATTATCTTGCCTCTATCTTATCCGCTGTTGTGTTGTGTTTTGAGCACATACAAATTACATCATGAGACTACTGCTGCTATATCGACTCCACCCACACTGTGGTGGTCCTCAATTGCAATGGAAACACAACATGACCGTGGCGAGTTGTGTTGAGTCGACCCGCGCTGAGTAGTTCCGTATGGAAATGTGGCTCACAAGTTCTCTCCTGTTGTGTTCCCCTCTGTGTGGAGTCTCCTGTGTCTGTCTCCCCATGTTGTGTCAAGTTTGTTTCTCTGTTCCCTCATTGTCACACTTCCTGTTTAATTTCGCCAGTCTCCTCTTCTCTGTGTGTTGTGTTTAGTTTTATTTCCTTGTCTTGTTTCTGTGATTATCTTCGGCTGTGCTCCTCACTTGTTGCCTGTTCCCCAGTTAGCCTTCTGTGCATTTATTGTCTGTCTTCCCCTGCTTCTTCTTGGATTCTTGTTGTTTTGCTCCTTGTGCTCCTCAGTTTTTTCCGAGTTTAGGTTTTCCTTAGTTTTGTACCTGCCTTGTTTAGTTCCTTTTTGTTTTCAGCCCAAATAAAGCTCACCTTTTTATTATTAATGACTCCCCGCTCCTGAATCCTGCATTTGGGTCCTTGCCTCCACACACATCACATCAGAATCAGATTTGTTTTGGCCAAGTATCTTTACACACACAAGGAATTTGGTTCCGGTTGATGGTGTCTCTCTAGTACTATACAGTGTCATATAATTCAACATAAATACAAATCTAAGAAAAGGAAGGAAGGTGCAGTGTAATTTAAGAACTATACTATACAATACTATACAATATACAAAATCTAATAAATAAAATAAATTAAAGTGTCGTGTGCGTTGTGGTAAACAGCAATATCTCTATTCTGTAGACATTTAGGCAATGTATGTAGAGATCAGTGTTATTGATCAGCTGTTAATGACTGTGATGGCATGAGGAAAGAAACTGTTTGAGTGTCTGGTAGTTTTTGTGTACAGTGATCTGTATCTCCTGCCTGAGGGAAGGAGCTGAAATAAACTGTCCAGGGTGTGAGGAGTCTGAGATGATTTTCTTTGCCTGTTTCCTGGTTCTAGAAGTGTACAATTCAATTCAATTCAATTCAATTTTATTTATATAGCGCCAAATCACAAAATACAGTCGCCTCAAGGCGCTTTGTATTGTGGGTAAAGACCCTACAATAATACAGAGAAAACCCAACAGTCAAAAAGACCCCCTATGAGCAGCACTTGGCAACAGTGGGAAGGAAAAACTCCCTATTAACAGAAAGAAACCTCCAACAGAACCAGACTCAGGGAGGGGCAGTCATCTGCCGCCACCGGTTGGGCTGAGGGAAGAGAAAAGACATGCTGTGGAAGAGAGCCAGAGATTAATAACAATTAATGATTAAATGCAGAGTGGAGTATAAACAAAGTAAATAAGGTGAATGAAAAGAAACAGTGCAGCCTAGGCCTATAGCGGCATAACTAAGAAATGGTTCAGGGTCACCTGATCCAGCCCTAACTATAAGCTAGATCAAAAAGGAAAGTTTTAAGCCTAATCTTAAAAATAGAGAGGGTGTCTGTCTCCTGAATCCAAGCTGGGAGCTGGTTCCACAGAAGAGGCGCCTGAAAGCTGAAGGCTCTGCCTCCCATTCTACTCTTAAGTATCCTAGGAACCACAAGTAAGCCAGCAGTCTGAGAGCGAAGTGCTCTCTTGGGGTGATATGGGACTATGAGGTCTTTGAGATAAGATGGTGCCTGATTATTCAAGACCTTGTAGGTGAGGAGAAGAATTTTAAATTCTATAGCCAATGAAGAGAAGCCAATATGGGAGAAATCTGCTCTCTCTTTCTAGTCCCTGTCAGTACTCTAGCTGCAGCATTTAGGATCAGCTGAAGGCTTTTCAGGGAGCTTTTAGGACAGCCTGATAATAACAAATTACAATAGTCCACCCTAGAAGTAATAAATGCATGAATTAGCTTTTCAGCATCACTCTGAGAAAGGATGTTTCTAATTTTAGAAATATTGCGCAAATGCAAAAAAGCGGTCCTACATATTTGTTTAATATGTGCATTGAAGGACATATCCTGGTCAAAAATGACTCCAAGATTTCTCACAGTGTTACTGGAGGCCAAAGTAATGCCATCCACAGTATGTATCTGGTTTGACACCATGTTTCTAAGATTTGTGGGGCCGAGTACAAGAACTTCAGTTTGATCTGAATTTAGAAGCAGGAAATTAGAGGTCATCCAGGCCTTAATGTCTTTAAAACATTCCTGCAGTTTAACTAATTGATGTGCGTCATCTGGTTTCATTGATAGGTAAAGCTGAGTATCATCTGCATAACAATGAAAATTGATGCAGTGCTTTCTAATAATACTGCCTAAGGGAAGCATGTATAATGTAAATAGAATTGGTCCTAGCACAGAACCCTGTGGAACTCCATAATTAACCTTAGTGTGTGAAGAAGACTCCCCATTTACGTTAACAAATTGGAGTCTATTAGATAAATATAATAAAAACCACTGCAGTGCAGTACCTTTAATACCTATAGTATGCTCTAATCTCTGTAATAAAATGTTATGGTTAACAGTATCAAAAGCTGCACTGAGGTCCAACAGGACAAGAACAGAGATGAGTCCACTGTCAGAGGCTGTAAGAAGATCATTTGTAACCTTCACTAATGCTGTTTCTGTACTGTGATGAATTCTGAAACCTGACTGAAATTCTTCAAATAAACCGTTCCTCTGCAGATGATCAGTTAGCTGTGTTACAACTACTCTTTCAAGAATCTTTGAGAGAAAAGGAAGGTTGGAGATTGGCCTATTATTAGCTAAGACAGTTGGGTCAAGTGATGGCTTTTTAAGTAGCGGTTTAATTGCAGCCACCTTGAAGGCCTGTGGTACATAACCAACTAATAAAGACAGATTGAAACATCAATAATTGGAAAGACTTCTTTGAACAGTCTAGTAGGAATGGGATCTAATAAACATGTTGCTGGTTTGGAGGAAGTAACTATTGAAGTTAACTCTGAAAGATCAATTGGAGCGAAAGAGTCATTACTAGTTAAAGTGAAAGGAATAGTCGGCTCTACAGAGCTCTGGCTCTTTGTCAGCCTGGCTACAGTGCTGAAAACAAACCTGGGGTTGTTCTTATTTTCTTCAATTAATGATGAGTAGTAGTAGTCAGACAGAACCTCTGAGTAAGGACCAGGTGGACGATAGATAATAACAAATAAAACAGGTTTTTGAGTTTCCCAATTAGGATGGACAAGACTAAGAGTCAGGCTTTCAAAAGAATTAAAACTTTGTTTGGGTCTGTGATTAATTAATAAGCTGGAATTGAAGATTGCTGCTACTCCTCCTGCTCGACCTGTGCTTTGAGCATTCTGACAGTTACTGTGACTCGGGGGTGTTGATTCATTTAAATTAACATATTCATCCTGCTGTAACCAGGTTTCTGTAAGGCAGAATAAATCAATATGTTGATCAATTATTAAATCATTTACTAAAAGGGACTTGGAAGAGAGAGACCTAATGTTTAATAATCCACATTTAATTGTTTTATTCTTTGGTGCAGTTGATGAAGCTGTATTATTTATTGGTTTTGAATTTATTTTGCTTAAATAGCTTTTTGCTGATTTTAGCTTTGTTTTTTGGTGGTCTGGGAGCAGGCATCGACTCTGTGGGGATGGGGTTTTGGGGGGATGGCAGGAGGAGAGAAGCTGCAGAGGGGCGTGTAAGACTGCAGCTCTGTCTCCTGGTCTCAACCCTGGATAGTCAGGTTTTACGAGGGTTAATAAATTTGGCCAGATTTCTAGAAATGAGAGTTGCTCCATCCAAAGTGGGATGGATGCCGTCTCTCCTAACAAGACCAGGTTTTCCCCAGAAACTTTGCCAATTATCTATGAAGCCCACGTCGATTTTTGGACACCACTCAGACAGCCAGCGATTCAAGGAGAACATGCGGCTAAACATGTCGCTCCTGGTCTGATTGGGGAGAGGCCCAGAGAAAACTACAGAGTCCGACATTGTTTTTGCAAAGTTACACACCGAGTCAATATTAATTTTAGTGACCTCCGATTGGCGTAACCGGGTGTCATTACTGCCGACATGCTTTCATATCTTACCAAATCTACGATTAGCCTTAGCCAGCAGTTTCAAATTTCCATGAATGTCGCCTGCTCTGGCCCCTGGAAGACATTTGACTATGGTCGCTGGTGTCTCTAGATTCACATTTCTCAAAACAGAGTCGCCAATATCCAGAGTTTGTTCCTCGGCGGGTGTGTCGCCGAGTGGAGGAAAACGGTTAGAGACGTGAACAGGTTGGTGTTGTACCCGGGGCTTCTGCTTAGGACTACGCTTCCTCCTCACAGTCACCCAGCTGGCCTGTTTTCCCTGCTGCTCGGGATCTGCTGGGGGGGGGGGGGGGGGCTAAAGGCGGCTAAGCTACCATGGTCCGCACCCACTACAGGGGCCTGGCTAGATATAGGTTTTTCCAGGGTGCGGAGCCGAGTCTCCAATTCAGAAAGCCTGGCCTTCAGAGCTACAAACAGACTACATTTATTACAAGTACCGTTACTGCTAAAGGAGGCCGAGGAGTAACTAAACATGTGACACCCAGAGCAGGAAAGTGCAAGAGAGACAGGAGAAGAAGCCATGCTGGTAGTGAGTCGGCTAAGAGCTAAGCTACTAGCTGCGCTAAGCTAGTGAATTTCTAAAAACAAATAAAGTGAATTATGTGAATACAGGTGATTCAGCAAAGAGTGTGCTCTAGATAAAGTAGGCGAAGATTATACTAAAATATGTTGTTATCCATATAGATTGAGTTATACAGATTTAACAGCTAACAGACAGCAAGACACGACTGTACTCTGAAACAGGAACAGGAAGTGATACAATACCGCAGTGAGAGCCAACACCAAGTGACAGTGCCACCAACGAGACCAGACAAGTCCTGAAGGTTGGGCAGAGGAGCACCAATGATTTTCTCAGCATTTCTAATAGTTCTCTTCAGTCTGTTCCTGTCTTGTTTTGTTGCTGCTCCAAACCAGATTGTGATAGACGAGCACAAGACAGGTTCAAGGATCGTGGAGTAGAACTGCCTTAACAGCTCCTGTGGTAAACCATAATTCCTCAGTTGGCCCAGAAAGTACATCCTCTGTTGGGCCTTTTTGAGGATGGAGCTGATGTTGAGCTCCCATTTCAGGTCCTGAGAGATAGTGGTTCCCAGAAACTTGAAGGTCTCCACAGTCATCACAGGGCTGTCGGTTATAGTGAGGGGAATCAGTGATGAGGGGTGTCTCCTGAAGTCCACTGTCATTTCCACAGTCTTAAGTGTGTTTAGCTCCAGATTGTTCTGACTGCACCAAAGCACCAGCCGTTCAACCTCCCGCCGATATGCAGACTCGTCACCGTCATGTATTAGTCTGGTGACTGTTGTGTCCTCCGCAAACTTAAGGAGTTTTCACATGGTCTGCTCCCATGCACCATGACAAATAACTTTTCAAAAGTCCATTGAAAGTCCATCAAAACACTAGGCTTCAGACCTAGGACCATGACAGTAAATGTATTTTGTACACAGACCTGTACCTCAGTGAAACACACTGTTTGAATGAAGGATTTAATAATTTAATTTAAAAAAAGAATCTCTGAAAAAGCATCAAGCCCAAAAAAATTATGCTTTATTAAAACATCTGAATTCCCATTGTAATTTCCTTCAGAGCCACTTATTATGGTTTTATTATGACACTAAAAAATTCTAGAGATTTTGAAAAGGATGGAGATGAGCAGTAAATACAGAACTGATTCTTTGATCACTCTGAGATGATTCACGTTTTTTACTCATTTGGTGTCCACCTTAAAACTTCTTTGAAATAATTTTTGCATAACCTGCAGATGACTTTTGTTCATATCACATATGACAGACAGACTCTTTTGAACATCGGAATACCGTACTCTGACTGTATTCTGAGACCTTTTTCTCCCGACCTGGCTTGGCCCCGGGACATCCTGTGCCAATGGACTAACTCAGACAAAGGAGGGCACGGGGCCCCCAGGTCACGCACAAGGCCCTAAAGGAAAAGAGCTGGCATAAGAGAGAGATGAGGTGTAAAGCACACCAAACACCACTGTGGAGCATCCTGCTGGCTAATGTCCAGTCATTGGATAACAAGCCAGACAAACTGAGGGCTAGGATACAGTTCCAGAGGAACATACTCGACTGTACCATCATCACACCGCTGTCCCCATCATCCCCTCACGGAAACATGGTTGACCCCCCCCCCGTACTGGGCCACGCCGTACAGCTAGTGGAGTTCTTCAGAGTTTATTGCATGGACAGAAGAAGTGAGTCTGGGAAATCAAGAGGAGGAGGTGTGTGCCTAATGATTAATAGCAACTGTTGTGACAGTAGGAATGTTGTTCCTCTGAAACAATCCTATTCCCCTAACCTTGAGCTCCTAACCCTCAAATGCCGCTCCACTACCTGCCCCACAAGTTCACTTCGGTCATCTTCAGCACTGTCTAGAGCCCTCCCTAGGTGGACATGGACACTGCATTATCTGAACTACATTAGACTATTTCCATCAATCAGGCTAATCAGCATGATGCGGCTCTCATCATAGCTGGGGACTTTCACAGTGTAAACTTGAAAAAGGTGATACTGGAGTTTATTCAACACATAGACTGCTCCACCAGAGGAAAGAGGACTCTAGACCACTGCCATTCAAAGAGGGCTACAAAGCAAAGTCTCTTCTGCCCTTTGGGACATCAGATCACATCTCTGTCCTTCTCATGCCAAAATATAAAAAAAGGCTCAGGCACAAACCCCCTGCTGTGAGAGAAGTGACACGGTGGATTGATCAAACAGGGGCCGCTCTGCAGGGTGCGTTGGATTCAGCCAACTAGGACATGTTTCACAGCAGTGTAGACTGAGACATCAAGGCGTTTACGGAAACAGTTTTGGGATTTATTGGGAAAGTTGTTGATGACACATCACTTTGGAGGACCATCAGGACTTTTCCCAACCAGAAGCCGTGGGTGGATAAATAGGTCTGCAATACTCTGAGGTCCTGCACCTCTGCCTACAACTCTGGGCTTGCATCTGGGAATATGGAGAACTACAAGGCTGCGTCACACAATGTTGTGGTGAAAGTGGCAAAACACTGATATGACTACAGACTGGAACAACAACTACAACAGTCTGACTCAAGGGGACTGTGGCAGGGACTGCACACTATCACGGAGTACAAAGCACCACGCACACCCCCGGTGAGTGCCGATGCTTCTCTGGCTGATGAACTTTACAATTTCTTTGCGCGCTTCGAGCCGGGAAGTCCACAGCCCATTGCGCTCCCAGCTGGAAGGGCGGAGACACTCACTGTGATGGAGCGTGACGTGAGGAGGGCGTTTAGAAGTGTAAACACCAGGAAAGCGGCTGGACCAGACAGTATTAGCAAACTTGTCCTTAAGACCTGTGCTGACCAACTGGCACCTGTGTTTACAGTGATATTGAACCACTCACTGAAATTGTGTGTGATTCCCACCTGCTTGAAAAAGTCCACAATAGTCCCAAAGAAACCACAGCCCAGCAGCCCCAAATGACTTCAGGCCCATAGCGCTCACCTCTGTGTTGATGAAATGTTTTGCAAGACTCATCAAGACGTTCATCACCTCCTCACTGCCCACCACCCTCGACCCACTACAGATGACACATAACCTTCCTCCTCCATAAGAGCCTTTCACACGTGGACACTGTTAAGGGGAACTATGTGAGAGTGCTGTTTGTAGATTACAGCTGAGCATTTAACACCATAGTCCCCTCCAGGCTGGTCTCTAAGCTGCTGGATCTGGGCCTGGCCCATCCCTGTGCAGGTGGGTTTAAAGCTTCCTGACCAGCAGACCACAGGTGGTACGAGTGGGTCACCTCACCTTATCCCCCCTCACCCTCAACACTGGAACCCCCCAGGACTGTGTGCTCAGCCCTCTGCTGTACTCACTGTTCTGTCCTCTAGTTTCCCAATGCGTTCTTCCACTTCACTCAGTCTATTATTTACCTTGGTGATTTCTTCTTTTATCATTTCCAGTTGTTCTTTGTTCTCTTTTCGAAACCCTCTCAGCTCTTGTGGGATCAATTCCAGGTTGCCCATTGCTGTGGCTCTTTTGATGTTAGCACGTCCAATACTTATTAGCTTTAGCCTCCCATTCATGGCAGCTCCCTCCTGCCATGTTGCCCAGTGGTGAAATCAAACAGATATCCAAGCGAATGTCTAAACCCTCTTTTTTTGTCACTTTCAAAGTGTATAAATTACTCAGTTTGTTCAGCGGTTTCCATGAAATTACTTGGGTTCCATCAGGAGCTCCTTCACCATGCAGCCATCACCAGGTTGTTCTGATGAGTCTTGTATTTTTACTACTTATTATTGGTTGCAGGTACAAAATACATTGCACTGTGCATTATACTGTGTATATCTGTGAATGTGACAAATAAACCTTATCTGAAAATTCTGCACATGAAAGATTATCTGAAAGGTAAAAATAAATCTAATCAATAATCCAATGAATATTAGTTACAGCGTGTCCTTACCTGAGAGAAAATCAGTGTTAAAATCCAGAGTTTAAATATCAAACAGGATCTGAGTGAGGATCATGTCCTGCAGTCAAACATTTGAGGTGAGACTTGATTCAGACTTCTCGAGATCCTGGTCCTGGTCCTGGCTCTGGCTCAGGTCTGTTGTCCTGGTCCAGGAGGAGCATTCAGTCTCTGTATTTAAATCAAACTGAAGGAAATTTTCAAAGTTTTCAGGTTAAGAATCTAGTTGAGAATAAGTTCTGGTCCCAGAGCAGCTGCTAGGTTTAAAATCGGGTCAACACCAGCTCAGTGTCAGGCGAACAACACCACCTGTGCAGTGGGAGGGAGAGAGAGAGAGAGCGAGAGCGTTGCTGATGGACTGCAGGTCCAGAGAGAGTGAGGTGGAGAGCCTGAGATAAACAGAGAGAGTGAGGCGGTGTCGGGCTGCAGTTTTCTATTTCAGGAGGTGACTGACAGATGAGGCTGTAGCTTGCTTGCCCCGAACACACTCCACACACCCAGCTATAACCCTGGGACCATCATTGTAACAGCAATAATAATAAAGACAGGTCAGAGAGGAAAGAAATGAAGCTGTTTGTGTTACTTTTTCAAAAAACATTTGTGTTTCATTTTACGAAGACAGACACAAAATAGTTTAAAATAACTGACAGTGTTGGACAGAAACAAGCACTGTTCAGACAGACTTTTATTTTGTAATCAAACTGTTTGATGATGTAAACCAAGGTCAGTGTTTCTGTACCAAAGTGTGACCCTGCCACTGCATATGCTTCAGGTTTTTATTCACAAACAATGACAAATGTCTGGTTTTAACTCGTGACAGTAAAAATATACATATTTATTATTTTAGATCTATGGGGGACATGTCTGCACTGAGTTATAACAGCACAGCATGGCTCTGAACACCTCTGAGCCTGCGAATGTCAAACTTCACTGTCACAGTTCAGCTCCAGATATTTATTCATGAATACCCGTATGTGTCCGGTGTGTGTTTCTCTCCAAGATGGTTGAAAAACAAAAGTTACTCTAAAAACACAGTACAGGTCTGTGTTTACATGTGTTTGTGTTCACAGGCAAAATTCCCACGATGCAGTGCAGTCTGCAGGTAGTTCCAGGTATTACAGTTATATTAAACTCACTACAACAGTTTGTGTTTTCTTACAGGAACGTCTGACTGTGAGTTTGTTGTTTTAGACACAAGCAAAAGTTTTTGTCATCTATCTGTGTGGCTGTGTGGCAGTGGGTAGGTGCTCTCCACGCAACCGGAGGGTCGCTGATTCGAGTCCCCGTCTGAGCACATGCTGTTGTTGTGTCCCTTGGCAAGACACTTAACCCATATTGCCTAAGTGTGAATGTGGCTGGTGGTGGTCGGTGGGACTGTAGGTGAGAAATGGCAGCCACATTTCTGTCAGACTGCCCCAGGGCAGCTGTGGCTACATTACTAGCTTACCACCACCAAGTATGATTGAGGTGCAAATGAATAGTGCATAGAACTGTTAAGTGTCTTTGAGTACCTTGAAAAGCACTAAGGCATTATTATTATTATTATCTATAGACACATAGATGATATACAGGTGTCCATAAAGTACTTTTACAATTTTATCAATTTATTACAAAAGTAAATGAACAGACAAATATGAAATATTACAAAAATTGGAGTAGATGTTGAAGGATTTTTTTTTTTGCCTTTTTTTAATACACCTCTACAAGTGCACCATCAGTTGAACTAAGCACATCATGGTGCTCAATTTCTTGTCATGTTTGCTGTAGCATTGCCTCATCAATGGCAGAAATTGCATCAGTGATCTTTTCCTTTAGGTCAGAGATGTCCCATATCTTTGTTTAATACACGATATCTTTAACATAACCCCACAGACAGAAGTCCAAGGGAATGATATCTGTGAATGAGGTGGCCAGGAAATTGGTACATCCCTTCCAACCCACCGGTTTGGAAATGTTTGATTTAGGAACCCATGAACATGCACTCCCCAATGTGGTGGTGCACCATCTTGCTGGAAAATGATGGCTGGTTGAATGTCAATGTCAATTTTATTTCTAGAGCACATTTAAAAACAACATTATTGTCCAAAGTGCTTTACAAGATGATCTCAGTACTCTTTTGGGGTTATATAGTTTGAGCAGCCTAGCCAAATAACTGGGTGCAATTCCATTTAAGCCTTTAAAAGTAACTAAAAGAATCTGAAAATCAATATGAGACTGGACAGGGAGCCAGCATAAACCTGCTAAAACTGGAGTGATGTGTTCATGCTTTCTAGTACCTGTTAAAAGACACACAGCAGCATTTTGGACTATCTGCAAACGATGGAGAGACGATCATTCGAGACCCAAATACAGAGAATTACAGTAGTCCAATCTAGAGGTGATGAAAGCATGAATAAGTTTTTCAAGGTCCTTTGGAGGAAGATAGGATTTAGCTTTGGCAATTAGCTGTAACCGATAAAAAACAGTCTTTACAGCTGTGTTCACTTCCTTCTCAAATTTAAAGGAACTATCAAAAAACACTCCAAGGTTTCTGACAGTCGAGGGGCAGTAAGAAGCAAGAGGACCAAGGATATCAGCTAACTTATCCACAGGGATATGACTTCCAAACACAATAGTTTCTGTCTCATATTCATTTAAAGTAAGAAACTTCTGTGTTAACCAGTCTTTAATATTATGAAGACAGTTAACAGAGGCTGCAGCGGGACGGAAGCATCCAATTTAATAGGAAGATAAATTCGGATGTCATCTGCATAACAATGAAAGAGAATATTGTACTTCCTAAAAATCTCACCCAAAGGCAGCATATATAATTAAAACAAGACTGGGCCCAAAATGGACTCCTGAGGAACACCGCAACAAATAGGGGCTGAGGAAGAGGAATATTCCCCCAGGGATACAGAAAAAGACCTCTCAGACAGATATTATCTAAACCATGACAAAACTGTGCCTTTAAGACCAACAACATGTTCAAGTCTCAACAAAAGAATGTTGTGATCCACCATGTCAAAGGCAGCAGTCAAGTCTAAAAGAACGAAAACAGTGGAACAACCTGAATCAACACTTAAAGGAAGGTCATTAAAAATTCTTGAAAGTGCTGTCTCGGTGCTGTGATGGGGTGTTTATTTGAATTTGAAATATTCGTTTAAAAGGGACAGCCCATATCAAGGAACACCTCAATGTAAATATGCCAGGATTAGCCAAAAGGCTACTTTTCATCTGTAGTCCTTGGCAGGTCAGACAAAAACAAGGAAAAAAAAATAAAAGGAAGAAAAAACCAAAACACCATCAGACAATAGAAAACAATATAATCTGAAGACCAAGTGCGTTGAATTAATAGCAAAGTTTAAGGAGAAAACACGGAGCACACAAAAAGGTGTCTACTCCATTACAGCACTCTAGTGCCCAGACAACAATATGATCTAAACAGCAAAAGCATTAAATTACGTGTGAAAACCCACAATAAAGGATACATCATTAATTACAAAAAATTAAAATAATAAATGATTTAATAATTGATCAACATATAGATTAATTCTGCCTTACAGAAACCTGGTTACAGTAGGATGAATATGTTAGTTTAAATGAATCAACACCCCCGAGTCACAGTAACTGTCAGAATGCTCGAAGCACAGGTCGAGGAGGAGGAGTAGCCGCAATCTTCAATTCCAGCTTATTAATTAATCACAGACCCAGACAAAGCTTTAATTCTTTTGAAAGCCTGACTCTTAGTCTTGTCCATCCTAATTGGGAAACTCAAAAACCTGTTTAATTTGTTATTATCTATCGTCCACCTGGTCCTTACTCAGAGTTTCTGTCTGATTTCTCAGACTTTTTATCTGATTTAGTGCTCAGTTCAGATAAAATCATTATAGTGGGTGATTTTAACATCCATGTAGATGCTGAAAATGACAGCCTCAACACTGCATTTAACCTATTGTTAGATTCAATGCTTCTCTCAAAATGTAAAGGAGCCCACCCACCACTTTAATCATACTCTGGATCTTGTCCTGACATATGGCATAGAAACTGAAGACTTAACAGTATTCCCTGAAAGCCCCCTCCTGTCTGATCATTTCTTAGTAACATTTACATTTACTTTAATGGATTACACAGCAGTGGGGAATAAGTTTTATTACAGTAGAAGTCTTTCTGAAAGTGCTGTAACTAAGTTTAAGGATCTAATTCCTTCATTATTATGCTCTTCAGTGCCAACACAGTGCAGAGCAGCTACCTAAACTCTGCTCCCAGTGAGGTCGATTATCTCGTCAATAGTTTTACATCCTCACTGCGTACGACTTTGGATACTGTGGCTCCTCTGAAAAGGAAAGCTTCAAATCAGAAGTGCCTGACTCCGTGGTATAATTCACAAACGCACAGCTTAAAGCAGATAACCCGAAAGCTGGAGAGGGAATGGTGTCTCACTAAATTAGAAGATGCTCATTTAGCCTGGAAAAAGAGTTTGTTGCTCTATAAAAAAGCCCTCCGTAAAGCTAGGACATCTTACTACTCATCATTAATTGAAGAAAATAAGAACAACCCCAGGTTTGTTTTCAGCACTGTAGCCAGGCTGACAAAGAGTCAGAGCTCTGTAGAGCCGAGTATTCCTTTCACTTTAAACAAATATGTAGGACCGCTTTTTTGCATTTGTGCAATATTTCTAAAATTAGAAACATCCTTTCTCAGACTGATGCTGAAAAGCTAATTCATGCATTTATTTCTTCTAGGGTGGACTATTGTAATTCATTATTATCAGGCTGTCCTAAAAGCTCCCTGAAAAGCCTTCAGCTGATCCAAAATGCTGCAGCTAGAGTACTGACAGGGACTAGAAAGAGAGAGCATATTTCTCCCATATTGGCTTCTCTTCATTGGCTCCCTGATAAATACAGAATAGAATTTAAAATCCTCCTCCTCACCTACAAGGTCTTGAATAATTAAGCTCCGTCTTATCTCAAAGACCTTATCACCCAAATAGAGCACTTCTCTCTCAGACTGCTGGCTTACTTGTGGTTCCTCGGATACTTAAGAGTAGAATGGGAGGCAGAGCCTTCAGCTTTCAGGCCCCTCTTCTGTGGAACCAGCTCCCAGCTTGGATTCAGGAGACAGACACCCTCTCTATTTTTAAGATTAGGCTTAAAACTTTCCTTTATGATCAAGCTTATAGTTAGGGCTGGATCAGGTGACCCTGAACCCTCCCTTAGTTATGCTGCTAGAGGCCTAGGCTGCTGGGGGGTTCCCATAATGCACTGTTTCTTTCACAATAGAAAGCGGCTTGAGGCAACTATTTGTTGTGATTTGGCGCTATATAAATAAAATTAAATTGAATTGAATTGAATCTTTAAGATGAGTTTGAAGTCTGTTAAAGGTAGTACATTCTCTTATTACAGCTGGAATATTATTCAAATTCTCACTACACTCTAAAAGGTAATACCTATTCTTACTTAAATTACGTTTGTGTGCTTTACTTAAGTCTCACTATACTGTTGAGTTAACTCAAGCAATGTGAGTAATGTACACATTTAGCCTGAGAAAGGTACAAGACTAAGTTCTAGTGTGTAAACTGGACTTGAATATTTTTGTTACTGGAGTGAATGCTGGGGTGAGTTCAGCAGTGCACATGCGCAGTACAGAAGTGCGGGAAGCTTCCAGAAACCCTGTGGACTTACACACTGGAAGAAGCTGATCTTCTCTAAAGGTGAGCTGTTCATCTTCATTATATTTTCATGTGTCATGTATGACTTTATTATTCAATGTATTGTTACAGGCTAGTTTTGCATGATGATGCATAAACGTATTTGCAGACTAATGCTAATGTTAATGTTAGCATGGGCTTATGGGGCCAATATTAGCTAAAACTGCCATGTACTGTATTTTACTTGAGAGCCTTTAATGTTTTGTTCATGATAAGAGCTCTTAACATTGATTACCTGTATTTCAAATGCAGCACGTTAGCATGTTTGTAAGCGTAAACCAGGCCTGCTAACATTCGTGTAGTCTTAATTTCACTCGGTCATGGAGGGTAATGTGACGTTCAGGAACAAGCCTCGAGTGGAAAAACTGCTGAATGGTTCAAATACTGGCACCAGAACCCCGTCGGTGGAAAAGCGGCCAGTGAGAGCCGTTCTTTGTTTTTTTTACGACTTTACTTGCTTATAATGCTCTGGACATGGAAGCATGGAAGAAAAAAATACAATGCATTCCACTAAATAAGTGTTCTCAACGAGCTGAACAATTATTTTGTATCACTTATTGTGAAGAATGTGATTCATTTTCTTCAGAAGATGCTTTTGCTTACTTTTATTGTTTTTCCCTTCTTGTAGACCAGTGATGTTGTTGCCATGAGGACTGCTGTCCTGCGATGTCTCTCGGTTTTCCTCGGGGGTGATGAAAGAGACTGCTACAATGCCTCTTTTGTACGTATTGCAGTTTGGTTTGTTAGAGGTTCTGCACTTGGAAATCAAGATTTTCACCCCATTCTTTTTTTCTCTTTTTTTTTTTCTTAATATCCACAGGATTCAGATGCCATGGCAGACTTCACCCAGGTTCCTGTGGGATTATTGCCTGTTATTCCTGAAGTCAGTCAGCAACCAGGTCCGAATGCTCTTCACCTTGAACCATCCAGCATGTTATCATTCTGGAAGGTACAATTGCCATGGTTGACACTGAACGCCACCATCAAGCTGTTTGTCTCATATTTGGGCTGATCTATGCCCTTCATATTTGGACTGATCTATGCCCTCCATCCTGACAGTCCTAAAAAGCACCTTTGACTTCATTCAGAGGCTGATGCTCAGTCTGGTTTCTTTTTTTATGCCACTACTTGTATTTCTATGTTTTTTCATATTGTGTATTCATTTAATATATTTTTTTTTAACTTACTATCATATTTTAATTAGTTTTTTTTTTTCGCACTGTATTATCAAATAAGTTGGTAAAGTTCTTATTTTGTATTTGTTGGATGCAATGTTTGGCACATGGATTACTTCATCAAGCTATTTATTTATTTCTGTTTATTGCCAAGTATGTCAGAATCTGTCCTCCATATATAACTACTTAAATCACTTTTTTAAAAAATGTTAGAGGGCTAGAGTGCCTACTTGTTACAGTTCAAAATAAACTGTTTCAGTTGCTGCTCATTCAGCCTGTAAGCTTACTTAAGCATCTTTCTGGTATTACTGTTATTGAGCCCTGTGGAAGGGTAAAAACGTGATTAGTTTTGTATTTGTTCATGTGTGGCCACATTGGCCTTTTGTTAAGAAGCTAAGGATAGTATTTTGTTAAAAATAAAACATTGAACCTTGTGAACTTATCATGTTTCGTTGTAGTTACTTCATTCATTTAAGGCAATCGGTTTCCTAGAGTTTACTAAGTAAACTGTACTGTTCATGTAAGTTGGACTAACTTGATGTAGCTAAGTTAAGAACAGGTCAATTTACTTGCTATTTCTGAGTTGAAACAACTTCACTAAACTAAGTTAATTTAACTTAACATGATTAAGTTGACACAACAAGGTCTTAAGTACACTGAACAAGTATATGTTAAGTAAACAAACATAAGACTTAATAGTTATACTTACTTACATTTTTCAGGGCAATCGGTTTCCAAGATTTTCTTAAGTAAGGTCAACTTGTCAAATTTTACAGTGTACCCTTAACTGGTTACACCTGTTTACTAAATCTTATATATCTAAAAGGTATTGCATAATCACCTCTAGCAGAGGCTCAGATTAATCTTCCACTAATATTTGATTTTAATGTGATGAACTTGTCATGGTCCTGGGCCGTCTGCCCAGCGTTTTGTGTTTAGTTCTGTCTTCCCCGAGTTTTGTTATTTTTCAGTTGTCTTGATACGGTTATTCCCCTCGTCCCTGTCTCCCCTGCTCCATGGTCTTGTCATGATGTCTTAACCCTGACCTCCTGTGTTTTCATGTTGAGTTTATTCCTAGTGTTGTGACTAGTCTGTGTCTCTGCCCCGTGTCTGTGTGCCAGTTCCCCGTATGTAGTCTGCGTGCACCTTGGTTAGTCACTTCCTGTATTATTTTGACAGTCGTGTGTTCCTTGTGCTTAGTGTTTAGTTTTGGCTTCCCATGTTATTAGTTTCATTTGCTTCACCTGTTGCTCCCTGCTGTTTCCTCTTGCCCTGATTACCTGCTGTGTATTTAAGCCCTCAGTGTTCATCTGTTCCTTGTCGCGTCGTCTTCAGTATTCTCTCGCTGTGTGTCTCCCTGCTTCTCCTCGGGTTTTGGTTTAGCTTCTTCCCAGTATAGGTTTGTTTTGTATTCTGTTATTTCCCAATAAATCACTTTAAGTTCACCCTCTCCTGAGTCCTGCGTTTTGGGGTCTACCCACTTCAGCCACACAGCCAACTCACCCACTGATTTAGAAAGGGCTGAGACAATGTGGTGAGAAGGCCTGCTAATCAAAATGAGGAAAATGGGTTTTACAGGTCAGACGTACAGACAGTGATGTCAGTAACGTGCAGGGGTGAAAGTAGTTTTAAATTCTTGCCGGTACTATGACAAGCACACACACAAACATATATATATATATATATATATATATATATATATATATATATATAATCTCATCTCCTGCCTGGATAAGGCAGAAATTAGAATCAGTTGACAATGTGGAATATATTTTGGTTGTTAAGGAACTGAGATGTTTGCACACTTACAACTGATGACCACCTCCATGCATTCTGGCTCTGTCCACCAATACAAAACTTCCAGACAGAAATAACCACCAAACTTTTTCAAAGCTCAGTCCTCTTGGCATCCACTGTGTTTTGGAGCTGAATGCGCTCTCATGTAGCGTAAATAAAATCTCTGGTCATAAGCAGTGTTTTTGAGCTGTGCTGTGTTGTTGAAATTGAGCAGAATAACATGAAACACAATTAGTTAATCTCTATTTGCTTTTAATTGAGATAGTTTGTAACAAGCAGACCGACATTAAACGTAGCGTGAACGTTTTAACCTGTTAACTGGCCGAACCAAAATCACCTGATAAAACTACACCCTCTGGTTATTATTGGCTCTGGAAAACCCACGTCGTTGCCCGTTAACTGGCCATGTCCTGTCCTCCGGGATGTAGTGCATTTTATATGGAAGGCTAGACCCTCCCATTTTGATTGACACCTCATTCGGCCAATCATATTAAGAAATGGGTTTTCCAGAGCCAATAATAACCAGGGGGTGTCACGTAGCTTTTCGGTTGATTTTGGTGCAGCCAATTACATGATTGGCCGAACGAGGTGTCAATCAAAATAGGAGGGTCTAGCCTGCCATATAAAATGCACTGTGCATTTTATGTGGCTCTCCTCGATCTCTGAGGGGAGAGAAGCTAGAGATTTGAGGCACCAGCATAGCACGAACAGTTCAGAAACAATTTGAAATGAGAAAAAAAAGCAATTTACTAACTGATTAAGTCGTGTTTTAGACTGCTTATTGCTAGCAGATTTATTCTGACCCAAAGTACAGCCGTGACCGGTTCTGAATGACGGCTTTACAGCAAACAGCCGCTCCAACTTTTGCCGGTACTGCGTACTGGCGCAGAATCTTTTAGTGGTACGCAGTACCGGACTGTACCGGGTTACTTTCACCCCTGGTAATGCGTCACCCTAATCTGACTACTTTTTTCGGTAACAAGTAATCTAACGTGTTACTATTTGCAGTCCAGTAATCAGATTAAAGTAATTTATCCAAGTCACTGTGCATTACTATTTTTTGTCATTTTCCTCAGTACAAAGACATAGTTTTGCTTTCTTCGTGTGTCTCTGGGAGTGATGTCTGGCCGATGCGACAATTGTGGTGATTGATGGTGTTGTGCCAAAAAGTAATTGTCTGCCAAAAGGTGATTTTGATGTTTCTGTGTCCTTTTATATGTAATGTCTTTGCTTATATTGGTAAACAGAGTGCAGTCAGCATGATTTATTAAGGGCTTATATATAAAATGAAGACATAACCTGTTTTTTAAGAATCTTTAGGAGTCTGTGTAATTGTACCTACATTATAATCAATTAAGTGCTTTTTGGCCACTTCAAATATCTTTATACGACTGTGATGTTAAATTTGTTGTGATTTCTGCAGCCTTTTGAGCCAGATTTCTGTTTAAAAAGACATTTTTAATGTCAATTAGTTTTTACCTTGATTTAAAAAATTAATATATAAAAGTCACTTTGCCAAAAACAGCTTCTACCTTGTGATAGAAATGCTGTTTCTTGCCCAAAATGACCTGAAATCATGTTTGACATGTTTCACAGATTATAGGTCAACAAGTCATTTACAGCCCTTTAATTACAGGCACTCATTTTTTTTGCACAACACTGGCAGCTGTTGAATGAAACTAATAAAGTAACTTGTAATCTAACTCAGTTACTTCTAAAATCAAGTAATCAGTAAAGTAACAAAGTTACTTTTTAAAGGAGTAATCAGTAATCAGATTACTTTTTTCCAGATTTTTTTTTTCCTGCTCTGCTGCTTGCTGTAAGTGCCTCTCTTACACATGGACCGAATAAGAATCAGCATGGATCTGGCAAACTGGGCCCTCAACACCACTGATCATATTTTCTCCACTATGAGATTGGGGAAAGTGGAGCCCGCATGTCCGAGTGGAACAGACCCAGTCGGATACATAATTGACTCATGGGGCATGTGAAGACCTGTGTCTTTCAGCACTATTGGTTGTGGACTTGGAAGACATACACTCCTGATCAAAATCTTAAGACCATTTAAAAAATTGCAAGAATTTGCATTTTGCACTATTGGATCTTAAGAAGGTGTAGAGCAGGGTTATAATAGTTTTGGATTTTACATTATAGTTTAGTTTTAGTTAGTTTTTACTTTTTTTTTCTCTAATTCAGTTAGTTTTAATTAGTTTTCAGAGTGGTTTTTCTCGTTTTTATTAGTTTTTATTTTTGGTTTCATGCTTAGTTTTAGTTAGTTTCAGTTAGTTTCAGTATTAGTTTTAGTATTTTCATACCTAATCAGGTGCAAGATTCAAGGCGCAAAAGTGACTATTGTGTAATGAAAACTCAACAAAAGATACCGTTTAAAGAAATATATTCAACAACCAACTGTTCACAAGACATGCTAAATGTGTGTAATATTAAGAACACACATGAACATCAACAGGGAGAAACAAAGAAAAACATGAACTCCCAAACTCAATAAATTCTACAATAAACTCCACAATAAAGTTCAGCATCAGTGCAGTAGATTAACAACACCTACATGTGGTGTTTGACAAAAACAAACTCTTTGAAGGAGTCAAAGGTCAAATCCAGCTGCATCCTGATGTTCTCCACCACCCGAAGCTGCTTCTGTTAGCTTGGTTAGATGCTCGCTGATTAGACTTGCAGGGTCTTTGCAGCCTCTGTACACAACCTACAGAAGTTCCGACCTCATGTCCACATTTATGCTTGTGTAGCTGTGTGTGTTGTGTGTGTTAATTACCTTGTGGTCGTGTCCTGCGGTGCCAGCTGGGACTTTTTTTGGTCCTCGCTCTTTGTGCTCAGTTTTTTGGCTGCAAACATATTTGTCCCTGTTTTTTTTCCACTTTCTTCATTCCTTCACGTCCATCCTGATAGTTTCAACAGTCTCCTACCAGGAATTTGCTGACAGTTGTGAGTCCTTATATTGATGCTTTGATTATTATTCCTGATTGTTATTCTCTCACTGATAAAGTAGCCGGAAACGCACAAAGACTAAACAGTTTAGTCACAACGTTCTGGGCTGCATGGACCCGACAAGTAGTCCCGTTTCTCCAGAGGCGCAGGCCAGGTTACCTGGTAGGATCAGAGCGGTTTCTGTAGCCGCTGTGCACTTCTCAGGTGGACTTTGATGTTGCTGGTTTTTCCTGACTGAGAAGTGTTCCACACATTTTTCATCATCCACAACAAGACTTTCGATTCTATCTGTGCTCTTGTACTCAAAGAGCCTCCATACGGGACTCTGCCGCTTTCTCGGCAGACCGCAGCCATTACTTTGCGGACCAGCGCAGTGAGCGAGCGCACATGCGCACTCACACAGTTGTCCTATGGTGCTCCCAGCTTAAACTCGGAGAGCGGAAAAAATGATTTCATATCAATCCACAAGGCTTAAAAAAACAACAACAAGTAAATGAAAGTCAGTTTATCGATAATTTCAGTTAGTTTTAGTTAGTTTTGTAAACTCACAATTCAGTTTTAATTAGTTATCGTTTTTTCCTTTTAATTATAGTTTTTATTTATTTCAGTTAACGACAATGTTTTTTCAATTTCAGTTTTCGTTATTTCGTTCGTTTTCGTTAACTATAATAACCCTGGTGTAGAGCTTCACAATGGTAAAAGAAGAAATCGGCGCAAGAGACAAAAACTTTTGAACAGGGAATTTATTGAAAACTGCATTTACACTCAAACATGATTTTTTCAGCTGATCAAAAGTTTAAGACCATAGCTCAAAAAAACCCCGAAAAACCCCTCAAAACTAGGGGTGGGACTTTAACGCGTTAATTACGATTAATTAATTACAGGGAAAATAACGAATTAAAAAATTTAACGCATTTTAATCGCACTTTGCACCATGGAACATTTCTCACTGCAGGAGTCCAGGCATACAGATTATATCGACGCACAATGTGATAAGCGTGATGAGCTGTGTCCAAATTCATATCGCTTAATTGCAAAAAGTGCTCCGCCGTTTTCGGAGCTGTCCAATGCCGCTGCTCTACCAGCAGCTCGCCTCGCTAGCTGTCAGCTGACCGGACTATCGAGGTTCGCTTTAGCCGGAAAGAACGTCCAACTACCGGCACATCATTTTCAACCTCCCGCTGGTTTTCGCCGCTGAGTGGAAGTTAAACACAGATATAACTCATTCAGAAAGGGGCGTGGTGGCTATCGGGAGGTTTCCCGAACAGCCAGTAATCAGAATTTTTTTTTTTTTTTTACCCAATTAAGCACAGCAGCGCTGGCTGCTGCAGCTCTCATGGCCACAGGTGCAGTCCGCACCTGCAAATAAAGTTCTCTTGTCCTAAAATTATGGTTTGTCCATTTGCCTCTCTAAACCAAGCTCCCGGGCTGAATTTTAACCCCAGCCCACCCCTGGTTGGAAATTAATCATTCACTCAGCTGTATTCCTTGATGTTGAACTGTGTTATGCTTGTTTTAACAGCTTATTTTGAATTAGATTTAAAATCAAACCACAAAAAGGAGCAAAAGTTCATTCTCCGTTTAACCAGCTGCTTTTCCACAGCTGTGCTTCGCACTGTCACGGTTGCTAGGCGACATGATGATCTACGCTCAGGTGAGGGCAGGTGATGCTGATATGAAGGTTAGACCGTCCAATTTCACAGACGCTCACTCACCGGCCTTTGCGGTCTACGTGGGCTGGGTCCTTCGAAGGATGCCGCCCCTGAATGTGGACACAGCTATGGAGATGACGGATGAGACTACGCTGGAGGATGGGAAATTTAAATACAAGAAACTTCCAGATGGAAGTACAAACAAAAATGCTAAGTTTGCTTATCACAGGAGCACTTCCACCCTTCGTTGGTCTGTGTAGTAGACTGGTGGGAAAATAAACAAGATTTTGAAGTGTAAGCTTATGTATATTGATTCATTCATCAACCAAACTTAAATCAATATTTCTCATACTGAAATGCGATTAATTTCGATTAATTAATTACAAAGCTTCTAATTAATTAGATTAATTTTTTTTAATCGAGTCCCACCCCTAATATATATATATATATATATATATATATATATATATATATATATATATATATATATATATATATATATATATATATAAATATATATATAAATATAATATAATGTGTGTGTGTGTGCAGTGATCAGCGTTAATCAGCCAATCAGAGCGGGGGCAACAGAGGTTAAAGCAGGAAGAGGGCTCAATGATGGAGTCTGTTTCCGGTCACACTTCCGCACCACGTGGCGGCGCTAAGCGGACTTCGATGTTTGCGACCCGCCAATAAATATCACGAAGAAGAAGAGTAGGCGGAAGAGTACAGCGGGAAGGTTCTTGATCGTTCTGCTGGGTCTCTCTCTCCCGGTCTGTGGTCCAGTCCGTGTTGGTACGTGGTGGTTTGTGGTGTTGCGGTCCAGTTCTGATGCCCGGCTTTGAGTCCACGGACTCGCAGGTAAACTCTGTGTTTTTCTTCTCGCTCAGTGTGCTGAAACCGCGAGCCGTTGCATCCTGTCCCGGATCAGTTCCGAAGCCTCAGTTCGTACCCGGACCCGCTGACCCAGATGTTGACTCAAACCCGGGTCAGTGGCGTTAAAGAAAAGCCGGTTAGCCTGCATGCTAACAGCTAGCGGCAGCGCGACAGCTGCTTTACTTTACTATTACTACTTTACGGCAAACAGCTGATCCGACCGGAAGTGACCGGGAGAAGCAGAAAGTGCGCACCAGAAAATCCGCGAGGCTCCGAGTGATCGATACGTGGTCAATAACTGATATCACACACGTGTCCGCACAGACATGAGCTGCGCAAGCGCAGAACTGAAGATTCTGTTCAGTCCGGGGCGTGTGCAGCTCGTTCAGGTAAAGTTCACCTATCAGCAGCTAAATGCTAACAGCTAATGGCACAAAAGTTTAAATAAGTCTTTATATAAACTGTTCAGAGACTCAATAAACCTTTATTGATAAAATAAAATAAAATAAAGGTGTCCGGAGTTTGCCTATGGGGGGCCTTCTCAGGTGTGCTCTGGGCACAGCTGCGGGGGTGGGTCATGCTGTCTGTAGTACTAGTTTAACCTGAAACCATGGTTAAATTACTTTTTATGTCCTCATAAATACTCGCTGTAGTATAGACTCTGTAGCGCACTCTGTAGTTCTGTAAAACTAACTGTAGTACTGTGTGTGTTGTGCCATCTGTAGTACAGACGCTAGTACCGTCTGGAATACAGTTTGTGGTATTGTCTGCAGTCTTAGAATAGAATAGAAAGCTTTTATTGTCATCAAACATGGAGTTTGATGAAAATGTAGCAGCTGCCACAGTTCAGTGCCCCATCTTTTGCAGGGGAATAAATAAGTGTAACATATACAAAACATCATAATTACTGTGCGCATGTGCTGAACTGTGCATGCAGCCTGGTACAGAGCTCCCATTAGTGTATTTCGCTTTCTTTTTTAACTTGTCTATAACTCTAATATTTATTTATTTAGACAAGGCAACTCAGTTAAGCTGTGCCCTCTTGAAACATGCTAGTAGAGTTTTAGTCTTTCACTTTCCTGCTTTGTTTACAGCAGAGATCAGCTGATCAGGGGCAGGTAGCGGTGCTTCAGTGGTGATCCCCGGCATCATAGGGTTATAATATGTATGCTGTGTGTGCGTTTCAGATGGCTCTCATGTTATAAAAGTACCGCTGGTCTGGGCATTCAACCTGTGCTTTGCGTGCCTACATTTTTTTGCTGTTGGGTTTTAAAAATGGCACGCTTGATTCTGGTGAAAGAGTCGCTCTCATGACTCTGCTAGTCATCCCAGAATGGATTGCTATAACCATAGAAATATTGCTAGTTAGCTCCACTATTAGCACTAGTTACAGCACTCATTTGGTACTGGAAGGACCCCTTCCCCGTCAAAATAGTTTTCATAATTTAATCCCTGGTTCGTGACTAAATATAGACCTGCAGTAGAAACACATTTAGGAGAATGTTTGTGAATATAAAGCATGACAAGATTATGCTCTTGCAGCCCCTATTTTTCCAACAAAAACACTGATAACAGTCACAGGGTTGCCGCGGGGTAGTAAAAGGTAGTAAATTAAATGAGGTCAAATTAAGGCTAGTAAAAGGTAGTAAACAGAATTTGACTTGTAGTAAATTTTTCATCACCCCTTCAATATATTTTGACTTTTCCATTCAATTCAATTCAATTTAATTTATATAGCGCCAAATCACAACAAACAGTCGCCTCAAGGCGCTTTGATGCAGACTTTTTGTTTTAAGTTCACTTAACTATAAAATCCGTATAAAAATATAATTACTCAGCAGGACCTGAGCTGACGTTGATTGACTCAATTGGTTCCGCTGTCCGATCTGCTGTGCGCATGCGTGGTATTGCAACCGCCTAATATGTTGAGACTAGCGAGTCATTTTGTGCCTCGTCATGGGAAAATGTAAGTTTTCACAACTTTGGCTTGATGACCATTGAAAGCATTCAAAGACTGGCTTAACCCTCTGGAGTCCATGGATGTGCCGGCGTGTCAAAATGACCGCTGATTTGAGATGACGTAGCATCGGACGCTGCTGCCCCGAGTCTCCATTTCAAATATGTATTATAATATGTATGCTGTGTGAGCGTTTCAGATGGCTCTCATGTTGCTAAACTACCGCTGCAAACTGTTGGTCTGGGCATTCAACTGGTGCTTTGCGTGCCTCCAGTTTCTTGCTGTTGGGTTTTAAAAATGATTGTAGTGAAGGAGTCGCTCTCATGCCTCCACTAGTGACGATACTCCCTGGACAATCAGTGGCATGCTGTACACTGCGTCATATTTTTGTATGGCCTCGGATCGCTTAGAACCTCGGGTGAGTGAGTACGGAAAAAGGACCGGCAAAGTGTACCTGATTCTAATGGAGATGCCATCAAATCGCGATGATTCGAGTCGACCGGCAGCGAGTCGTTCCATATGGAAACGCGGCTTAATTCTCTTGTCTCTATGTACAATGCAGTTCGCTACCGGCTGCTATCTAGTCTAGTGATATGGAAGAGTATTACATGATTATGCTCCCAGTCACTACTAAAGCACAGACACTGATGGCATATTAGGTGAAACTGGATAATTTCCCACGGCACACCTAACGATCTCCCACGGCACACTAGTGTGCCACGGCACAGTGGTTGAAAAACAGTGATTTAACACAAGTGGATCATCGCTGACAAGTTTTTCCACGCCTCCATTATTCTGTGGTGTGTGTGTGTCTCGCTATGCAGAGAATGTCAGCTGTTGTTTTTCCTTACGTCAGCTGGAGCCACCAGAATGATCATTATAACCACAGTTTGCTACCGGGGGCTGCCATTAGCACTAGAGATCGTTTGGTACCGGAAGCGCCCCCCCCCCCCCCCCCCCCTCTCTCTCCATCCCCTTCAGTGCCGAGGGGCTCCGTTAAAATGTTTTTTTATGCTTTAATCCCTGATTAGCGATTAAAAACAGACCTGCAGTAGAAACGTAATTTGGAGGATGCTTGTAAATAAAAAGCATTACAGCATTAAGCTCATGCAGCCCCCAGTTTTTCAACAAAAACACACCAAAAACCCTCAGTCTGTCTGCACACGTGCCGCAAGTGCAAATGTAGCGGGTGTATTTAAAATGTTAAGATTTTTTTTATATTCCACCAAGAATCCATCCCTGTTATTTGGTTTTGTTGTTATTTTTCATACATATGTATGTATTTGTTTTCTATGTTATGTTTTGGGAGCTTTTATTTTGTTATGTCACTTCCGGTGGTTTCGGGCCTCCCTCTCCTCAGTCGGCAAGAGGCGCTGATGAGAGGAGGTGAGGTTACGTTCGTCCTTCTGGTAATGGAGTGATTTAATGTGTTAGAAGTGTTAAAACACGGCTCAAACCTTGCTTGTTGTGCTCATAAATTAAGTGTTGAGACATTGTTGATTGTTTTTAGTGTGAATCCCCTTTTTTTTGTGAGTACAGCACTCGATTGCAACAAGCTAGTATTAAGCTAGGCTGCAAGAGCATACAGGCAGCTTCTCATGTGTTTGCCGGTTTGTTCTCTAGAGGGCGTGCATGCAGAAGCTCCATGAGGTCGCTGTACTAAATTTGCGTTTATATTCACACAGGTATGTGAGCTCTCTTTTATTTATAACATGTATATTTGTTTTTGTTCATCTTTTTACTCTTTTGAACTTACTGTATAATTATTTATGTTCTTGTTTGCTGTTTATTCATTGTTCTGGAAAAAGTTCATATAAACAGTTGCCACTGTTGTCAGGTATAGGTTGTCCCTAAGAATTGTTTTGTTAAATTATTACTATATGATCACAAAACTGTGTATTTTTGTTTATGTATTTCCAAGTTTTTATGTGTTTTATAAGATGTGCTATCATAGCGCACACCTCGTCAGTCGGCAAGAGGCGCTGATGAGAGGAGAGGGCGTGCATGCAGAAGCTCCATGAGGTCGCTGTACTAAATTTGCGTTTATATTCACACAGATGTGGGAGAATAAACCTGCCTCAGTCGGCAAAGAAACAGACGACTCCTTTAATTCTTTATTGCCAACACAACGCAGAGGGGTTGCCGCAGCCTAGAGTGCAGAGGCAGTGTGGCGCCGGTTACACAAAGAGGCGGAGCCATTACTGAGACAGTGAGCTCAGGTGGAGCGAAAGGAAATGTTTTTCTAGCGTCCAAAATAGCAGCGCTTGTTCCTGTAACCAGCTTAAAATCTTTACTGGGAAACAGCTGGAGATCCTTCAATCACCTGATTGTTTTGTTCATTTCCTCATCTGGAAGAACGAATCACTTATACTTCTGCAACGTGCCTTTATTACTTTTCCTTTTAGGCAGGCAGGTAAACACACAACACGTCTCCTTTTGTTTTCCTATACCAAGCTTAACCTTCTTCTCTTTATCTCTACCTATCAACTTCGGTCTCTAGGAACAGATACTACCACCTTGTGGCGTGATATGAAATTGCATCAGTTACAATAACATCTGATCATCACGCTGATCAGCAACATGAAGAACAGAGAACTTTGTAGCTGCTCCATCCACCGTAGTTTGTTTCACGCAGAAAAAAATCTGCAATACGGAAGTTAAAGTGTGTAGATGAATTGTTAGTATGAAAAAATGATTTCTGATCCAATTACTTGATTAATTGATGGAGTAATCAATAGAATACATGATTACTAAAATAATTGATAGCTGCAGCCCTGCTTGTATTCAGAAAGCCATAGTCAAACATTGTTTTCAGCACCAGTGAAGCTATGAAAGGCCTTCAAAAAAAACTACAGTTCCCAGCAAGATGTCACTTCCTGTTGTTGCATTAAAATCATGATACTTTATGCTTACAACATGGTGGCTGATATACAAATGTAGGAAATGCTTTTAACAGCTGATTGATAAAGTTTCTGGATTATGTTTTTGTTGTGTATGCTTTTTACATGATTTCTGCAAACCCATTATTGAAAGTAAATGGCACTCTGGGACACATTAAATCAGTGTTTTTCAACCTTTTTTGAGCCAAGGTACATTTTTTTTAATTGAAAAAATCACGAGGCACGCCACCAGCCAAAAATGTTAAAAAATTATACTCTGTAGCCTATATTAATAATATAATCATTCTTATCAAAGTGTCTTGAATATGAATCAAATAAGCACAAAAAAGAACTTTATCATATAATACATATCTTCTTTCAAATAAAAAGTGCACTTAACATGTCCACTTAAAAACACAGCTTGAACATAACAAATGCCACAACAATGTGGTCTTATAGCAGAAAACTTCAGTGTTTTGCAAACTCTAATTTTGTCCAAAAGCATTCTATTATCAGGAATACAGAAATATAGCGCTTATTCTGATAGAGCAATAACAGAGCTGACATCCTGGCACGAATTGAAGACAGACACACACAAAGCTTTTCCTCAACAGCTCTCAGTCTCTCTCTGCTTTTAGTTATTACAGTAATTCAAAGTTCCTTTGATCAGCCATCTCAGGCTCTGTGCTAACCAGCTGTTCAGCTAGTAGGGGCAGGTAAGGGGTGCTTCAGCGGCGATCGCCTGCAGTATAGGGTTATAATATGTATGCTGTGTGTGCGTTTCAGATGGCTCTCATGTTGCAAAACTACCGCTGCAAACTGTCGGTCTGGGCGTTCAACCGGTGCTTTGTGTGCCTCCAGTTTCTTGCTGTTGGGTTTTAAAAATGGCACGCTTGATTCTGGTGAAGGAGTCGCTCTCATGCCTCCGCTAGTGACCACACTCCCTGGCCAATCAGTGGCAGGCTGTCCTCCGCGTCACATTTTTTATGGCCTCGGATCGCTTAGAACCTTGGGTGAGTAAGTACGGGAAAAGGACCGCAAAGTGTACCTGATTCTAATGGGAATGCCGTCAAATGCAGAGTCGACCCGCGGCGAGTCGTTCCGTATGGAAAAGCGGCTTAATTCGCTTGTCTCTATGTACAATGCAATTCGCTACCTGCTGCTATCTAGTCTGTGCTGTAGTAGTATCACTACTACATCACTAGACACTCAGGGCATATTAGGTGAAATTGGATAATTTCCCATGGCACACTAGTGTGCCACAGCACAGTGGTTGAAAACCACTGGTTTAATTCTCTTGTCTCTATGTACAATGCAATTTGCTACCTGCTGCTATCTAGTCTAGTGATATAGAAGAGTATTACATGATTATGCTCCAGTCACTACTACAGTACAGACACTCGTGGCATATTACGTGAAACTGTATAATTTCCCACGGCACACCTGACGATCTCCCACGGCACGGCACACTGGTTGAAAAACACTGCATTAAATGCATGATATATAAATGTAACTCTCTGGATTATAAGGCCTGATTTAGAGTTCTGCATCATACGTACATAAGTACTATGTACATAACTGAAAATCCTTTCTGAACCTAACCTGACATGCACCTCGAGAAATGTAACTACAGGTTCACATAGACTGTTACTAGTGCCTAGGCTTCAGAGGTGCTTTCTGGTTACATATGTAGGCCCCGTCACTCAACAAGTGGGAGCGGCTTTTAGCAGTTAGCATTAGCTTGCTAATTAGCATTAGCTTGCTGGTTAGCATTAGCTTGCTAATTAGCATTCCCCCCCCCGGGCGCTGGGCTGAAAAAAATTTCTGACTAGAACCCTGCACTATCAAACTTCACTCAGTATGTGGACTGTCCCACCAGAGAGGAAAGAATACTGAACCTGCTGTAAGCTAATGTTAAGGACTGATACAACTGCTTCCCCCTCTGGGAAGGTCAGACTACAACTTGGTGAACCTCAGCTCCTGCTCTGTGTTGTTGGTCAAGTGTCAGCCTAACAATAAGAAGAGGCCCTTCAGAGCTGGAGATGGGGAGGAGGTGAGAACAATCCAGCAGAAACTAAAGACAACTATTAGGGAGGATAAGAACATTTATAGGAGGAAGCTGGAGCACTCAATGATCTTTTAAGCAGTCCTGATGACCCTCTGCAGAGCCCTCCTGTCTGCAGCAGAGCAGGCAGCGAAACAGATGGACACACAGTACATCAGCACTTGCTCTATGGTGGCTCGGTAAAAGGACACCTGGAGCCACTCCTCCAGATGGTTCCTCTGCAGGACTCGCAGGAAGTGGAGTCTCTGCTGGGCCTTTTTTTTTTTTTTTTTTTTAACCAGTGCTCCTGTGTTGGCAGTCCAGATGAAGTCCTCAGAAATGTGGGTTCCCCAGCCACTTGAAGGAGGCTACTTTTTCTATACATACTCCATTTATATAAAATGGAACATGGTCCCCTTTCTGTCTCCTGAAGTCAATGACCATCTCTTTGGTCCTAGTGGTGTTCAGCTCCAGCAAGTTTTTGATGCACCACCTTGCCAGCTCCTGTATTTCCTCCCTGTAGGCCAAACTGTAGTCGATGAACAGCATCCTGACGAAGGTTCTGGGGGAGGCGGGCTGACTACAGATGTCAGCAGCACTGGTCTGTAGTTGTTAAGGTCTTTTATTGCTGTTTTCTTTGGTATAATGGTGACTGCCTTTAGACTGGACGGGACTTCAGCCAGTGTCAAGGATTTGTTGAATATCCTGGTCAGTACTCCTGCCAGCTGATCTGCAAAGGCATGGAGCACTCTGCCCAGAACAGCATCTTGTCCACTCACTGTAGTACAGACTCTGGTATCATCTGTAGCACTAAAGTGTGTATTCCCTGTACTCAGGAGGAGGTGCTGGTCGGAGTGCCAAGGGTCCTGGTTACTGGGGCGACAGGTCTTCTGGGTCGAGCGGTGTGCAGAGAGTTTCAGAGCGCTGGATGGACAGTCATCGGGACCGGATACAGGAGAGCCAGACCCCGCCTCCTCCGTTGTGACCTCACAGACGAGGATGCCATCAGAGGACTGCTGCATGAATACAAGGTGCTACAAGCTGTATGACACATAAACTGTGTATTAATGTATTTTTTGTAGGGGTGGGACTCGATTAAAAAAAATTAATCGAATTAATTAGAAGCTTTGTAATTAATTAATCGAAATTAACGCGTTAAAGTCCCACCCCTAATTTTTTGCACTATAAGGCGCACTTAAAATCCTTAAATTTTCTCAAAAATCGGCAGTGTGCCTTATAATCCGGTGCAATTTATGAATGAATTCTTGTTACTCTTACTGACCTTGAACCAATTTTATGTGGTACACTGCGCTCAAAAATCTGTCAAAATGTTTTAGTGTGACTTTGGTAAGGGATGCTTCACAAATATAGACATTTTCCACAGCGTACAAAGTGGAAGACAGGGGGGAGGGGGGTAGCATCCAACGTACGCTTTTCAAATAGTTAGAAAATGTCGGTCCATCTGTGTAATTTGAGCGCTGCCGTCTGACCGCCGATGGCTGAGGCATCCACACCACTGCACCATTGCGGTCTGCAGCGATATGGCCTCCGGTCTGGCAGATCAGTTCAAAGGCCTCATTAAATTCTCTAAAATAAGCCAGCCAGCCACAAAAAGCCTCTACTGACGATATTAGACAGGAACAAGCTGTGAGTGCAGCGCAGCAGGTGTGGAAAACAGCCGAAGCCGCCGGAGATAAATTCAGCAAGAAGTGGAAGCATTGTTCCAAAAATGGAAATCATACGCAGTAAACCGCAGAAAACTATGATGGATTTGGCCTGTTTTCATCTATGCTGGCCCGTACATTTGTGCGTAATCTGGCGATCGGCACTGTTGCTAACTTTTGTGTAATAAAACTCGCTGTTGGCTGTCTCAAAAATCGCTAAAAGTTGCTAAAGGACGAATCAATGTCCGGGGGTGTGTGTGTGCTGTCCCCCTTGGTGCCGAAGAGAGGTCCGGGCGATCCCATAGCGTATGAAAGGACGCAGTACGAGCGCTGTATGTACACAAAACCGCGACAGCGGAGTTTTCAGGTTTCTGGTGTTCTGTCAAAAAGGGATTTTCTTTTTTTTTTTTTTTTTTTTTTTTTTTTGCTTATATTAGTAAATATACTGGTGCACATGATTTATGAAGGGCTTATATATAAAATGAAGAAATTACTTGTTCTTACTCTCATTAATAAAGAATAAATTGCAGCGTCTGTTAAGACGTTGAAGGAGATGCCCTTTTATTAACAATTAAATGGTTGCTGTGTGCCACAACCAAAACGAAACAGTAACAACGAGACTGACTCGGATAATGACGAGACTGACCCGCCATGCTTGATGCCAAAATCGCCCGACTGTTCAACTCAGACACTGAAGATGAGGAATTTGAGGGATTTGTGGAAGATGAATGATTTTAAAATGTGAGGGTATTTTTCTGTATTTGATACAACTGAAAAATATTCTGAGTTATTGTGAATGAGTTGAATAAAGTTCGACTTACCTGACGTTTTTGTTTTGGTCTACATATGTTTTATCATGCGCCTTATAGCCTGGTGTGCCTTATGTATGAAAATAGACCCGTTCGTTGATATTGCGCCTTATAATGCGGTGCGCCTTATGGTCCGCACAATACGGTACTTTGACAACAGTATCCTTTTTTTATACGTGTTTCAATGACCTTTGACCTCTTTGAATAGACAGAATAGAATGCCTTTATTGTAAAGAATATACAACGAGATTGGAGGCCCACTCCTGTTCAGTGCCATGCTTTAGAAAGTCACTTTCTAAAATATAAAATAGAACTTCTAAAACTATGCAGAAAATAAAACAATGTATAAAAATATGTAAGTAAGTATAATTTTATTTATATAGCACCTCTCAAGACATAGATCACAGAGTGCTTCACAACACTAAAACAAATTACAATTGGAGTAAGGAGGACAAAAAAAATGTGTATACATATATAAAATAAAAAATAAACTAACCATAAAAAGATGAGTTTTTAGCTGTTTTTTTAAAACCATACCATACCACTTTATTTATAAAGCACTTTTAAAAACAACAGGGCTGACCAAAGTGCTGTACAATAACATCACACATAAAAAACCAAAACAGGTCTAAAGGCAATGAGATACAGAAATAAAACAAAGGTGTAAAAGATTAAATAAATTAAGTAATTAAGAACTATAACAGTGTCTTAAGATTTAAATCAGAGTCTCACACTGGGTCAAAGGCCAAGGGATAAAAATGTGTTTTTAAACGAGATTTAAAAACGGTAAATGAAGCAGCCTGTCTGACATACAGCGGTAAACCATTCCATAATTTTGGAGCAACAACTGCAAAAGCTCGATCACCCCTGAGTTTTCGTTGTGCCTTTGGTACAAGTAAAAGCATCTGGTCTTCTGACCTAAGGGAACGAGATGGAACATATGGGTGCAGCAGTTCAGATAAAATTGGGCACAACCATTAAGAGACTTAAAAACAAATAAAATAATTTTGAAATGGATTCATAAATTAACCGGAAGCCAGTGAAGAGAAGCTAAAATTGGGGTGATGTGCTCTTGCTTGCTTGTACCAGGTAAAAATCATGCAGCAGCATTTTGCACCCGCTGTAGACGAGCAATGGAGGCCTGGCTAATTCCAGTCAGAAGTGCATTACAGTAATCAAGACGAGATGTTATAAAAGCATGTATTACTGTTTCTAGATTACGTTTTGAAAGAAGAGGCTTGATTTTTGACAGTCTTCTCAGCTGAAAGAAGCAGGATTTCACCACTGCGTTCACCTGAGCCTCAAGCCTTAAAGTTGGGTCCATTTTCACACCTAAATTAGTGATAATGGATTTCTCATATGGGGCCAGGGAGGAAAGGTCAACACAGGGGGTACTGCTGGTGCCACTGGGTCTAAACAACATGATTTCTGTCTTTTTCTCATTCAAACTCAGAAAATTTAGCAACATCCATCCCCTGATGTCCCTAAGGCATTCAAGGAGAGGCTGGACAGAGCATGAACCAGTGTGTTTAAGTGGAAAATACACTTGACAGTCATCTGCGTAACAGTGAAAAGAAATATCATGCTTCCGAAAAATAGTTCCAAGTGGCAGCAGATATAAAGAGAACAGGAGAGGTCCCAGAATGGAGCCCTGAGGAACCCCCCCCAAGGGAGGGCAGCAGAGGCAGACTCAAAATCATCAATGCTGACACAGAAACCTCTATCTGAGAGGTACGACTTAAACCACTGGAGCGCTGCACCTGTGATGCCCACACACCGCTCCAGCCTGGAAATGAGGATCTCATGGTCCACAGTGTCAAACGCAGCTGTTAAGTCTAATAACACAAGTATCACACAGTCCCCAGAGTCAGTTGCTAAAAGAATATCGTTAAAAACCTTTAACAGAGCGGACTCAGTGCTGTGATGGGTCTTAAACCCAGACTGGAACACTTCCAGAATTGCATGTTCATCCAGGAAAGTCTTTAGTTGGGTGAAAACCATCTTTTCCAGGATTTTTGACAAAAATCATAGCTTGGAGACAGGGCTAAAATTTGCTAAAACAGAAGAGTCTAGGCCAGGTTTCTTCAGCAAGGGCTGCACAACAGCATGTTTAAAACTTTTTGGCACCACACTAGAGGTCAAACTGCTATTATTAATGCTGAGAATGAATGGGCCAAGGGTAGGAAAAACTTGTTTAACAAGCCGAGAGGGAACAACATCAAATGGGGAACCTGATGGCTTCAAACTGGAAACCAGCTGTTCTAAAAAGGAGAGCAAGACTGGCTCAAAGTGGTCAAACTCAGCTGAACAGGGTATTAGGGTAGATGGATCATGAGAAGGTGGTGAAATGAGGGCCCTAGTGCTTATCACCTTCTCTAAAAAGAAGTGAAGGAATTTATTACAAATTTCACTGGAAGCTTCCAGATGGACAGGTTCATGGACATTTAGGACAGAGTTCAGTGTGGTAAAAAGCACACTGGGGTTGTAAGAGTTAGAGACAATGATATCTGAAAAGAATTTCGACCTAGAAGCTTTCAGTTTTCTCAAGGCGCGCGGCAATATTACATGCCAGAAACTGTTGAAAAACCCACTTTTCATGCAGTGATAATCCAGCACATGGTGCTTGGTGTGTAGAGTCTCTGAGTCATGGATCATAATGTATCGCCCGCACAATAATAATCATCTTCTTTTTTCTTCTTTCTTCTTTTTTCTTCTTGCTGTGAGAAGAGCAGGTGCACTGTGAACAGCTGATTAGAAAACAACATTTTACAGATTTCCAACATGGAATCAACATAGAATCAGCAGAAGGGGTTGCTGTTCCTGAATGAAGGCGCTGATCAGATTAAAGCCATCACTGACCCAGCTGTCTTAGCTAATTATAGGCCAATCTCCAACCATCCTTTTCTCTCAAAGCTTCTTGAAAGAGTAGTTGTAAAACAGCTCACTGATCATCTGCAGAGGAACGGTTTATTTGAAGAGTTTCAGTCAGGTTTCAGAATTCATCACAGTACAGAAACAGCATTAGTGAAGGTTACCAATGATCTTCTTACAGCCTCTGACAGTGGACTCATCTCTGTGCTTGTCCTGTTGGACCTCAGTGCAGCTTTATACTGTTGACCATAACATTTTATTACAGAGATTAGAGCATGCTATAGGTATTAAAGGTACTGCACTGCAGTGGTTTGAATCTCGTTTATCTAATAGGCTCCAATTTGTTCATGTAAATGGGGAGTCTTCTTCACACACTAAGGTTAATTATGGAGTTCCACAGGGTTCTGTGCTAGGACCAATTCTCTGTATTATTGTAGGGTCTTTACCTGCAATACAAAGCGGCTTGAGGCGACTGTTTGTTGTGATTTGGCGCTATATAAATTGAATTGAATTGAATTAAGAAAATATTACCCAGAGGGCTGTGAAAGCTGTAAGTGTTGAGACAAATCACTTGTGCATCAGCTGAGAGGATTCAATTTATTATTTTGGTGGCTTTTTTTAAATAAGATACCTGCTGTTGTTAACCTTATCGTAGGTGTCAATTATTGGACACTTGATGGACTTGATGATGAAAGTAGCTTCACCTGCTGGCTGACTGTATGATTAAAATTATTTTGAATCTTTGTCCCTTTTAGCCTGATGTGATTGTCCACTGTGCGGCGGAGAGGCGTCCAGATGTAATGGAGAGACACACTGAAGCAGCTGTTAATCTGAATGTGCACGCCACAAGCACACTCGCCAAAGAGGCAGGTCAGTGATGTAAGTTGTCACATGAGCAATAGTGACCTCAGAACTACATCTAAGGGGACAGCCCCACTAGGTTTTATTACCTCCACCAAGTACTGTCACGATTTGCTTGGGAATCAAATACTTCACTCAGTTACATGCAAACCAATTTTTAACATATGTAATGTGTTTTTCTGAGTTTTTGGTTGATGTTCTGTCTCCATTAAAATGAAACTAACATTTAAAAATTAGAGACTGTTCATTTCTTTGGAAATAGAAATCCCTTTATTGGTCCCACAATGGGGAAATTTCAACTGAGCAAACCTAGAAATTCAGAAGGGAAGAAACTGAGGTAGTCTGGAAGAGGGAAGTCTGGGAATCTTGGAGATAAACTTTAGAAAATAAATAGATGGATGTCTGTGGATGTTTACCTAACTGTCTCTGGGCTGCAGTCGTCACCTGTGTAACATGTAACACCTGTGTTTGCAGCCGCCTGTGGGGCACTCTTCCTTTACATCAGCACCGACTATGTGTTTGACGGCAGGAATCCTCCGTACGGCGAGGATGACAGTCCAAATCCTCTCAACATGTATGGGCGGAGCAAACTGGAGGGAGAGAGGGAGACGCTGCGCCACTGTCCAGGTACCCCTCACTCACCTGTCTGTCATTCACCTGTCTGTGACTGTGCCTCATCTGTCTGTCACTCACCTGGTCATCAGGTGCGGTGGTGCTGCGGGTGCCTGTGCTGTTTGGGGAGGTGGAATCAGTGACAGAGAGCGTCGTGACATCGCTGTATCTGAAAGTTCAGGAGGCATCGGAGGAGAGCTGCACACTGGATCACTGCCTCCAGAGATTCCCCACTGATGCCCGGGATGTTGCCACTGTCTGCAGGAAACTGTCTGAGCGAGCAAGACAGGTGAGTTTTGGTGAGACAGGCAACCGTCAGGTGGATGTCTCTTTGCCTGTCTCACCACCATCTGTCTGTCTATCAGGACCCGTCCATCAGAGGAATCTTTCATTTCTCGGGAAAAGAGCAGATGACCAAATATGAGATGGCTGTGGCCATCGCTCAGGCCTTCAACCTGCCATCCAGCCACCTGATACCTGTAAGTGGTTCATTCACACACCTGGACTCATGTCTTTCTGTTAAAGAGCCACGTGATACCTGTAAGTCCTTTAGGCCTGTCCTGCTCTTTCTGAGCTCTGCTCACATACTGTACATCTTTAAGTTCAGTCTTTAAAACCTCGTGCTGTGGATGGATCATCCCAGACATTCTCTCAAGATTTTGGCATCATTTTTCCTGCTACATGATGGTGTTTGACCCTAATAATATTTAGACATTTTCTAAATCACCACATTAATCCACCCACATTCAGTGACAATGAGATGCACAGTTTATACTTCATTTAGTGCTTTCAAGTATGTATACAAGCTGCATATATAAACGTCCTCCCAGCAGAGTCTGAATCACACTGAAAACATGCTGGAAGTAAAAGTGTAAAAGTGGCGCTACAGCTGATTCAAACTGACACTGGGCATCACTTGCTGCTGACAACAACAGAAAATGGAGTAAAATTGCATTTCCGAATCTGTATTTACAGTGGTGTGAAAAAGTGTTTGCCCCCTGCCTCATTTCCTGTTTTTTTGCATGTTTGTCACACTTAAGTGTTTCGGAACATCAAACCAATTTAAACAATAGTCAAGGACAACACAAGTAAACACAAAATGCAAGTTGTAAATGAAGGTGTTTATTAGTAAAGGTGAAAAAAAATCCAAACCATCATGGCCCTGTGTGAAAAAGTGATTGCCCCCTAAACCTAATAACTGGCTGGGCCACCCTTAGCAGCAACAACTGCAACCAAGAGTCTGCGATAACTTGCAATGAGGCTTTTACAGCATTCTGGAGGAATTTTGGCCCACTCATCTTTGCAGAATTGTCCTAATTCAGTTACATTAGAGGGTTTTCGAGCATGAACGGCCTTTTTAAGGTCATACCACAACATCTCAATAGGATTCAGGTCAAGACTTTGGCTAGGCCACTCCAAAGTCTTCATTTTGTTTTTCTTCAGCCATTCAGTGGTGGACTTGCTGGTGTGTTTAGGATCATTGTCCTGCTGCAGAACCCAAGTACGTTTAAGCTTGAGTACACGAACAGATGGTCTGACATTCTCCCTCAGGATCTCTTGGTAGACAGCAGAATTCATAGTTCCATTTATCACAGCAAGTCTTCCAGGTCCTGACGCAGCAAAACAGCCCCAGACCATCACACTAGCACCACCATATTTTACTGTTGGTATAATGTTCTTTTTCTGAAATGCAGTGTTCCTTTTACGCCAGATGTAATGGGACACACACCTTCCAAAGAGTTCCACTTTTGTCTCATCGGTCCACAGAATGTTGTCCCAAAAGTCTTGGGGATCATCAAGATGCGTTTTGGAAAAATTGAGACGAGCTTTAATGTTCTTTTTGCTCAGCAGTGGTTTTCTTCTTGGAACTCTGCCATGCAGGCCATTTTTGCTCAGTCTTTTTCTGATGGTGGAGGCATGAACGCTGACCTTAACTGAGGCAAGTGAGGCCTGCAGTTCTTTGGACGTTGTTGTGGGGTCTTTTGTGACCTCTTGGATGAGTCGTCGCTGCGCCCTTGGGGTAATTTTGGGCGGCCGGCCACTCCTGGGAAGGTTCACCACTGTTCCATGTCTTCGCCATTTGTGGATAATGGCTCTCACTGTGGTTCGCTGGATTCCCAAAGCTTTGGAAATGGCTTTATAACCCTTTCCAGACTGATAGATCTCAATTACTTTCTTTCTCAATTGCTCCTGAATTTCTTTGGATCTCGGCATGATGTGTAGCTTTCAAGGATCTTCTGGTGGACCTTACTGTGTCAGGCAGCTCCTATTTAAGTGATGTCTTGATTGGGAACAGGTGTGGCAATAATCAGGCCTAGGTGTGGCTAGGGAAATTGAACTCAGGTGTGAAAAACCACAGTTATAGTATGTTTTAACAAGGGGGGGCAATCACTTTTTCACACAGGGCCATGATGGTTTGGATTTTTTTTCACCTTTACTAATAAACACCTTCATTTACAACTTGCATTTTGTGTTTACTTGTGTTGTCCTTGACTATTGTTTAAATTGGTTTGATGTTCCGAAACACTTAAGTGTGACAAACATGCAAAAAAACAGGAAATGAGGCAGGGGGCAAACACTTTTTCACACCACTGTATTACTGACACTCCTCAGGGAAACTGCAGGGGTTCAATTGACTGATTTTCTGGAGTTCTAATTGGTCGGTAGGCGGTGATTAAATACCTGTTGTTCTCTAATCTGCAACAGCATAAGTTACCGTGGCGATCCCAGTAAGAAGTGAACCACTTTCATAGTACAGAAAACCAGAGTTAACCCAAAGTTATCTGGATAAGAGGAAAAATTTACGTTTTGCAAAGCACCTGTAACATCTGTAGTCCTGACCCTGTCTGTATTCTTGCAGCTGACCGAGCAGCCAGCAGCCTCAGCTCTTCGTCCAATAAACAGTCAGTTAAACTGTTCTCGTCTGGAGCTGCTGAACCTGAGCGTTGAGCCACGACCTTTTACCTCCGCCATCATCGACTGTCTGTGGCCATTCACGCCCGACAAACGCTGGAGACAGACCGTCTTCCACTGAGACGGTGGGATTAAGACCAGGCAACAATGTACAGGTTATTCAGTGTTTGTGCTCAGAGTCCTGCCTGCAGGCTTCTACACGGCTGATGGTATTACCAGATTACAGTCATAATATTACCACGTTATCATCAGAATATTGAACATTACCAGAGTATCCTCAGATTATAACCAGATTATGGTCAGAATATTATTCAGAGTTAACTCTTGTTAATCCCTAACTGTTCATGTTTAGTGTGGTTTCACTTTATATCAGTGTGAACAAACTGAGCATGCTCTATTAAATAT
>CM024199.1:31884200-32221801 GCA_013435755.1 Amphilophus citrinellus | reverse complement strand
AAAAAGTAGAAAATGACGTTCTTGAGAAGGCTTTTACTTCCACTTACTGGCTGGCAAAGGAATTAATTGCTTAATTACTTAATTCTAAGTGTAAGTCACTACTCAAACTTCTAGAAAAAGTTGGTTGTCCAGACCTCAAATATTTTGCGCATCGGTCTGCAGCCTCAATCAGGGAAATTCTGATCACATTGGGCAATGTCTTGCTAGATAATATATTGAGGAAGGCCAAAGCTGTCATGACCGGGGAGGAAACGGACGAGGAAGGGCAAACACGCAGGACTCCGGAGATTGGCATAACTTAAAGGCATTTATTTATATAGGGAAAAATAAATACAAACACCGTAGAAGAGAGACGAAGGGCAGACACAGCGAGCACAGGGACACACGGGCACACAACGTCAACGACGCGACAACGAACACATAGAAAATGAGGGCTTAAATACACACTGGGTAATCAGGGGAAGAGGAAACAGCAGGGCAACAACAGGTGAGGCAAATGAAACTAATTACACAGGGGAGGCAAAGCTAAACACAAAGCACAGGGGAACCAGACTGTCAAAATAAACAGGAAGTGACTAACCAAGGAACATGCTGACTAAACACGGGGAACAGGCACAGACTCAGGACAGAGACGCAGACTAGTCACAACACTAGGAAACACAAGACATCAACATACCGGGAGGACACACTCAGGAAATGAACTATAACACAAAACGCTGGGCAAAAGGCCCAGGACATGACAGTACCCCCCCCTCAAAGGCCGGCTCCCGACGGCCGAAACAAAAACCAGACCAGGGCGGGAGGTGGGGGACCAGGAAGGAGGGCCCGAAACAAAAACAAAACCCAGGCAGGGAGCCAACAGGAAGAAGGCCCAGGAACGAAACCAAAACACAGGGAACAAAACAAAAAACAACAAGGCAGGCCAAAAACAGTCCAAAGTGCAGGGGAGTCCATGGGGAATCCAAAACAAAAAACACACAGGTCAGGGGGCCGCACAGGCCAAGGGGCCACAAAGCAGAGTCCCAACGAGGGAGGCCGACCGCGCTTCCAGCGGCGACGTCGATGAGACAGGACTGGAGGCCGACCGCGCTCCCAGCGGCGGCGGCGACGAGGAGACAGGACTGGGGGCTGACCGCGCTCCCAGCGGCGGCGGCGACGAGGAGACAGGACTGGGGGCCGACCGCGCTCCCAGCGGCGGCGGCGACGAAGAGGAGAAGACACTGGAGGCCCACCGCGCTCCCAGCGGCGGCGACGAGGAGGAGTCACAGGAGGCCGACCGCGCTCCCAGCGGCGGCGGTGACGAGGAGAAGACACTGGAGGCCGACCGCGTGGCATGCGGCGGCGGAGACGGGCGACCGTGGGCTCTGGCGTGGGACCCTCGGGCAACGTGGAGCGCTCGGACTGAGCGGAACCCCCTGGCGGCTTGGAGCGCTCGGACTGAGCGGGACCCTCTGGCTCGGAGTGCTCGGACTGAGCGGAGACCCCCATCGGCTCGGACTGAGCGGGACCCTCTGGCGTGGAGCGCTCGGACGGAGCGGAGACCCCCATCGGCTCGGACTGAGCGGAGACCCCCATCGGCTCGGAGCGCTCGGACGGAGCGGAGACCCCCATCGGCTCGGACTGAGCGGAGGCCCCCATCGGCTCGGAGCGCTCGGACGGAGCGGAGACCCCCATCGGCTCGGACTGAGCGGAGACCCCCATCGGCTCGGACTGAGCGGAGACCCCCATCGGCTTGGAGCGCTCGGACGGAGCGGAGACCCCCATCGGCTCGGACTGAGCGGAGACCCCCATCGGCTCGGACTGAGCGGAGATCCCCATCGGCTCGGACTGAGCTGGACCCTCGGGCTTCAAACGCGGCTCCGACTGAGCTGAACCCTTGGGCTGAACGGGGCCTACATGGTGAGGCTCCGGATGCGCAGGCTGGGACTGCGGAACAGGGCACACTGCTGCTTTATTGAGCAGCAGGGGCTGCTCGGGGAATAGCCGAGGTGCAGGGGACTGCGTGGGAGCTGACGCTATGGAAGGCGAGGGAGCTGACGCTATGGGCTGCGTGGAAGCAGGCCGGGAGACGACTGGCTGCTTGGAAGCAGACTGCGAGCTACAGAGAGCAGACTGCGTGGAAGCAGACTGCGAGCTACAGAGAGCAGGCTGCGTGGAAGCAGACTGCGAGCTAGAGAGAGCAGGCTGCGTGGAAGCAGACTGCGAGCTAGAGAGAGCAGGCTGCGTGGAAGCAGACTGCGAGCTAGAGAGAGCAGGCTGTGGGCAAGCTGACGTTACCGGAGCTACAGAGGGAGCAGGAGCTGAGGGAACTGGGACCAAAACCAAAGGAACTAAGACAGGAGCTGAGGGAACTGACTGAGAGGGCACTGAAACAGCTGACACTGGGAACCGAGGAAGAGCTACTGGGGCTGACTGAGACTGGAGTGACGCGGAAGCGACTGGAGCTACAGCCGGGGCTGACTGAGGGTGAAGGGGAGTGACGGAAACCGGGGCTGGAGCTGACAGAGACCTAGGGAGAGCTACTGGACCTGGAGCTGACTGCGTGGAAACGGACCGAGAGCTGGGGAGATCTGACTGCGTGGAAACGGACCGAGAGCTGGGGAGATCTGGCTGCGTGGAAACGGACCGAGAGCTGGGGAGATCTGGCTGCGTGGAAACGGACCGAGAGCTGGGGAGATCTGGCTGCGTGGAAACGGACCGAGAGCTGGGGAGATCTGGCTGCGTAGGCTGGGACTGAGCTGAGGCTGGGGCTACAGCTGACTGAGGGTGAGGGAGAGCCACAAAGGCTGACTGAGACCCTGCTGCTGCAGCTAACGCTGAAAACTGATGCGAAGGCTTGGACCTAACTGCCCCCACCCGCGGAACAGGAACGGGTGCAGAGGTCAGCCCGTCCGTGGCTGCCCCCACCTGCGGAACAGGTACGGGTGCAGAGGTCAGCCCGTCCGTGGCTGCCCCCACCCGCGGAACAGGTACGGGTGCAGAGGTCAGCCCGTCCGTGGCTGCCCCCACCCGCGGAACAGGAACGGGTGCAGGGGAAGCTGGAGCTAAGGGAGCTGGAGCAGGGTGAGCAGAGGGAGCTGGAGCTAACTGAGGGGTCTGGGGCTGCGACTGAAGAGGAGCTGGAGCTACAGCTGACTGGGAAGACTGCGACTGCGGGGGAGCTGGAGCTACAGCTGACTGGGAAGACTGCGACTGAGGGGGAGCTGGAGCTACAGCTGACTGGGAAGATTGCAACTGAGGGGGAGCTGGAGCTACAGCTGACTGGGAAGACTGCGACTGAGGGGGAGCTGGAGCTACAACTGACTGGGAAGACTGCGACTGAGGGGGAGTGCGATGATGCCGGGTGCGCTGCTTCCTTCGTGTTCCGTTAGAGTGGGAAGCACGATTCTCTGCATCCAGAATGTCCACTAGCAGAGGTGAATCAATGATTTCCACATCTCCCGGCAGCCACGAGAGGTCTGGCTGCGCGACGGTAGAGTGGGAAAAAAATCTCATCTCTAGCCGCAGTAATATCGAACCCGGTGGTACTCACGGAGGTGGCGACCTGTGCGTGAAGCGGTGACAGCTGTGCGAAAACCTGAGGCTGGGGTGACTGTCTCCGCGGCGTTGTACCGCTCTGCTCCCGCGGCGATTCTCTCCGATGCTGCCGGGAGCTATGTCCTCCTCCGTCAGCAGCAGGCAGTGGTGACGCGGAAGTGGTGGGAGGCCAGGGACCCCTGTGGCCCAGGAATCGGAAAAATGACTCCTCTGGAGTCATTCCGGGTGCCGGCTCCAGAAAAACGTCTCTCCGCTTCCTCCGGTATCTCGTCCTCCGTGGTTGCGGCGACTGCTGAGGAAGGGAGGGGTCAGCGAGCGGAGTGACAGGTGAACGACGATGAGGGGAACTGTTCCGAAATGCTGGGCCCCCCAGCGCCAGACGAGTGCCGTTGTAGCGGCCGGAGCTTGCCAGGTCTTTAGTATGGTCGCGTCGTTCTGTCATGACCGGGGAGGAAACGGACGAGGAAGGGCAAACACACAGGACTCCGGAGATTGGCATAACTTAAAGGCATTTATTTATATAGGGAAAAATAAATACAAACACCGTAGAAGAGAGACGAAGGGCAGACACAGCGAGCACAGGGACACACGGGCACACAACGTCAACGACGCGACAACGAACACATAGAAAATGAGGGCTTAAATACACACTGGGTAATCAGGGGAAGAGGAAACAGCAGGGCAACAACAGGTGAGGCAAATGAAACTAATTACACAGGGGAGGCAAAGCTAAACACAAAGCACAGGGGAACCAGACTGTCAAAATAAACAGGAAGTGACTAACCAAGGAACATGCTGACTAAACACGGGGAACAGGCACAGACTCAGGACAGAGACGCAGACTAGTCACAACACTAGGAAACACAAGACATCAACATACTGGGAGGACACACTCAGGAAATGAACTATAACACAAAACGCTGGGCAAACGGCCCAGGACATGACAAAAGCTTTTAAGTGTTTTGGTCTTCTTTGTGATGATGTTTCAGATATAGCAGTGCAGGAGCAGTTACTTTCATTCATCCAGTATGTTGACAAAGGTAGCATTCAGACTGACTTTCTCTTCGCATCCAATGTACTTGAGCATTCAGATAGCCCCGATTCTGAAACTATGTGTAAGGTCATTACTGACAGACTAGACCAATTCAATCTTTCCCTTGATGAAATGGTAGGTCTCTGTACAGATGGTGCCAGTGTCATGGTAGGCAAAAGAAACGGTGTGGCCGCCAGATTAAAACAGTTGAACCCAATGCTTGTATTAATTCATTGCATTTGCCACCGTCTAGCATTAGCATGTGTCAATTCAAATGATGATTTTAAAATGTCTGAAAGACACAGAGCTAATAATCACTCAGTTGTGGAAGTTATTTGAAAATTCCCCCCAAAAGACAGCAGTGTACATGAAAACCCAGCTAGCTGTTGAAAAAAATCGCAGTCAAGCATAAACGCAAAAAAGTTGAAAAAGGCTTGCCAAACAAGGTGGTTTTCCTTTGACAAGGTAATTCATGCTGTATATGATGATCTTGTGGCTGTGCTACAAGTACCTAGGAAACTTGATCTTGAGTTTGCAGATCCTGCAGCAAATGGCCTTTTGAACAAAATGTACACTGTCAATTTTGTTGGCGTACTTCACATTCTTCATGCCATCCTTCCAAAACTGAACACACTGTCTAAATGTTTTCAAAAGGGTGCAGTAAACTTTTCCCACATTGGCCCAGCCCTTCATGCTACAACAGATGCCCTTACTAGGATAACTGAAGAAGGTAACCATCTCATTCAGCAGTTGATGGATGATTTGTCCCCAGATGGTAGGCTTGGGGCACTGGCACTTACAGTTTCCGATAGGCAGCAGGAGTACCTTCTCTCAGTTCTGGAGAAGTATGTAAATGCCCTGAAACACAACATGGAGGAAAGGTTTGGACCCTCTGCACCCATTTTGGAAGCATTTACAGTATTTGATCCAAAGCTTCTACCCAACAGAGGCACCAACCTTTGCAACATACGGGGCAGAAGAGATTTTTACCTTAGGTGATCAGTTCCTCCCTAATGGTGACAGTGATGAGTTGCTAGCAGAGTGGGGGAAGTTCAAATATGATCTTTTGAAATGGAAGAGGGAGGTGTTGAAGCATGAAGGTCTTGAGAAAATGACATCCCTTGTTGAGTGGCCATGTTCAAAGCTGCACAAAAGTGGTCTGGTTAACTTCTATCAATTGTTGAGTCACCTACCGTAGCAAAGGTCCTTCTCAAATGCCTGGCCAGAGAAAGATCAGTTAGAAAGGCTAAGACAGAGGCTAAAGAAGCACTATCTAAACTTCACCTAGAATCAGAATCAGAAGATGAGTCAGATTCAGAATCTGATTCTGAATCAGCTTCAGAAGTGTTTTCATCTGAGGAGGAGTCAGATAGTGATTCTTCATCTGCTTTTGATATTGAAGCAGACTGTTCCTCAGACAAGGAAAGCTGTTCCTCATGCTCAGATATGGAATACTCTGACTCAAGATCAGATGATTGATCATGTTAATACATGTATGATGTTAGTACACTATGTACTTGTTCTTCAGGTGACTACTTGCTGAGGCCATCAGTGATGGTACTTCTTGTTCAGTGTGTTCTAGTTCTTGTAGGAATTCCTACATGTTCCTAAGCTATTTCTATAGCATATATGGACATGGACACAGGAAACACTGTTTGAAAATGTTTGTTTAGAAAACGTCACTTGACATGCTTGAAGGAGATACCAAAAAACAGATTTTTCTTCAGTGTTGTTCTAGTTCTTCTTGCTAGTAGTTATAAATTTGTTTCTTTGTGATCTCACCTGTTATGTACATCACTGATCAGCCAGTAAAAACTGTCCTCAAGTTGACTAGACTTAGATGTATTGTATCCTTCTTAGTCTATTTGTACCTAGTCAAGACAAAAATCTGCTTCCATTTCCTTCTAATCTATTAAGACCTCTTAGCTTGCAGGTCCCTGGAGGGACAGATAACTTGGACAGATCACTGCCTCAATAGTGAATGTAATTGTTTTGTTAACAAAGAAATGACAACAGACATGTCAATAACTTTTTATTTATTTTCTATTCATTATTTTGTAATAAATGTGATAAGAGCATAATTGACTGCATTTGTTTTCCATTTTTCTTCACCTTTAAAAAAATTTGAACCGACAAATACAATTTATATGTACTTGTCAGTTCAGAGGAGGTCATGACCTGGATAGAGAGTGTGGGCGGGCTTGATGCCCATGTAGGACAGCAAAGGTCTCGGTCATAAAGTGCCTGCTACTTTGGCATGCCCCCCTGCTACTCCAAAACAATTTGGAAGCCCTGTTGGATGTGTTCTGGCTCCATGAGGGGAGCTTCTAAATCTGATGTGATGGCCCCTCTGGCTCTGTCAGATCTCAGTACTGAAGAGAGGTCAAACTGAGCACACAGTTGTTCCAGTCTGGACCAAAGACTCTATACTGGAACTGAGGGACTGCTCTGACTGCACCCACTGGGACTGTTTAAAGGATCATGTTCTGACTCAGATCATCTATTTCTACTTCCATTTCTTTGGCTCAAAAATGGGGATTCCTGTGAAAACAGGAACTATTTTCCCCAATAACGAGCCCTGGATCAGTAAATCACTGAAACATGTTCTCAGTCAGAAGAAGCTGTCTTGTTCTGAGGGAGAGAATCCAAAGATTGAGGCACAGAAACTTGTTCACAGAGAGATAAAGCAGCTAAAATCAGGTCTAAAAGGAAAGCAGAGGATGAGCTGAATAAAGGACACTCAAGGCCGGCTTGGAAAGGAATGAAGTCCATGTGGGGATGCAGAACAAGGACAAAAGGGCATTTTTTCCTGATAAATCTGATCCTGAATCAGCAGCAGAGTCAGACTCATCTGATTCCAGCTCTGATCTCATTGATTTCAATGAAGAGCTTCTGATTTTAGGAAAGGGGTGGTAGGCTCTAAGCTTCACACTGATGAGGTGTTTGTGTGTAAATCTCTTAGTGGGATCACAGAGAGAAAAAGCCCTGGTCCTGATGCTTTGGGAGAGAAATGATGGAAGTGTTGGTGAGGAACTGAGTGGGGGGAGATTTTCAGACATTTTCCTCCTTGGAACAACAGGAAGTTCCAGCATATGGAAAGAATCTATTGTGGTGCCAGTGGCAAAGGTTCAGTCTCCTATGGCCCTCAGTGATGATGGTCCTGTGGCCCTCACGTCCTTGTTATGAAGACATTGAACACATTGTCAGATGTGACCTTTGACACAGAGTGCTGACATGTTGGAGCCCTTACAGTTTGCCTACAGGGCAAAGAGGGGAGTGGAGGACGCTCCGGCTGCTCTGTTAAATGTTGTACTGAGGCACCTGGAGGGAAATAAGAAGCATGCACGTTTGCTTTTTACTGACTTTTCTTCTGCTCTGAACACGATTCAGAAACATCTTCCTGCACACAGGCTCTGAGCTCATTTTAATGTGGATTTTAGCTCAGTGACTTTGGAACAAACACATCTCAGAGGGTCCAGGTTAATGGAAGCTGTCCAGTAGGCTCTCATCTTCCACTGGATCCCCTCAGGGCTGTGAGCTTCCACCTCTGTGATCTCTCTGATATGCTAATGAGTGTCAGAGCAATCAGAGATCAGGATTGGTCCTTCAGGATGCTGATGACTCTGGAATCAGGAGTCTTCTGGATGCTGTGGAGTCCCATCATGGCCCAGTCCTTGATCAGTGTGTTAGCTGCTGTGACCAGTCTGTCTCCAGGCTCCAAAGAAATAGTCTGGACCTAACTCCCACCCACACCACCCTGTGGCCCCCACCACCTCCACCTCCACGTTAGAGGAACTAATTGTAATGTTCAGACTGCAGTGAAACTTCCTCCACTAGGTGGCAGTGTTTGATGAGAAAGTGTTAGTGTAGCTGCCCTGTAGGCAGGAACAGAAAAATGCAGGATTTGTCCTGAAATTGGGAAAAGTGGTTAGCACTATGGCCTTAATGAATGAATGAATGAATGAAATGAATGAATGAATGAATGAATGAAAGTTTATTGCCATGTGGGTGAACAGGTTCACACATTGGAAAATGCAATTAACAGAGCACCCATCAAGAATACAACAAACACAAACACAACACGGGGGGACAGGTGTCCTGAGGTTATGCAGCCGACTTGCAGCGCTACCTTTACAGTTCCCAGAAAAAGAAAACAACACACATCATGGGGTAGGTAGGTTAAAAAAAAAAGTCATCTGGTACAGTGCTCAAAATGAGCACCATACCAGGGTCCAAAAAAAACACCTTAGCAAAGCATATTTGCACATTTAAAGCCAGGATAGCAGTATGGTCGGTGAGGTCAGGTCAGGAGGGGATGCAGACGGAGACGAGAGGGTGGGGGCATTGTGGAGCCCAGATGCCAGCTCCTAGCCAAAACAGTTCGCTGATAGTGATGGAATTTCATCAGCGGCCGTGGTATACCAGATCCAGCTTCACAAATCACAAAGCGGAGTGGGGGGAAGAGCGACCGTCACACATAGTCCTGGAGAGATATGATTTCCAGCCCAAGGCCGGCAGGGGAGCCGAATTCCTGATAACAGATGTTGTTTTGGAACAGGCTGCTTGTTTTTTCCAACAGCCTTCAGTCTCACTGGGGAACCATTCAGTAAATCCAATATTCCAAATTCATTAGTTACCGTCCTCACTGTGCAGAACCGAACCTTATCTCCAGATCTAACCCCTCTCGCCTGCGAGCACGTTAACTTTACAGCTCAGGTCCAACAGGCTTTGAGTCTGAGTCTGTACGGCTCTGGACAGCCCGTCCACCTGGGTCGGCAGCCTCTGCAGATGTCGAACTGCCGCCCAGATTTTCTTTATTTCGCGGTAAATCAGGTATCCTCCGAACCCAAACAGAAAAGATACCGCTACCAAAAGGCCGAATATGTAGGCGTCTTCCACGTCTTCCACCTCAAGGGCCGAGAAGCACACTGGTCTCCACGAGCTCCAAGAATCGATGACGTGTCCAACCGGGTCTGTTCCACTCGGACACGCAGGCTCCCCTTTCCCCGATCTCATAGTGGAAAAAATTCGATCAATGATGGTGAAGGCCCAGTTTGCCAGATCCATGTTGCTCTCAATCTTATTCTTATTCGGACAGTGTGTAAGAGATGCTCTCACAGCAAGCAGCAAGCGGAGAGATGGGGAGGGCAGGGAGAGAGAGATAGTGCGACCTTCTCCGACAAGAGCAGGAAGAAGATTCTAGGTTCTAGGTTGGAGCTTCTTGGTCAGCTGGGCCTTTCTGTGGACTTTGGATGTTCTCCCACAGTCCAATGAAATGCTGCTTAGGTTCATTGGTGTTTCTAAATTGGCTGTAGGTGTGGATGTGAGAGTGTGTGCTTCTCTGTGATGGACTGCTCACCTGTTCAGGTGTACCACGCTGTTCCCTTCATCAAAGTTCCCAATAAAGTTCCAAAGAAGAAAGAATGCAGAGAAATGTGCTGATTTAAAGCCTTTGAAGTGCTTCAGATGATATCTGTCCACTTGTGTCCACTAATTGATGAATGTCAGCTCTCTAATGCAGCTTTGATCTTCACAGTCTGCTTTATGAACCTCATTCTAACCCTGAATGTCAGAGTGTTGCTCCTTCTCTTTGCCATCATTCATGGTGGCAGTGGAGGACATTTGGATGTTGGACTGTGTTTTGGATGTTGTGTGTCTGTTTTGTGTTGGACTGCTGTCTGTAAAGCAAACGGCCATTTTGGTTTGGATTTCAGTGTCAGACAGACTTTAAGGTGGAATGAAGTGTTTGAGAGTTTCACAGTGAATTATCCAGTGGAGGATTTTTCTTCTTCTTTGAAGCTTTGAAATGTGAACATTGTTCTGCTACAGTCAATGGACTAAAGCAGAGAAGAAGAACACAGACTTTACCATGAAGATCCTCAGTGTGGATCAGTATAATATGAGCCTTATGTCTGCAGGTTAGTGTTTCACATCAGATTCATCTCAGCACAACTAAAACATGGAGACTGACCTCAGAGTTTCAAGAACACATCGTGGACTCTCCAGAAAACCACACAGATGCTTCACTCCTGAATCCTGCGGCTTGTTGTTGTTGGAGGTCGAGGTCCCATAGTCGTTACTCAGGTCCAGCTCTCTCAGATGGGAGGGGTTGGACTTCAGAGCTGCTGCCAGATAATCACAGCTGATCTCTGACAAACCACAGCTCCACAATCTGTATAAAGAATCAAAGATGTGAGTTTATTAGACAAAGTTTGAGCTTGAAATCATTAATATTGTACCACTGTTAACAACATCACATAGTGTTGAAATAAAGTTCAGTTTTGTGAATAAATGTGTGAAATGCTCCTAAATATAAAGTGAAAATAAAGCTGATGACATTTGATTTGCTGCAGAATTTCTTTGTGAGGGAGCAGTACATACAAACAGCTGCAGAGGGCGTGTCTGATGGATTGAACATCAAACAGGAAGTGTTGAGCTGAAATCTGCTCAGAATGAACGCAGGTGCAGGTGTGTCACAGGTAAATGTGGGTGGACTGTCACACTGTGTCACAGCGTAGCACGAGCGCACTAACATCCACTCTGATGGGAGTTTATTAGACAAAGTTTGAAATCATTCAGTGTTTCATAATCAGAGCTGAAGAAGCTTCACAATGTACAAGTTTACAAAATCACTTCTTCTTCTTCTTCTTCAGCGGCTGACAGCCAACATAAAGATATATTACTGCCACCTAGTGGCTGCACTGATGATATGAGAGCAGCAGCAAGGATGGGAGGTTCCAATCCCACAAAGCCTTTGGGCACTAATCTCCACAGCCCACTAGTACATGTGACCTTTGACCCCTGATTCTCTGAAGAATTCCTGTTTCCCTTCCAAAGCTCCAAAGTGCTGCTGTGCCTCCATTGATAACCCCCTGCAATAACACATCTAAACTGAACTCCTGCACAGCCTTGCTTCTAGATCTTAGTTCCAGAGCTTCTCCAGCTCCTCTGGATCCACTACATTTGAATCCAACATGTTCCACTGGTTCCCCCTCTTCATGTTCCACACTGCCCTGGATTAGGTTTTCCTACAAGCTGCATAGTTGACTTTAATCCTGTGTGACCTTCCTGACCTACAAATACAGCTTCTTCCCTTCTCTTTCTCCCTGTTGTCTTGACTCCATCCACTTTTCCCTCACTTCTGTGGAAGTGTCTTCCCTTTGTCCCTGTGTCCCACCTGTGCTGCCATTTCTTTGGCATGTTGAATCCTATCAGTGCTTTTCCTCCCACTTTACAAAGAGCCACCTCCACCTGGTCTCCTTTAAGTTCCTGTTCAGCCAAAGTGTCTGCCATTTCATTTCCTTTCATATCCACATGTGCTGCTCCCAAATCCATTTCATTTCCCTGCCCTTCTCCACCAGGTGAGGATCCAGCAGGAGTGCTTCATCCAGGAAATCTGGCCGGCTCTTTGAGCTGAAATGATGTGAGCTAGTAAGCACTGAAGCTGCATCTGAAGCAAAGATCACTTTTTCTTCCTGTCACTTTTCTGTCCACTGCAGAGCCGTTATTATTGCTGTCATTGCTGCTGTGTATACTGCTGTGTGCTCTCACATCCTTTCTGATTCACTCACTCTCAGCTTTGCTGTTGCACATCAACTTCCTCCATGACCTGTTTCCATGTCTTTAGAGCCGTCTGTGGAAATGTGCAGGTAGCCTTGGTACAGCTGATCCAGATGTTCCATCAAGAAATGTCTGCTGTTGTTCCTGTTTCAGGTTGATCATCATCCATGAAGGTGGAGCTGCTAGAAATCCTGTTGGACTAAACTGGACTTCCACTGCTGGATCCTCACCTTCCCACCTGGAACCACTCCTCCTTGGCCTTTCTCTCTCCCAGTTATCAGTTCAAAGATCTTTGGTGTGATGGAACCTCTGGATCCTTTCAATGAAGCCCAGTAAACCCCTGTTAGCTGCTGGGCTCTCAAAGCAAGTTGCATCTCTCCTCCTTCCACCTCCACAGCAGATCATCTGCCTCCATCTCCCCCTATCCCAGCATCCTCCTCTGTCACACCAACCCTCTGCATGTCCTCCTTCACTACATCCATGAATCTCCTCTGAGTTGTTCCTCTGTTCCTCCATCCTGGCAGCTCCATCTTCAGCATCCTTTCTCCAGGATCTCCTCTCTGTCTTCTTCCAAACAGTGACTGTGGCACAGTGGTGCAGTTTTTAGCACTGTGGCCTCACACCAGGAGGGTCCTGGGTTTGAATCCAGCCAGGGCCCTTCTGTGTGTAGTTTGCACTCTCTGGTAAGGCTGGGCGATATGGAATAAAAGTAATATCTCGATATAGTTTCTTCTCAAAGGTATAAACAAAAAGGCCCTTCTGAGTCAAAGCTACATGTCCCAAATGTCACGCAGACATTTTTATTAACATTCAGCTGTAGCTGTTCATCAGAAATTGCTCAAAAATATTAATGGTTAATGCTTTTTTTATTCTATAAATAAAGACTCACAGCTGTGCTATTAAGAAAAGATACAGAGCAAAAATATCAAAAGGCTGATTTATTCTTTAAAAAGTCAGTCTGGTGAAGTAGACTTCACTGGAAAGTACTTCTTCCTGTGTGTACTCCTGTACATCCAGTACTGTTACTACCAGAGGTGGGAAGTAACGAAGTACAAATACTTTGTTACTGTACTTAAGTACATTTTTCAGGTATCTGTACTTTACTTGAGTATTTATTTTTCTGACTACTTTTTACTTTTACTCCCTACATTTTTACACAAGTATCTGTACTTTCTACTTCTTACATTTTCAAACAGACTCGTTACTTTTTAACACGTCAGAGTAAAGTTTTCATTTCGGTCAAACATCAAATGATCTGAGTCTAAAAGCAGGAATAATAACAGATAAGAGACAATCATACTGGTGTATCCTCCATCACCGGGACGTATCTGGTACAAAGGGACCGAATACGCAAACCCATATAATTAATGTATCATTTATAGCACTATGATCAGGGGTTACAGCGGGCCGGACCGAGTCTGTAAGTTGTGTATAAACATGAACAGCTTATTTAGCGCTACTGAAGAGGAGCGAGCATAAAGGGAGTAACGTGTGGCAGGTAATTTTAAATGCAACGTTTCTAAATGCTCAACAAATATCAGCAAACACACAAAGTGTGTGTAGTTTGTCACACAGTGTGTCTGCTAGCTAAAAGAAGAGCTGCTGTATTTCAGGGAGAGCAAAGAGAGAGAAGTTCACTCAGAGATGGAGAAAGAGGACAGGAGAGGAAGAAGAGAGGTTAGATTTAAAGGTAAGGACTGCAAAACAAACTGAAGTATGCTGACTTTGTGTTATTCAAAGATTGCATGAAAATACTGCAGTTTAGTGTTTAATAAACAGGTCAGCTTGTTGTACTGTATTTACAGTAAAGCTCTGTGTTGGTGCACAGAGGCTGTGTTCATGGTCAGAGTTACAGGTCACATCAGTGCAGCAGAGATGAGTTTGAATCAAAGCTGCTGATGCTGAGATTCATTCACTGAATCCAACATTTCTACAGCCTGTATGCTGTCAGTGTAGGGGATGGAGATCAGCTCAGAGAGCTGTGAAATACTGGGTTACATCTTTGTGAGTTCACTTCATCCACACAGAGCAGTAAACCTCAGAGCAGCAGCAGCAGGTCAGCTGATCACAGCCTGCACACCAACATCATTTACTGCAGCTACAATAGAAAGTTGTGATTCTTCTCCCCATGCAGAGACACTACAGCTGATCTTAGAGTTCCTCCACCTTCTGAATCCCACTGTAACCCCTGAGTATCCTCATGTTGGTGTTTAGGTGGAGGCACAGTCACCCTCTACTATGGAGGACACAGAGAATAGAGCTGTGTTTAAATTCACTTTCACAGTTTGTGTCCTACATAACAGATTCAAGCTGAGTGCATTCATTAGGATTAAAATTTAGATTGGAATAATGTTTCTATTCTCATGTATTATTTTATATTATTACAATAATATATAATGAGGTTCAGTTAGCTTTACACAAAAATAGCAGGTAGAAACGTCCTCCAAAGAGCTACTTTTACTTTCTTACTTTGAGTACATTTCAGAGCCTGTACTTTTTTACTTTTACTTAAGTAAAGAAGTTGAACCAGTACTTCGACTTTTACCAAAGTATTTTTTTAACATGAGTACTTGTACTTCTACTTAAGTACAGAATGTCAGTACTTTTGCCACCTCTGGTGACCTTTAAAGAGCTGATGAACTCAGTCAGTTCTTCCATAGATTTGACTCTGCGCTCACACCAACTTCCTCTGCTGCTCTTCTTCTGCTTCTTCTCCTCAACATGTGGGCATCTTCACTGCTACTCAGTCTGCACCTCTGCAGGTGTGCTTCTCCACCACAGCTACCCCATCCATCTCCTTGCATCTCTAATGCTGCAGCTCCTTCCTGCCTCACAGCTGCTCCTCCACCCCTGTCTGTCACAGTGTCAGGGGTCACAAAGAGCAGCTCACAGAGATGGTGGAGATTCCTCCTTAGTTTCTGGGTCTCAGAGCACAGACAGAAAGGCCACAGTCTGTCAGGTTTCTGTGTTTCTGGGACATTAGTGAGCAGCACGGGGCTCCACAGGACTCTGTCCCGGCTCCTTTTCTTGTCACATTGTATGCAGCAGACTTCAAATCCAATTCTGAGTCCTGCCACAGCCAGAAACACTCTGAGGACACTGCCGTGGTGGCGTGCATCAGGAAAGGACACAAATCTGAATACAGAGATGTTGTTAAAGCCTTCAGTGAGTCACAAACAACAGCTCATACTGAGCACCTCTAAGATGAAGTATATAATAGCAGGTTTCCAAAGATTAAGGCCCCTCTGCAGCCTGTGAAAGTGTGTGGGGTGGACACAGAGGTGGGAACAAAATATAAATATGGAGGTTTACACCAAGATTACAAAGTGGACTGAATACAGATGAACTCCACAAAAAGGGGCAGAGCGTCACTTTGTGTTCAGAAGATCAAGATGTCTGCACATGTGCAGTAAAATCCTGAAGATGTTCCATCAGTCTGTGGGGCAGCTGTGCTGTTCTATGCTGCAGTCTTCAGGTTCCTGTTCTAGAGTACCCACAATGCAATGAGAGCCAACCTGAGGTCACACGACTGGATTCATAGTCCACATCTCAGTCTCAGAGGGATGTGATGTACTCAGAGAGCACTCGGTGCTCGATTATGTTGGGCTGTCTCGATCGCTGTGCTCGGTGATCGATTATGTTGGGCTGTCTCGATCACTGTGCTCGGTGATCGATTACTCTGTCCTGTGTTGTTGGAGCTGATGTTTGAACAGCTGTGCTGCATCCTTGCCTCCGTGAAGGATTCTAAGATGATGAGGAAGGTCATGTCCACAAAGGTCACAACAACAACTAAATTAATTTAATCAATATTAATATGAACAAATCAAGATGGCGGTGCGGATGAACGCAGCGGCTCTAGGTCAGAGGTCAGACTCAGTCACAGGATGGGCCAAAGCTGCAAACACAGTCTGAGTCAAACAGGATCGACCTTTACTGAACATCTAACACTCCAAAGATTTGATTCAGCAATATGAATTTGAATGGTCATAAATCAGCATCTTCATCCTGAACACATTAAATATAAAATCATATTTTCCTTCAACAATAAGATCAGAAAAATGAGAAAGTTTCAGATGAAAACTGTGATGATTTCAGCAGAAAGTCCAGAAAGAGGAAACAAGTTCTTCAGTTTGTCTCTCCTTCCATTTCTTTCTTCCTTTCTATGAACTGACAGGTTTCCTCAGCAGCTCGTCTCACCTGTGTGATCAGGTCCGTCACCACATTCAGAAGCTGTTTCCTCCACAAACACTCACACTCATTTCAACCTTTGCCTCTTACAAACTTCTCTGTCTGTCTTTCTGTCATTGTGACGCGTTGTGTCTTCAGGACTTTGCTGCAGCGTTTCCTGCTGTGTGACGCAGTGATGCGCTGTCAGCTCACCTGTGCAGGTGTCCCTCTGCAGCTTCTCCTGCATCCATCCCATAATATAACTCTGATCACATACGATCATCCTCTCATTGATTGGATGACGCTGAGATGGTTCCGGTCTATTAAACAGTGCTGAAACAAACAGGCATGTCCACGTGTGATCACAGCAGAACACTGAGTCCATGTTAAATATGAAGCGGCTCACTGATGACTGTGGAAACATGGAGTTTCCTTCCAGCTGCTCAATGTGTTTCATTCCAGCGTTATGGCTTCATTTTGGTCGTTAGTTTGGTAGGAAAAGTGTTTTTGGACATACGTGTTAATGGTTGGACAGCGACGAGTAGTTCTATTTAAAGATGAACTTTGGCTCCTCTAGTTTTACACACATTATCACATTAAACAGTTATTGTCAGTGGAACACAGGATTATGGACACTGTGGCATTAATAATAAATCTTCTTTCTTTGGCTGTTTGAACACTACAGCACCATTTATCATTTTTAGTCCATATTCAGGTAAATATGAGCTGAAGCTGCTGTCCTGTTGGAGGCTGCAGGGCTCCTCGAGGGCCTGGCTGACTGCCACAGATGTTGGGCTGATGTTTGCTCTGCTCTACACTCTCAACACTGAACATCCAGAGAACTGGAGCTAATCTAAGAGCTGAGAGCCAAACTGATCCAGGAACAGCCTCTGAGTGTTGGACTCAGACTGATTAGATTTAGATTTAGGTTGGTTTGAGCACAAAGCCCTGAAGACACATTTCTGATATGTCAGAACTACTGAGGGGCAGCTGGTCCCATCTGTGGACACACAGTACTACACAACTCATCTCATACTCAACACACACACTTTGCATCAATCAGCAGCAGTTTGACTGGTTTCCAGGTGAGCTTCAGGGGAGCATTTAGGATTCCTCCAGTCTTTGAGTCACAGAGTCACATGACCTCACCAAAGCTGATTGGTCGGTTGCAGTGACGGTCCTGGAGCCACATTAACTGTGATGTTGTAGGAAGAACAGGAACACGGGGATATCAGCCTGTTAGTGGGTTTAGTCGTTCCTGTTTGTCCTTCTTATTGAAGTTACCTGCTGAGAGCTCACACTGTTCTCTGTAGGAATGATGTCAGTCTGACTCGGCACATGTTTGGAGGCAGGTTTGACTGTGGGGGCGGAGCTGCCTGAGCCCCGCCCACACAGTCTTACACTTAGAACTGTGAGTAAGAACTGTACTCAGTTAATCAGGGTCCCCTCTCTCTGAATTAGGAAAGGTCGGCAGGTCGGGCGGCACCCACATGTGGGCTGCAGGCCGTAAGTTGAGCATCACTGTTTGAAGCTTTGAAATGTCAACATTGTTCTGCTACAGTCAATGGACTAAAGCAGAGAAGAAGAACACAGACTTTACCATGAAGATCCTCAGTGTGGATCAGTATAATATCAGCCTTATGTCTGCAGTTTAGTGTTTCACATCAGATTCATCTCAGCACAACTAAAACATGGAGACTGACCTCAGAGTTTCAAGAAGACATCGTGGACTCTCCAGAAAACCACACAGCTGCTTCACTCCTGAATCCTGCAGCTTGTTGTTGTTGGAGGTCGAGTACCTGTAGTCGTTACCCAGGTCCAGCTCTCTCAGATGGGAGGGGTTGGACTTCAGAGCTGCTGCCAGATAATCACAGCTGATCTCTGACAAAACACAGTCCCTCAATCTGTATAAAGAATCAAAGATGTGAGTTTATTAGACAAAGTTTGAGCTTGAAATCATGTAATATTGTACCACTGTTAACAACATCATATTGTGTTGAAATAAAGTTTAGTTTTGTGAATAAATGTGTGAAATGCTCCTAAATATAAAGTGAAAATAAAGCTGATGACATTTGATTTGCTGCAGAGTTTCTTTGTGAGGGAGCAGTACATACAAACAGCTGCAGAGGGCGTGTCTGATGGATTGAACATCAAACAGGAAGTGTTGAGCTGAAATCTGCTCAGAATGAATGCAGGTGCAGGTGTGTCACAGGTGAATGTGGGTGGACTGTCACACTCTGTCACAGCGTAGCACGAGCGCACTAACATCCACTCTGATGGGAGTTTATTAGACGAAGTTTGAAATCATTCAGTGTTTCATAATCAGAGCTGAAGAAGCTTCACAATGTACAAGTTTACAAAATCACTTCTTCTTCTTCTTCTTCTTCTTCTTCTTCTTCTTCTTCTTCTTCTTCTTCTTCTTCTTCAGCGGCTGCCCAACGACCTTTATCCTTTGTTTTAGGGAGAAATGAGCCCACAGTTCACTCGTTCAGCTCAAAGAAAGGTGGTTTATTGACAGGAGCCAAACATTTGTCCAGTCCAGCACATACTGGATTTAATTTGTCTCTTGTCTTATTTAGAAGCCCTAACAGTGAGACAGGCAGTCAGTGTGGAAATCCTCCTTCTCTGAGTGTGTTTCTGCAGAGCTTTATACCACCCTCTCTCTGCTTTTGTCTTTCTGAGTGAAAATACAAAGTCTGCTCATGTATTTATGAGTCCAAACAGTGATTTAATCCTGCAGCTTAACACACATTTGATTCCCTTTGTGTGAGAACTGCAAGTGTCCAGAGTGAGGACAGGCTGAGAAAGCCACTGCTGCAGATCATCTGTGGGCTCTTTGAGGGAGAGCTGATGGGACAGAGGCTCTCCACCCCTGATGAGACACCAGGACAAATTCAGCACTGTGTGAGGAAGAGGAGGAGGAGGAGGAGCAGCCAGCAGCAGCTGAGAGATGGAGGTAAGAACAGGGGGAGGACAGACAGGCTGTTGTCTCTCTGTGAAGGAGCACTGTTACGGCCATTGCCGTAGTGTTAGTGGTGTGTGTTACTGTTTGTGTACATGTCTGTGTTTCAAGCATCTGTTTCCGCAGGGGTTTGCTGTGTTCGGCTGCCCTGCCTCCTTTGCTGGCGATTGGACGTCCTGGGGGGGATTGGCGCTCCATCTGGGCTTGGCGATTGGCTCCGGGGATCAGCTGATGACCAGCTGATGGCCAGCTGACAGCTCAAAAGCTCTTTGCGACTGACATCCCAGGCGGCGGCCCAAGCTGAGCATATTGTGCGCCGGACCTTGCCTCAACCACCTAGTCGCAGTGCAGAGTATTGTGTTCTTCTTTTATGTGTTTTAGGTGCGAAGCGGAAGGGGTGAGCTGCCATTTCTGTTTTGGGATTGTTTCTCCTGTTTTTTGATTAGGGAGTTAGGGGTAGCAACTGTTATTTGTGTGTTTTGTTTGGGTAGGGTTTAGGTAGTTTTTCTCCCCTGGGTTAGCTGTTTTTGTTTGTTGTTTTGGCCTTGGCTCACCCCTGAGCCAATGTTGTCGCACATGCAATAAATCGTACATGGAAGTCTGACTCACCTGTGATGTGTGGTGTTCTGGGGGCTGAGGCAAGGGGGCCGCCTGCCTAACATTTGATGTTATGCTCTAGCCCCTAGACCGGGGCGTAACATCAAGTGGGGGCTCGTCCGGGATCTGACACAAGGTTTGACATTAGCCTTATTTTGACTTTATGATGATTAGATGGTGGAGTGTTTGACGTAGTGTTAACTGCAGACAATACGACTTCCCAGTTAAGTTAGGTGAGTGTCCAGCTGAGCTTTTTAAGTTCTTCCGTCGGACACTTTTGTTATTTTGCTTTTCTTATTTTCGGAGTAATCCTGGGTGGGGATTAGTTCCCTGTTGGGGGTTGGCAATTCAGGGCTACTGCCGCTGAAGCTCTTGCTTTTCAAGTCGCCTCGAGCCCAGTAACCTCCAGAAGACAAGCAGGCAAAGTTTGGTGTGTTTAGGAACTGGGTAAGTCTGTGTTGTGTTGTGTTATGGGGTTTTGCCATATATATCACTGTGGGTTGTCTTAAGTTTCTTGCTTTAGCTTTAAGCTGGCTGCTGGCCTGTGAGTGAGGATTTGTGTAGTGGCGCTTTAATTAGGTGTGTCAAGAAAACTGCATCCTAAAATCTCACGTTTGCCTTAGTTTGTGTGTTTGTTGGACTGTGTCTAATTGTTTAAATAAAGTTAGAGTGGCTGGCACACCTTCCCGTTTGCTTGGGTGGACCAAAAGGGAGTTTCAGTTCACAAAGGAGCTGGAACAAATAAAAATGGAGGCTGAGGCAGCGGTCAAGTTGTGTAAGCTGGAGAAGGTAGGTTCTGGTCCTGTTTCTGATGGTGTAGAGCTATCCACGACTGCCTTTGTGAGTAGTAATATTCACCTTATTCCAACTTTTTGTGAGTCAAGTGTTGAGAGTTTTTTCATTACATTCGAACGCATAGCAACTGCATTGCATTGGCCTCAGGAAGTTTGGCCTATCATGCTGTTGTGTAGATTGACAGGCAAGGCCCAGGAAGCTTGCTCTGCCCTGTCTGCTGAAGACAGTTTAGTTTATGCGAAGCTAAAAAGTGCCATCCTGACAATCTATGAATGTGTGCCTGAAGCTTATAGGCAGCATTTTAGAAGGCTTCAGAAAACCTCTGGTCAAATTTACAGAGACTTTGCCAGAGAGAAGAGAAAACTCTTTAGTAAGTGGTGCTGTGCAAGCAAGGCTAGTGATTTGGCTTCTTTGTGTGAGCTCATACTTGTGGAGGATTTTAAGAACTCTGTGCCTGAGTGTATTGCATCATATCTGAGTGAACAGAGGGTTTCCACTTTGCAGCAGGCTGCCACCCTGGCAGATGAGTTTATCTTGTCCCACAAAATGACTTCTGCAGAAAATCACCTCCCCTCTCATAGTGCACCTCAGAGGGCCAGCAATGACCCTTTTGCAAAGCCTAAGACTGGCAAGGTGGCAAAGGTAAATAAACTATGCTTCTTTTGCTGTAAATCTGACCACGTTGTTGCCAACTGTCCAAAATTAAGACATAGACAGCAGGCACGCTCTACAAAGAAAGAGCCTATCTTGAGAAAGATGGTGAGTCGTGGCTCTCAAACTGACAAAGACGCTTGGCGTGACAGAAAACGGCCACATTGCTCAGTGTCACAGTCTCAGAGGCTCGCTAACTCTGCACTTTCACTGGTCAACCATGTGCCTGGTCCATCTGATCCACCCTGTGATGTGTTGCCTGAACCTCAATCATTTAGATCTACAGGTCTGGCAAACCCGCATGCCAATTGCCTTGATCTGGTAGAGAGGCAAATGAAGAATGTTTGCATGAGGCCTCCTTGCAACCCCCATTGTTGTCCTGTTGCCCTGGCTCAAAAACCTGCTGGTGGTCCCGTGGGACCTCACTTTGGCAACATTGGGCAAATGTAATTTAGTGTTTTGGGCACACTGAGAAGCTAATGGCCAATCCCACGTGCTATGCCTAATCGCTACTTTGGTGTTTGGTGAAGGTAGAATTTCTATGTTGAAATGGCTTGGCAAACATCTGACAATTTGTTTGAACATTTGACTTAGAGTGTGTGGGTGTGTGTGAGACCCTCTATAACAAACCACTAGTTTGTATTTATGGGAGGGGGTGTTACGGCCCTGCTGTGGCTTTCTGGCCCACTGGGTGTGGCTTGTGCTCTCCAGCCTTGGGTGCCACCCCTTTTGGAACAGCTGACCCAACTCAGTAATCAAGCTGGGGTATTTAAGGCCAGAGAGTGGAGAAATCCAGGTCAGTGATTGCCGGAGCCTATCTTTGTGGCACAACTTGTGAACGGTGATGTTGCTGCAGCTACTTACTCCTGCTCAGTGGAGAGGAGGGTGGTGTCTTGTTTTTGTGCATGAGGCTTCTTGCCTTACGTGGTTGTTTTACGTTTGTTAAGTAACTTCTGTGTTTTCTTTTCCTTTGTTTGAAGGTGATAGCGGCGTGTCCGTCTCCTTTTGTTATAATCTTAATAAAGACCTTTTATTTTACCAATTTTTGCTCATGTCTCCTTTTGGCAACCCGGTCACTTTTTGTTACTTCCCCCGAACCCCCTGGACTTTTTAGGGGGAACGTAACAGCGCTACAACCGTTTAAAGAACTCCTTCCAATCCATCGTTTTAGGACATGTTAGAATCCTTTGACCATCAAAGTGGGAGTTTTCAAAGGTGGAAAAAGCTGCCAAAGTGTCTGATGAAGGACATTAGCTAACTGTAATAACATGACAGTGTTGTGTTTACAGGCCCGTGGTCTCTCAGCCTCAGATACATCACAGACCAATCAAACATCTCAGTTTCATCTCAGCAAAATTCACACTAATTAGATCAAATGGAGATTTTCACGTTCATCTCTGTCAAACAATGCTGAACGAGACGCTCTCACAGCTGATGTCATGGTTGCTAGGCAACCTGAGCGGCCCTCCGTAGGCCGGACCGTCCCGTTTAACGGCCGTTCACTTCCGGCCTTCACGGCTTTAGAAGGATGCAGCCCCTGAGCCCCCTGGGATCCAGCTACATGTTCATGAAAAGGTACCTGATCATTTGGCAGCAGTAACAGTAAAGAGTGGAACATTAATGCCACAGATATTATTTTATGTTTCAGGGACATTATGCAGTGTTAATGGGTGCTGGGATCTTCTTCCATCACAGCTGGTTTTTCCCTGTAGCTCAGTCATTGATCCACACAGGACTGTGGAACATCAGCACTTGGAGAGGGATTTGAACCCTCGTCTTCATTCTGTGAGCTTCCACCTCTGTGACCTCTCTGATATACTAATGAGTGTCAGAGCAATCAGAGATCAGGATTGGTCCTTCAGGATGCTGATGACTCTGGAATCAGGAGTCTTCTGGATGCTGTGGAGTCCCATCATGGCCCAGTCCTTGATCAGTGTGTTAGCTGCTGTGACCAGTCTGTCTCCAGGTTCCAAAGAAATAGTCTGGACCTAACTCCCACCCACACCACCCTGTGGCCCCACCACCTCCACCTCCACGTTAGAGGAACTAATTGTAATGTTCAGATTGCACTGAAACTTCCTCCACTAGCTGGCAGTGTTTGATGAGAAAGTGTTAGTGTAGCTGCCCTGTAGGCAGGAACAGGAAAATGCAGGATTTGTCCTGAAATTGGGAAAAGTGGTTAGCACTATGGCCTTAAAGCAAGAAGGTTCTAGGTTGGAGCTTCTTGGTCAGCTGGGCCTTTCTGTGGACTTTGGATGTTCTCCCACAGTCCAATGAAATGCTGCTTAGGTTCATTGGTGCTTCTAAATTGGCTGTAGGTGTGGATGTGAGAGTGTGTGCTTCTCTGTGATGGACTGCTCACCTGTTCAGGTGTACCACGCTGTTCCCTTCATCAAAGTTACCAATAAAGTTCCAAAGAAGAAAGAATGCAGAGAAATGTGCTGATTTAAAGCCTTTGAAGTGCTTCAGATGATATCTGTCCACTTGTGTCCACTAATTGATGAATGTCAGCTCTCTAATGCAGCTTTGATCTTCACAGTCTGCTTTATGAACCTCATTCTAACCCTGAATGTCAGAGTGTTCCTCCTTCTCTTTGCCATCATTCATGGTGGCAGTGGAGGACATTTGGATGTTGGACTGTGTTTTGGATGTTGTGTGTCTGTTTTGTGTTGGACTGCTGTCTGTAAAGCAAACGGCCATTTTGGTTTGGATTTCAGTGTCAGACAGACTTTAAGGTGGAATGAAGTGTTTGAGAGTTTCACAGTGAATTATCCAGTGGAGGATTTTTCTTCTTCTTTGAAGCTTTGAAATGTCAACATTGTTCTGCTACAGTCAATGGACTAAAGCAGAGAAGAAGAACACAGACTTTACCATGAAGATCCTCAGTGTGGATCAGTATAATATCAGCCTTATGTCTGCAGTTTAGTGTTTCACATCAGATTCATCTCAGCACAACTAAAACATGGAGACTTACATCAGAGTTTCAAGAACACATCGTGGACTCTCCAGAAAACCACACAGATGCTTCACTCCTGAATCCTGCAGCTTGTTGCTGAAGGTCAAGGACCTGTAGTCATTACCCAGGTGCAGCTCTCTCAGATGGGAGGGGTTGGACTTCAGAGCTGCTGCCAGATAATCACAGCTGATCTCTGACAAACCACAGCCCTTCAATCTGTATAAAGAATCAAAGATGTGAGTTTATTAGACAAAGTTTGAGCTTGAAATCATTAATATTGTACCACTGTTAACAACATCACATTGTGTTGAAATAAAGTTTAGTTTTGTGAATAAATGTGTGAAATGCTCCTAAATATAAAGTGAAAATAAAGCTGATGACATTTGATTTGCTGCAGAGTTTCTTTGTGAGGGAGCAGTACATACAACCAGCTGCAGAGGGCGTGTCTGATGGATTGAACATCAAACAGGAAGTGTTGAGCTGAAATCTGCTCAGAATGAATGCAGGTGCAGGTGTGTCACAGGTGAATGTGGGTGGACTGTCACACTGTGTCACAGAGTAGCACGAGCGCACTAACATCCACTCTGATGGGAGTTTATTAGACAAAGTTTGAAATCATTCAGTGTTTCATAATCAGAGCTGAAGAAGCTTCAGAATGTACAAGTTTACAAAATCACTTCTTCTTCTTCTTCTTCTTCTTCTTCTTCAGTGGCTGACAGCCAACATAAAGATGTATTACTGCCACCTAGTGGCTGCACTGATGATATGAGAGCAGCAGCAAGGATGGGAGGTTCCAATCCCACAAAGCCTTTGGGCACTGATCTCCACAGCCCACTAGTACATGTGACCTTTGACCCCTGATTCTCTGAAGAATTCCTGTTTCCCTTCCAAAGCTCCAAAGTGCTGCTGTGCCTCCATTGATAACCCCCTGCAATAACACATCTAAACTGAACTCCTGCACAGCCTTGCTTCTAGATCTTAGTTTCAGAGCTTCTCCAGCTCCTCTGGATCCACTACATTTGAATCCAACATGTTCCACTGTTTCCCTCTCTTCATGTTCCACACTGCTCTGGATTAGGTTTTCCTACAAGCTGCATAGTTGACTTTAATCCTGTGTGACCTTCCTGACCTACAAATACAGCTTCTTCCCTTCTCTTTCTCCCTGTTGTCTTGACTCCATCCACTTTTCCCTCACTTCTCTGGAAGTTCAATTCAATTCAATTCAATTCAATTCAATTCAATTCAATTCAATTCAATTCAATTCAATTCAATTCAATTCAATTCAATTCAATTTTATTTATATAGCGCCAAATCACAACAAACAGTCGCCTCAAGGCGCTTTGTATTGTGGGTAAAGACCCTACAATAATACAGAGAAAACCCAACAGTCAAAACAACCCCCTATGAGCAGCACTTGGTGACAGTGGGAAGGAAAAACTCCCTTTTAACAGGAAGAAACCTCCATCAGAACCAGGCTCAGGGAGGGGGGGTCATCTGCCGCGACCGGTTGGGCTGAGGGGAGAGAAAAGACATGCTGTGGAAGACAGCCAGAGATAAATATCAATTAATGATTAAATGCAGAGTGGAGTATAAACAAAGTAAATAAGGTGAATGAAAAACAGTGCATTATGTGAACCCCCCAGCAGCCTAGGCCTATAGCAGCATAACTAAAGGGTGGTTCAGGGTCACCTGATCCAGCCCTAACTATAAGCTTGATCATAAAGGAAAGTTTTAAGCCTAATCTTAAAAATAGAGAGGGTGTCTGTCTCCTGAATCCAAGCTGGGAGCTGGTTCCACAGAAGAGGGGCCTGAAAGCTGAAGGCTCTGCCTCCCATTCTACTCTTAAGTATCCTAGGAACCACAAGTAAGCCAGCAGTCTGAGAGTGAAGTGCTCTGTTGGGGTGATATGGGACTATGAGGTCTTTGAGATAAGATGGTACCTGATTATTCAAGACCTTGTATGTGACGAGAAGGATTTTAAATTCTATTCTAGATTTAACAGGGAGCCAATGAAGAGAAGCCAATATGGGAGAAATCTGCTCTCTCTTTCTAGTCCCTGTCAGTACTCTAGCTGCAGCATTTTGGATCAGCTGAAGGCTTTTCAGGGAGCTTTTAGGACAGCCTGATAATAACGAATTACAATAATCCACCCTAGAAGTAATAAATGCATGGATTAGCTTTTCAGCATCACTCTGAGAAAGGATGTTTCTAATTTTAGAAATATTGCGCAAATACAAAAAAGCGGTCCTACATATTTGTTTAATATGTGCATTGAAGGACAAATCCTGGTCAAAAATGACTCCAAGGTTTCTCACAGTGTTACTGGAGGCCAAAGTAATGCCATCCAGAGTAAGTATCTGGTTAGACACCATGTTTCTAAGATTTGTGGGGCCGAGAACAAGAATTTCAGTTTGATCTGAATTTAGAAGCAGGAAATTAGAGGTCATCCAGGCCTTAATGTCTTTAAGACATTCCTGCAGTTTAACTAATTGATGTGTGTCATCTGGCTTCATTGATAGGTAAAGCTGAGTATCATCTGCATAACAATGAAAATTGATGCAGTGCTTTCTAATAATACTGCCTAAGGGAAGCATGTATAATGTAAATAGAATTGGTCCTAGCACAGAACCCTGTGGAACTCCATAATTAACCTTAGTGTGTGAAGAAGACTCCCCATTTACATGAACAAACTGGAGTCTATGAGATAGATATGATTCAAACCACTGCAGTGCAGTACCTTTAATACCTATAGTATGCTCTAATCTCTGTAATAAAATGTTATGGTCAACAGTATCAAAGCTGCACTGAGGTCCAACAGGACAAGAACAGAGATGAGTCCACTGTCAGAGGCTGTAAGAAGATCATTGGTAACCTTCACTAATGCTGTTTCTGTACTGTGATGAATTCTGAAACCTGACTGAAACTCTTCAAATAAACCGTTCCTCTGCAGATGATCAGTTAGCTGTTTTACAACTACTCTTTCAAGAATCTTTGAGAGAAAAGGAAGGTTGGAGATTGGCCTATAATTAGCTAAGACAGCTGGGTCAGTGATGGCTTTTTAAGTAGAGGTTTAATTACAGCCACCTTGAAGGTCTGTGGTACATAGCCAACTAATAAAGACTGATTGATCATTTTTAAGATTGAAGCATCAATAATTGGAAAGACTTCTTTGAACAGTCTAGTAGGAATGGGATCTAATAAACATGTTGCTGGTTTGGAGGAAGTAACTATTGAAGTTAACTCTGAAAGATCAACTGGAGTGAAAGAGTCTAAACAAATACCAGCAGTGCTGAAAGCAGCCGAACGTGAAGATAAATCTTTGAGATGGTTATGAATAATTTTTTCTCTAATGTCTAAAATTTTATTTGTAAAGAAATCCATGAAGTCACTACTAGTTAAAGTGAAAGGAATACTCGGCTCTACAGAGCTCTGACTCTTTGTCAGCCTGGCTACAGTGCTGAAAACAAACCTGGGGTTGTTCTTATTTTCTTCAATTAATGATGAGTAGTAAGATGTCCTAGCTTTACGGAGGGCTTTTTTATAGAGCAACAAGCTCTTTTTCCAGGCTAAATGAGCATCTTCTAATTTAGTGAGACGCCATTCCCTCTCCAGCTTTCGGGTTATCTGCTTTAAGCTGTGCGTTTGTGAATTATACCACGGAGTCAGGCACTTCTGATTTGAAGCTTTCCTTTTCAGAGGAGCCACAGTATCCAAAGTCGTACGCAGTGAGGATGTAAAACTATTGACGAGATAATCGACCTCACTGGGAGCAGAGTTTAGGTAGCTGCTCTGCACTGTGTTGGCACTGAAGAGCATAATAATGAAGGAATTAGATCCTTAAACTTAGTTACAGCACTTTCACAAAGACTTCTACTGTAATAAAACTTATTCCCCACTGCAGTGTAATCCATTAAAGTAAATGTAAATGTTACTAAGAAATGATCAGACAGGAGGGAGCTTTCAGGGAATACTGTTAAGTCTTCAGTTTCTATGCCATATGTCAGGACAAGATCCAGAGTATGATTAAAGTGGTGGGTGGGCTCCTTTACATTTTGAGAGAAGCCAATTGAATCTAACAATAGATTAAATGCAGTGTTGAGGCTGTCATTCTCAGCATCTACATGGATGTTAAAATCACCCACTATAATGATTTTATCTGAACTGAGCACTAAATCAGATAAAAAGTCTGAGAAATCCGACAGAAACTCTGAGGAAGGACCAGGTGGACGATAGATAATAACAAATAAAACAGGTTTTTGATTTTCCCAATTAGGATGGACAAGACTAAGAGTCAGGCTTTCAAAAGAATTAAAACTTTGTCTGGGTCTTTGATTAATTAATAAGCTGGAATTGAAGATTGCAGCTACTCCTCCTCCTCGACCTGTGCTTCGAGCATTCTGACAGTTACTGTGACTCGGGGGTGTTGATTCATTTAAACTAACATATTCATCCTGCTGTAACCAGGTTTCTGTAAGGCAGAATAAATCAATATGTTGATCAATTATTAAATCATTTACTAATAGGGACTTGGAAGAGAGAGACCTAATGTTTAATAATCCACATTTAATTGTTTTATTTTTTGGTGCAGTTGATGAAGCTGTATTATTTATTGTTTTTGAATTTTTATGCTTAAATAGCTTTTTGCTGATTTTAGCTTTGTTTTTTGGTGGTCTGGGAGCAGCACCGACTATATGGGGATGGGGTTTTGGGGGGATGGCAGGAGGAGAGAAGCTGCAGAGAGGCGTGTAAGACTGCAGCTCTGCTTCCTGGTCTCAACCCTGGGTAGTCAGGTTTTAGGGTTAATAAATTTGGCCATATTTCTAGAAATGAGAGCTGCTCCATCCAAAGTGGGATGGATGCCGTCTCTCCTAACAAGACCAGGTTTCCCCAGAAACTTTGCCAATTATCTATGAAGCCCACGTCGTTTTTTGGACACCACTCAGACAGCCAGCGATTCAAGGAGAACATGCGGCTAAACATGTGGCTCCTGGTCTGATTGGGGAGGAGCCCAGAGAAAACTACAGAGTCCGACATTGTTTTTGCAAAGTTACACACCGAGTCAAAATTAATTTGACCTCCGATTGGCGTAACCGGGTGTCATTACTGCCGACGTGAATAACGATCTTACCAAATCTACGATTAGCCTTAGCCAGCAGTTTCAAATTTCCATGAATGTCGCCTGCTCTGGCCCCTGGAAGACATTTGACTATGGTCGCCGGTGTCTCTAGCTTCACGTTTCTCAAAACAGAGTCGCCAATAACCAGAGTTTGTTCCTCGGCGGGTGTGTCGCCGAGTGGAGAAAAACGGTTAGAGACGTGAACAGATTGGTGGTGTACCCGGGGCTTCTGCTTAGGACTACACTTCCTCCTCACCGTCACCCAGCCGGCCTGTTTTCCCTGCTGCTCAGTGTCTTCCCTTTGTCCCTGTGTCCCATCTGTGCTGCCATTTCTTTGGCATGTTGAATCCTATCAGTGCTTTTCCTCTCACTTTACAAAGAGCCACCTCCACCTGGTCTCCTTTAAGTTCCTGTTTAGCCAAAGTGTCTGCCATTTCATTTCCTTTAATATCCACATGTGCTGCTCCCAAATCCATTTCATTTCCCTGCCCTTCTCCACCAGGTGAGGATCCAGCAGGAGTGCTTCATCCAGGAAATCTGGCCGGCTCTTTGAGCTGAAATGATGTGAACACAGAGACATTCACACCTGTGGGCAATTTAGAACCACCAATTAACCCCAGTAACTGTATGTCTGTGGACCGTGGGAAGAAACCGGAGTACCTGGAGAAAACTCCATGAATGGTTCTAAGATTATGAGGATTATGAGTATAGTTGTTCATGTCCACAAAGGTCACAACACGGTGTCAGAAGACGGAGCTGCAGACTGCGACGAGGACGGTACTGTGAAAGTTTGGTAAAGTTCATCACCAATGAAGGCAGCATCATCACCAGGCTGCTCCACGGCTCCAAATGGAACAGTTCAAGCCACCGTCACCATTGGCTCTCACAGGCAGCTCGGCTGAGAACTGGAACGGTCTCAGCTGTACATGGAAGCTTCAGGAGCGTCGGACAAAGAGGAGGAGGTTAAAAAAGCCATCCTAGGTCAGACTGAACGGTGAAGAAGGGTCAGAAGTGTCTGGCATGCTCACCATGACCCGACCGGAGAAAACGGCCAAGATGGAGGACGTTATGAAAACTTTAGAGGAATACTGTAGAACACAGAAGAATGTTGTCTTGGAATGTCACCAGTTCTGGTCCCACACGATGTCAGCAGGAATATCGAAGAACAGATTCATCACAGAGCTACGCCAGAAGAGCAGAGACTGAGTTTACAGGACATGGAGATGATCAGAGATAATTCAGTGTTCAGCATAGAGACCCTGACTGAACTCTCCACAAAGACACAGAGAGCTGCAGATCTTCAGAGATCATTTGGACGCCTGCTGTCCACGACAGTCTGTGGATGCAGTGAGCAATGATGGAACAAAGCAGGGCTGGGAGATATGGACCAGAAATAAGACCTTTATTTTTAGCTGAAAGGTGATATACGATATATGTCGATATTTCTGAGTCAAAGCTACATGTCCCAAATGTCACACAGACACTTTTATTAACATTCAGCTGCAGATGTTCATGAGAAACTGCTCAAAAATAAACTGTTGGCATATTTCAATAATAATGCTCCTCAAATAAATGAATGTTTTCCCTCCATAACAAAGACTCACAGCTGTGCTATTAAAATGTAAAGAGCAAAGATCCAGAGCAGAAACAATAAGGCTGACTTCTTCTTTACAAAGCCAGTCTGCAGTGAAGTGGACTTCACCAAAGTGAACAGCAAGCAGCAAATGACTGCCACAAGTGTGGAAAAAAGCATGAGCCTGACAAAGCCCAGCGTGGGTCACAGTGTGTCACACATGTGGAAAGATCAACCACGTCTCCAAGGTTTGTAGGGTGGAGCAGATAATCATCAGAGAGTGAGCATAAACGTCACGAAGGAGCAACAACAGCAAAGATGAAGTTCAGCAGAGACAGATTCAGTTCAGTAAAGTTTATGGGACATATCACAGCAGCTGGACAGATGATGAACAAAGCAGGTGTGGACATGCCAACAACCCCAGAGGACAAACAAACTCTACAACATCTGTTAGGAATGACAAAGTTCCTGGTACAGAACATCCCAATGAAGCTTCACTCACAGCTCAGACAGCTGCTGAAGGAGGACACAGTCTGGCAGCGGTGTCCCCACCACAGCGCAGTACTGAAGACACTAAAGGACACACTGACACAAACCCCGGTGCTCAGGTACTACGATCACAGGAAGCCACTCACATTACAAACAGGTTCCCAAAGATGGGCTGGGAGCCTGTCTGCTGCAGGAAGGCCCCCCAGGATGCTACGCTCTGCATGCACTCACAGACTCTGAGCAGCAGGACGCACAGACAGACAAAGAGCTGCTGCCATCATGTTTGCTACCAAGAGATTCCACCAGTATGTTTATGGTAGACTAGTGAACGCACAACCTGATCACAAGCTGCTGAACAAAGCACCAGCAAGACTGGAAGGAATCCTGCTACAACTGCAAAGGTATGACTCGCACATCACACACACACCAGGCAGAGACACACAGACCGCACACACTCTGTCACATGCCACAGTGGGGAGACAATTGTTGGAAATATTTTTATCATTGCAATGTTGATATTTAAAGTTATTATTCCTACTTCTGTTTATTTGCAACTAAACTGCTTTCTACACGGTAATAAATGCATATTGTGTGTCTAAAAGTAGCAGGAAGATTTGAGGCCTGTTTGAATTGCTCTTATTTGTGTTCAGGCCCCAGAAGCTCTGCTACCCCTTCCTAACAGTCTGCTGTGGCCCAGCAGGCCCTCTCAGATCACTCTCAAAGCATACTCATCTTCTGCTCTAGCCCTGTGATGAACCTGTTGCTCATTCAAATTCATGCTTAGGGGTCTCAGCTCATAAAACTGCCCTTTTTGGGTTCATGTATAGGACACCAGTCATCCTGTTTGCCCATTTTTACATTTATACTGTTTATAGGGATAAATCTGTCCAGTAGACCTAGCCATAGGCTACCTTGCTTATGTAGCACAGCCAAAGATTTTGGAAATGCAAATCAAGAAAGTATAAATCTGTCTAAGCAACAAGTCTGGGGGCAAACTGGGCCCCACTTTCTCCCTCATATCTGGTCAGTGTCAGTGTGGGCAGTTGTAAATCCTTCTCCAGGAGTACCATAGGATGGAAACAAGGAGGTTGTTTCTGACAAATTATTGTGATGAATTTTTCTTACTGTCTTGTTGATGTATTGAAGATGCTCCAGGATGTTTGTGCCTTTTAGATAATGTCAGTAGAATTAATGACAGTTTCTAATGTATGCTTACAAAGTGCAGACTCAGCGCAAATCTTAGACAAAGAAAGGGAAAGAGTATAAATACCACGGTTAGAAGAGGAGAGAAGATGTAGCGACTGTCTTTGTCCGTGTTGCCCGTTCTTCCAGCAACTACTACAGTACAACCTCCCGGGAGGGCTTCTTGCTTTTACTTTTTGTACTCTGTTTTTTGCATTTACATATTTCTAAGTACTAGTAACTTTTTGCAACAGAGCTTGTTCATCTCCATGGATCATTTGGACAGTTTGATTTTATTTGGACTCATACTTAATCTCAGCGCGGACTCTCCTCAGTCAGAGGGAGTGATGAGGAAGCCGGGGCATGATCAACAGGTTCTTTCTTCTTGTCTGTTACTCCGTGTGTGTAACTCAGTCTTCACTATGCTACTGTCTGTGTCTCTTTAACTACTTGTGTGCTACTAAGATGTCTAATAAACAGCCTGCATCAGAACCTGCTCAACCCTGTGATTTGTTGGTAACTATGGTTTTAATTGGGTTTTAATTTGCAGTCAAAAAGGAACATGGAGACCCCTAAAATGTAACCTACACAATGAACATGATGACAGAGTTGTGTATGCTTGTAGCCTGCAGATGCTCTGAGTGAAGAAACACTCACTGAAAGAAGCAACTGCCACAGACAGTGTGTTACAGGCCGTGTGTGTTACAGGCTGTGTGAAGGACACAGGGAAGGCTGACCTATGAAGAAGTGGAGTCTTGGCCAATCACTACACTGCTACTGGTCAACGCGAGACATCACCAGCATCCAGAATGACATCATCATGATGGCAGAGAAAACTGTCATATTGCAGAACTTCAGGAGTGATTTTAGAAAAACTGCATCTTGCACACCAAAGGGTGCAGCGCACAAAAAGGTCAATCGTATCTTCTGCTAGTTGATCATTTCAGTGGTCCCCAACCTTTTTGTCAAATGGCCCGGTTTAATGTTAGACAATATTTTAACAGACCGGCCTTTAAGGTGTGGAGGATAAATTCAACAAAGTACTCTGACCTGCATAAAAATAGATTTTTTCTAAACAGATTCTACGTAAAACGTGAATCCACTGTGCGATTGTATGCAACTTTATCAGCAACGTCCTCCTAACATCGCACCAACAACATGAGTAACATCCTCTCTGCCCCAACACTCTCTGGTTGCCACAGTAACGTTTAAACATGCCTTCAAAATAAAATCCACCTCAAAAACAAACATAAAAAAAAAGAAAAGTCACCATGACAGTTAATCAGTGTGAGTGCTGAGACGATCCCATCTGAGGGAAACAATGACACAGATGTGTGTTGTTGATTTTCTCCACAACTTGGTTTTCGTCGCTGTCACAGCAGAACTGCTTCAAACAAACATGACGTCAGAAATGGTAACAGGATTTTAGGACTGTAGGTGAATGTCAGCTCTCTAATGCAGCTTTGATCTTCACAGTCTGCTTTATGAACCTCATTCTAACCCTGAATGTCAGAGTGTTCCTCCTTCTCTTTGCCATCATTCATGGTGGCAGTGGAAGACATTTGGATGTTGGACTGTGTTTTGGATGTTGTGTGTCTGTTTTGTGTTGGACTGCTGTCTGTAAAGCAAACGGCCATTTTGGTTTGGATTTCAGTGTCAGACAGACTTTAAGGTGGAATGAAGTGTTTGAGAGTTTCACAGTGAATTATCCAGTGGAGGATTTTTCTTCTTCTTTGAAGCTTTGAAATGTCAACATTGTTCTGCTACAGTCAATGGACTAAAGCAGAGAAGAAGAACACAGACTTTACCATGAAGATCCTCAGTGTGGATCAGTATAATATCAGCCTTATGTCTGCAGTTTAGTGTTTCACATCAGATTCATCTCAGCACAACTAAAACATGGAGACTGACCTCAGAGTTTCAAGAACACATCGTGGACTCTCCAGAAAACCACACAGATGCTTCACTCCTGAATCCTGCAGCTTGTAGTCGTTATTCAGGTCCAGCTGTCTCAGATGGGAGGGGTTGGACTTCAGAGCTGCTGCCAGATAATCACAGCTGATCTCTGACAAACCACAGCTCATCAATCTGAATAAAGAATCAAAGATGTGAGTTTATTAGACAAAGTTTGAGCTTGAAATCATTAATATTGTACCACTGTTAACAACATCACATTGTGTTGAAATAAAGTTTAGTTTTGTGAATAAATGTGTGAAATGCTCCTAAATATAAAGTGAAAATAAAGCTGATGACATTTGATTTGCTGCAGAGTTTCTTTGTGAGGGAGCAGTACATACAAACAGCTGCAGAGGGCGTGTCTGATGGATTGAACATCAAACAGGAAGTGTTGAGCTGAAATCTGCTCAGAATGAATGCAGGTGCAGGTGTGTCACAGGTGAATGTGGGTGGACTGTCACACTCTGTCACAGCGTAGCACGAGCGCACTAACATCCACTCTGATGGGAGTTTATTAGACAAAGTTTGAAATCATTCAGTGTTTCATAATCAGAGCTGAAGAAGCTTCACAATGTACAAGTTTATAAAATCACTTCTTCTTCTTCTTCTTCTTCTTCTTCTTCTTCAGCGGCTGACAGCCAACATAAAGATGTATTACTGCCACCTAGTGGCTGCACTGATGATATGAGAGCAGCAGCAAGGATGGGAGGTTCCAATCCCACAAAGCCTTTGGGCACTGATCTCCACAGCCCACTAGTACATGTGACCTTTGACCCCTGATTCTCTGAAGAATTCCTGTTTCCCTTCCAAAGCGCTGCTGTGCCTCCATTGATAACCCCCTGCAATAACACATCTAAACTGAACTCCTGCACAGCCTTGCTTCTAGATCTTAGTTTCAGAGCTTCTCCAACTCCTCTGGATCCACTACATTTGAATCCAACATGTTCCACTGGTTCCCTCTCTTCATGTTCCACACTGCCCTGGATTAGGTTTTCCTACAAGCTGCATAGTTGACTTTAATCCTGTGGGACCTTCCTGACCTACAAATACAGCTTCTTCCCTTCTCTTTCTCCCTGTTGTCTTGACTCCATACACTTTTCCCTCACTTCTGTGGAAGTGTCTTCCCTTTGTCCCTGTGTCCCACCTGTGCTGCCATTTCTTTGGCATGTTGAATCCTATCAGTGCTTTTCCTCCCACTTTACAAAGAGCCACCTCCACCTGGTCTCCTTTAAGTTCCTGTTTAGCCAAAGTGTCTGCCATTTCATGTCCTTTAATATCCACATGTGCTGCTCCCAAATCCATTTCATTTCCCTGCCCTTCTCCACCAGGTGAGGATCCAGAAGGAGTGCTTCATCCAGGAAATCTGGCCGGCTCTTTGAGCTGAAATGATGTGAGCTAGTAAGCACTGAAGCTGCATCTGAAGCAAAGATCACTTTTTCTTCCTGTCACTTTTCTGTCCACTGCAGAGCCGTTATTATTGCTGTCATTGCTGCTGTGTATACTGCTGTGTGCCTAACACAGAAATTATTTAAAGCACAACATGTTAAGGAAGTTGTGAAATCTTGGAGAATCACTGAGCAGGGTAAAATGAGGAACTGAAAGCTGTTGCCTAGGAATAAGTGGGAGCAGAGGGGAAAAACAAGCTGAAAATAGTGTTAGATGGAAAGTACTTAACAGGCCATGTATTAACGAGAAATGAAGTAATGTACAAGCCAAATACCATAATTGGAAGTTGGACAGTGGGGTGATGAATTGTCATGATGATGTTTTAAAACTAGGATGTGTCTTAGATTTACACTATAAAAGGTGATGCACAGAAGCATCAAAAGAGAATTCCAGGAGCTTCATCCCCGCACCAGAACTGCTCTGCAGAGAGGACAAGCCTAACTCTTCTGTGGAATATTAATCCGACTTCGAACAGTTTTGAGTGCCTTCTCCCTGCCAAATCTGGTGAAGATTGGAGGTGCTACTGCTGCAGATTTCCATTTCTGGGACTAAGAATCGAGTCGCAGTGGATTACTGAGGAACAGCAGAGACTGTAAAAAGGACAAGTTGCAGAAGAGCAGAAAATCTATTTCCTTTGGACTTCCCCTTTCTTCCTCACTTCACTGTGGCAGCAACAGACTAGACTTTGGGTGTGGTCGCTTTTGGCCAGGCACCCACTCGAAGTCTTTTCTTCCAAAAAGGATTAATGGACAACAATTGGACATTTTCAAGCCCCTTCTTCAACAACCCAGCTCTTAAGTATATCATCTTGATTAAGATCTAGCAATTCTGAAAGTTATGCTCTAGGATTGATTCATTTTGATTCTGAATTTTGAGTTTTTAAGTTGATTGCTGAATTTTCAGAATTGATTGAGAATTGATTTTGAGCTAATTGAAAACTGCTTGAGCTGAAACCTGCATATTAAAATTTGACTCTAAACAGTCAGTATAATTCTTTTGAGAATTATTTTCCCCATAAACGGTACACCTAGTCTCATGCCATAGTAAAACTATGCAAGTTAAGCTCTAACATCTGGCTCTGTTTGGATACACTAGTCTCTAAATATCCACTTCAACTTTACTTATGTCCCTTGGGCTCACTGTCCGAGCCGATAAAATAACCTGGCCAATAACAAGCGCAAGGATCAAAAGGGGTTGGCCACTAAAACTAACGGGACGGTACTTCGGGGTCAGCTGTGTAAGCCTTCCTGACTGGCAGCATAGGAGTATAGCGGAAGCGGGGCAGACGTTAGGATTATCAGTGGTAAGAAGCCAGGCGAGTCACCCCACTACAGGTTTAACCCTTAACGCCGGGCGATCGCTGCTGAAGCGCCCGTTACTTGCCCTCAATAGCGGCAAACAGCTGATTGAGACGTGGCGTATCAGCTCGGAGTCGGCTGATCAAAGGAACGTTGATCAGATGGCGTATTACCGTAACTCCGTAATCGTTTGTCCTATCGAAAAAATGCAAATGGTTCCTGAAAGCCCAGAGATTGCACGTCACAGCCATATAGGGGTATTACGGTATTTGTTGCCGGAAGTCCGCGAACGGCAGCACTTTTGAAGTATGTCGTGTCACATGGGACACATTCAGTGTTAAAGGGTTAAGTAGTGTCACAGAGTTGCAGTTGAGGGTAATACCCCGCTGACGTATGTGGCCAGGACCCTATTGAATATACCTGTGGGATCAAACAACGGGAAATAATAAAAGCATGAATTAAAGTTTCAAATTGTTGCTGGAGGAGAACGGGCCTTACTTAGCCAGCTGTCTGAAAAAAACAGGACTTCACCACTGACCTGACTCAGAGATCTAACTTGAGGTCACTGTCAATCTAATTTGTGATGGTCTGCTTTAAGTAGGGCGTCAAGGGCCCAGATCAACAGAACATCCTTCACGTGAACTGCTAGGGCAGAAAACCATTACCTCTGTTTTCTTATCATTAAAATTTAAACAGTTTAAGGCCATCCATGCTTTAATATCCTCAAGGCATCGTAGCAAGGGCATGATTGACAGCACGTCTTTTTTTAGGGGCATGTAAAGGGGCATCCTCCTCTGGCTCACCCACTTATCATGTGTGCTAAAGTTCAAACTGCTGTAATGTTCATAAATCACTGATTAAAGATTCATTAAAAATATCCAACCAGAAAAAGGCAGCTTTCAGGGACGGAGAAAAAGAACGACTCAAACAGCTGCAACATGAGCTGAAGGAGAGACTGAAAACAGCAGAAGTGAGAGAGAGAGAGAGAGAGAGAGAGAGAGCGAGAGAGAGAAAGAAAGAAAGAAAGAAAGCAAGAAAAAAGAAAGAGTAGTGACTTCGATATCTAATTATAGCTTGCTGTTGGATTAATAAAGCAGTGAGCTCATTTTGCCTACTCATGACAGATAAGATGTTGCATTGTTCTTCGTGACTGGAAACTTGAGATGTCACGCATTCATTTGTCACGTGTTAACCCTTTAATTTTATTCACGTGGGCTTGTCGCTCTTTCTGTAAAGTTTCAATTTTATAAGAAAGCGCTTTGGCCCTCAGTTTTGCAGATCTTTTTTCTTCCAGCTCATGTTCGGTGTCTTTTATTTCACTCATTGTCACTTTCTCACATGCATCAAACACAGCATCAGATGATTTCACAGAGCTTGAAAAACCAGTCACAGTCAATGCCTTCCTTCCTTGCAGCATCCACAGCGTCACAAGCCAGTAGTATAGGGAGGCGGCAGTTCACACCTAAGTGTGAAAAAAGCAACGCGCATGCATGAGAGGTGCGTGTGCGTGTGTGTCCGTGCGTGAATGCGCTGATTTGTGATAATGACGTACAAGGTGTCCGATCAAAACAATCGAGTTCATTGTCTCTTCCTCCTGTCTCTCCTCACAAGGGTTTTTTCCCAGACGGTCATCAAAGAGGTTCAATCTCACAACACAGTGGTTAATTAAAAATACAAAGGTGAATAATCTAATATCCGAGCTCACCTGTCGAGCATAACACAGATAACACAGTGCTTAATTAAAATACAGTGGCGAAATAAATGCCAATGGCCGAGTTCAGCAGTGGGGCTGTTATGCGACATCATTTACATACAGAAGGCCTGAGGGCCCAGGGTGCACATCAAAGGGTTATGATGTGTCTCCACCTAGTGGGGTGTGTCTTAAGTTATAGGGTGTGTATATAAGTTCGTGCGTAACTCACCTCTTCAATTGACCTCCAGCATCAGCACATCTCCGGTGAGATTTTACATCGACAGCGAGCGACATATACAACTTTGGAGAGAATTTGAGCCATCTAGCGATCAACCATCCACCCATCTAAACAACCATGACATCCTTCAACCCATTCGCCGGAGTGAACCCATCTGACCCTTTTGGAATCAGGACCGACTTCGGAGGTACGTCATCAGGTGCGCAGGTTGATGGTCGTCCTCGCAAAAAGAAGCATGATGAAGAGGGTGAATTTAAAACAGATTACCAGGGTGTGAACGGGTACGTGTATTCAGCTAAATATAGGGACGGTGTTGCTGTGTGTGAATTGCGGGGATGAAGAGATTTGGGGGGTTGGTGGTTCACATCATATGTCTATTAAAAACTGGAGACTTTTTCGCACCGTGGTGGGGCCTGACCTGGACCAGACAGGTTTCCCCGATATGGTGTATGCATCCCAGTGGTATTCACCAACAGGGCCTGAGTTGTACAGAGTGGAGGCTGATCATTACAACCGTCCCACCGAGGAGTGTATTTTTTGAATGTTTGTGAAGACAGGGAGAAAGTTATTGCATCCAGAGGAGTCGAGAGCTGGAGATTAAACCCGTATCCTACCACAAAAGCTGAGCACATGAGTTGGTTTAAGGACTTGTTTTTTATCCAGTGGGCAGATTGGAGAGCTGTGCAGCGAATGTTTAAGGAAGTCGATGCGTTTATCAAGAGAGACAAGCTCAACAAAGGTTATGAGGGCATTAGAAAACGTCTTGTTTTTGATGATTTCACCCTTACTCCAAAGACTGCTGAGCCTTCTGCCTTGTGTAGGCCGAAAATCATCAGACTGCCAGACTACTAGGAATAAAAATAAATAAATAATGGTATGTTTTTAGTATTTTGTATATATATATATATATATATATATATATATATATATATATATATATATATATTACATTACATTAATGGTGAATACATAACTAATGATTATTTTTTTTCCAGACGTTAAAACAGCCTCATCTGTTACACCTCCGCATCCACCACAGATGTTCCCCATTCCTCCTCCTGATTCACCACCTCGGTCACCATCATCACCGGCCCACCCCTGGGTAGTGGAGCTGTCAGACGAGAGTTTGAAAAATGTCAAAATCGCCACCATTCATCTACTGACGTGTGCTATACGAAAGTATAGAGAAGAGGTGTGTTACGGATGCATTGTTAATCACCCGAGCCAAATGCAGCATGAATGCATATGGGAAATCCCTGATTTCTTCTTCGCTACACATTATGAGGAGATCGTGAAGATATTGTGGACCCCAAGATTCATCCCGGCTGTCAGGCTCTTTCTCTGTGCCACCAGCAGCCTGTGGGAGTCACGCAACGAGCTAACAACAGCCGTAAATATCATTCTAACTGAACTGTTGCCTTCATCAAACATTGTGCAGTGAAGATGGGGATGCAAATGTTAAACATGCCCTTCTAGGAATGATAGAACACTATTGGTCTGGAAGACATATGGTGTAACATAATCATTGCATTTTGTTCTTGTCATCCATGTGATTGAAATAAAAACGTGTGTTATTCCATACAGACTGTTCATTTTACCTTGCACTCCTCATGGAAAACGCACTGCGCAAAATATATCATAACCACGCTCACCCTGCGGGGTTGGCTAGTGTGAATAAATTATACAATGGTGGGGCTGAGTTGCTCGATAAACCACCAACATTCACCGAGGTGAAACAATATTTAAAGACAGATGATACATATACTCTCCATAAGCCTGCTAGGATAAACTTTCGCAGAAACAGAGTATTGGTGAACGGCATAGACAAACAATTTCAGGCTGACTTGGTTGACATGCGCGAATATGCATGTGTAAAGTTTAGAGGTAAACCTTTACTTCAGTTAGTTTATAGAGATGCGGTTACAGAAGCTAAGCATATACATATTTGCATTTATATTTAGTGTTTACATGTTTTTGTAAGTACGTTAGGATGTTTAATGATGCACATTTCAGTGAAGTTTTAATGCGGTGTTGAATGTACCTTTGTGGTTTTCCCACATTTACTTAAGGCTAGGAGTTTCTGGCTTCTGATTGGTTGTGTGAGTCTCACGGGAAGTGGGAACAAGGAAGTTGTAGTGTGCACAAAATGTGGTGGAGTAAACAAAGCGGCAGCTGAGAAAATTATCCGTCTCCATTGTGCTGTTTCCTTTAGCTGAGAGAGAATCAGTGGCATATCCCGAACCCTCACGTTACAATTGGTGGCAGCGGTGGGATTCCTATTTTGGAGCTCCGTGTATGTGGTGAGTTATACTCCCCCGAGCTTCGGATACCGCGACTTTTTTTGCCGAACTTTTCCCTCTTAGTGGACAGCCGATTAACGGAAGAAAGTTTAGTTTTGGAGATCGTATGGATTTTTTTTTCTCTCTTTTTGCAACGTTTCCTACACTCTTTGGTGCTTTTTGGTGATTTTTGTGCTGGATTTTTTTTCGCAACATGTCAGCGGATGAAAGTGAATCTGTGCACGAGCCACGCTCCTCTCCTGCCCCGCAGCGGAGCTCAGTGGATGCGGTAAGGACCGTTGCTGCGCCTCTAGCTGCACATACAGTCTCCGGTACCTTGACAATTGATCTTCCACCTGCTTTTAAAGGAGATGGGACTGAATCTTTTACAAGTTGGTCTCGACGTTTTGAAGTAGCAGTGCAAGCTATGACGCCACCTGCAGTAGATTTGTCAGCAGTTATGTCCTCCATTTTGCCCACTCGTCTAGCAGATGCTGCTTTTTTATATTGGGACAGCCTGCCGTCATCAACTCAGAAGGACTATGACTTAGTGAAGGAGAAACTCAGGGAAGTTTTGGACCAAAGTATTCTCTGCCCTTCTTCCAAACACATGTGAATCCTCGCCCTCGTAAACCAGGTGAAAGTTTGGATGTATACAGTGCAGATATCACTCGTCTTGTACTTGAAGCTTTTCCACACTATGACCACAATGCACTAGAAGGAGAAAAATTCCGTCGCTTTGTTGCTGGGTTGGACCCCATTTTGCAGTCGAAAATACATGAAATGGGTGCAGAGGATCTTGAAGAAGCTGTGCGCATTGCTAGCCGTTGTGAGAGGGCACGTGCAGCACTGCAACTGACTGCCACAGTTCAATCTTCAGAACAGGTAGCTATGATTCATCCTAAGCCTGCTGAGGATAAACTTTATCAAGCAGTAGAGCAGCTTACACTCACTGTTACCAGTCTGAAGCATGAAGTACAGCAGCTAAGAGAGAAACAGAGTTACCTTGTCCAACGTTTGGACTCAAGACCGGATAGATCCTCTTATTCGGATGCTCAGTACAGCACACGCAGTTCATCCCCTTTACCTTACCATGCCAGACAACACCCGAGAGAATATTACTCACCTGAGCGATATTATCGTCATGATCCAGAGTCCCACTATGAGCGTCCCCCTTCCCCCATTCATCGAAGAGGTAATGCATGGGACAAATATGACAAACCTGATCAACGCCAATATCCACCCCCACAACCATCCTCCCAGTACACCAGGTATGATCACCATGACACTGACACCAACTCCAACAGATACAGACACAGTCCCAGCCCTGCTCCACGTAGAGATAGAGCAGCAGATCCACCCACTAGAAGCAGCGTTCTCTTCCAGTCTCCTGAAAGGTCTGTATGCTTCAGCTCCAACCAACAGGGAAACTTTCATTAGCTGCTGTTGAGGGGCAAACATCAGCTACAGTATCACAGCCCCAGAATGACACCTCCCAGTTAACATGTCCTGACAGCGACCCAGAACCGGATGACTCAGTTTCTTCTAGCATCTTGGCTATCGTTGAAGGCATTGAAGTGTGTGCTTTAATTGACTCTGGCTCCTTTGTCTCCCTTGTGAGTGAGGATTTCCGAAACTCTCATCCAGCTTTAAAAAAAAGGCCTATGGCAGCATCCTCTGTGCCAGCCCGTTCAGTCAATGGAGAACGTTTGGAAATTCTAGGCAAATTGACCATTGGGATTAGGCTTGGGAAACAGATATGGCAGCAAGAATTTGAAGTTCTCAGGGGTGCTTACCAGCCAGTCATATTAGGTTGGGATTTTCTGCAAAGACACCATGCCCTTCTTGACCTCAGAAACAAAGTGCTGCAACTGTGGGACATGAAAATTCCCCTGTTACCCAAACGACATGAGGTGGCTGCCTGCTGTAATGTTTCAGTGCTGGCACCAGCCACACCTGCTTCTCCTGTGCCAACAGACTACTATGGTGTCCTAATGCCAAATCCAGTTTGTGACATTATTGTGGCTCACTCTCTCAGTGAGGTTCAGAATGGTACTACTGTGGTCCGTGTGTTGAATCCCTCCAGTGACAACGTAGAGCTGCATTCTGGTCAACACATTGATGAGTTTCATTCAGGCTCAGCTGTTGACATCATACCACTTGATGAGACATGTTGTGCAACTTTGCCTGTATCTGATTTGACCCCACCAGTTGAAATAGATGAAACAAACTTGTCATGCTCTCAAATTCAGTCCCTAAAATCACTTCTTGAGAGACATTCTGCAGTCTTCAGTAAGCATCCAGAAGTCAGAGGTCGCACGGGTATTATCAAGCACCATATTCGCACCGCTAATACCACACCAATTAAACAGAGAGCCTATAGAGTAACACCCGAACAAAGAGCAGAAGTACAGACTCAAGTGGACAACCTTTTAAAGGCAGATGTCATTGAAGAAAGCTACAGTCCATGGGCTGCACCAGTTGTGTTAGTGCGTAAGAAAGGTGGCACATGGCGTTTTTGTCTTCACTATAGAAAACTCAATGCAGTGACAATCAAAGACTCTCATCCTCTCCCCAGAGTTGATGATGCGCTGGATGCGCTCTCAGGTTCTGCCTGGTTCTCCACCATGGACCTTCAGCACGGCTATTGGCAGGTTGAACTGGAAGAGGAAGACCGTGAGAAGGCAGCTTTCACAACAGGCAGTGGGCTCTATCACTTTAAAGTTATGCCAATGGGACTTACAAATGCTCCATCTACATGTCAGCGGCTAATGGAGATGGTACTTTGTGGGCTTAGTGTACCTGGATGATGTCCTCATTTACAGCCGCTCTTTTGCTGAACATCTACAGCACCTGGAAGAAATTTTTTCCCGATTCCAGTCAAGTGGCCTCAAGCTGAATCCAACAAAATGTTTTTTTGCCAAGGATCAGGTACAATTTCTAGGCCATATTGTATCTAAAAATGGCATTCAGCCTGACCCCAAAAATGTGCAGTGTTCAAGACTGGCCTATTCCCCGCACAGCTACAGAAGAGCATTCTTGGGACTCTGTTCATATTACCGTAAGTTCATTAGGAACGTTGCACATCACAGTGTCTTCCTTCATGCACTCCCTGAAAAGAATGCAATTTTCCAGTGGACGTCTCAGTGTAATGATGCATTCATGTATCTGAAACATGCACTCTCAAACCCTCCAGTGGTCTCAATCCCTGACATCACATTGCCTTTTTCTCTCTACACTGATGCATCATCCACTGCTATTGGTGCTGTGCTAGCTCAAAAACAGGGACATCAGGAGAAAGTGATTGCCTATGCTAGCCATGTGCTCACAAAAGCAGAAAGAAAATGGTCAACTTATTGTCATGTCCTGGGCCGTTGGCCCAGCGTTTTGTGTTTATAGTTTATTTCCTGAGTTTGTCCTCCCGGTGTGTTTGATGTCTTGTTCCCTGTGTTGTGACTCGTCTGCGTGTTCCTTGGTTTGTCACTTCCTGTTTATTTTGACAGTCTGGTTTCCCTGTGCTTTGTGTTTAGTTTTGCTTCCCCTGTGTTATTAGTTTCATTTGCCTCACCTGCTTTGCCCTGTTGTTTCCTATTGCCCTGATTACCCTTTGTGTATTTAAGCCCTCAGTTTTCATTTGCTCTTCGTCGCGTCGTTGACGTTGTGTGCCCGTATGTCCCTGTGCTCCCTGTGTGTGCCCTTTGTCTCCCTTCGTCTCCCTTCCAAGGATTTTGTATTTGTTTTCCCAGCTACCTTAATAAATACCCCTTTAAGTTATGATTACCTCTGGAGTCCTCCATGTTTGCACTTCCTCGCCCGTTTCCTTCCCGGCCATGACAGAACGACGCGAACATACTAAAGACCTGGCTAGCTCCGGCTACTTCAACGGCACTCGTCTGGCGCTGGGGGGCCCAGCGTTTCAGAACAGTGCCCGTCAGCGTCCTTCATCTGCGGCTCCGCTCACTGGCTTCCCCCTTCCACTGCAGTCGCGGCGGCCACGGAGGAGGGGGAGTTCCCGGCAGCATTGGCGGGGGGCCCCCCCAGACCCGAGCGGTATAACGCAGCGGATATTGTCACCGCGTCATGCGCAAACTACCGTCTCTGTGAGTAAGACTGACTCCAGTATCACAACCGTGTGGGATAAGGGGCTTTCTCACACCACCAGCTGCCAGCCAGATCTCTCTTGGCTACCCGCCGATGTAGAGATAATCGATTCTCCCCTGATGGTGGACATTTTGGAGGCAGAAACTCATGCATCTCGGCCCAACAGAACAAAACAACCCACTAACAAGGACAAACATTCACAGGACCCCGCTGCTTTTCCCCTCCCTGAGGTGGCAAAGCAGACCATCATTCGGTGGGTGGACTCGTTGGTCTTTGAGCTGCTGTCTGACCCATGCGAGATTGAGCAAAAAGCTATCACAGCCAAACTGCAAGGGCTAGTGTGTGACCATCCTTGGCTGCTGGACTCTCTGCATGGGCTCGTGAAAGACTTTGTCATCACCACCCTTCATCCACAGCCAGCGCCACAGACCTCAGCTGTAGCTCCAGCCTCCTCGTCTCCCCAGTCAGCTGTAGCGCCAGCTCAGTCTCGGTCTCCCCAGTCAGCTGTAGCGCCAGCTCAGTCTCGGTCTCCCCAGTCAGCTATAGCGCCAGCTCAGTCTCGGTCTCCCCAGTCAGCTGTAGCGCCAGCTCAGTCTCGGTCTCCCCAGTCAGCTGTAGCGCCAGCTCAGTCGCAGTCTCCCCAGTCAGCCGTAGCTCCAGCTCCCCCTCAGTCGCAGTGTTCCCAGTCAGCTGTAGCTCCAGCTCCTCCTCAGTCGCAGTGTTCCCAGTCAGCTGTAGCTCCAGCTCCCCCTCAGTCGCAGTGTTCCCAGTCAGCTGTAGCTCCAGCTCCCCCTCAGTCGCAGTGTTCCCAGTCAGCTGTAGCTCCAGCTCCTCCTCAGTCGCAGTGTTCCCAGTCAGCTGTAGCTCCAGCTCCTCCTCAGTCGCAGTGTTCCCAGTCAGCTGTAGCTCCAGCTCAGTCTCGGTCTCCCCAGTCAGCTGTAGCGCCAGCTCAGTCTCGGTCTCCCCAGTCAGCTGTAGCGCCAGCTCAGTCTCGGTCTCCCCAGTCAGCTGTAGCGCCAGCTCAGTCGCAGTCTCCCCAGTCAGCCGTAGCTCCAGCTCCCCCTCAGTCGCAGTGTTCCCAGTCAGCTGTAGCTCCAGCTCCTCCTCAGTCGCAGTCTCAGACCCCTCAGTTAGCTCCAGCTCCCTCTGCTCACCCTGCTCCCGCTCCCTGGGCTCCAGCTCCCCCTGCACCCGTACCTGTTCCGCGGGTGGGGGCAGCCACGGACGGGCTGACCTCTGCACCCGTACCTGTTCCGCGGGTGGGGGCAGCCACGGACGGGCTGACCTCTGCACCTGTTCCTGTTCCATGGGTGGGGGCAACCAGGTCCAAGCCTTCGCATCGATTTTCAGCGTTAGCTGCAGCAGCAGGGTCTCAGTCAGCCTCTGTGGCTCTCCCTCGCCCTCGGTCAGCTTTAGCCCCAGCCTCAGCTCACTCCCAGCCCTCTCAGTCAGCTTTCCTTAGCTCTCAGCCGGTGTCCACGCAGTCTGCTGTCTCTAGCTCTCAGTCGGTGTCCACGCAGTCTGCTGTCTCTAGCTCTCAGTCGGTGTCCACGCAGTCTGCTGTCTCTAGCTCTCAGTCGGTGTCCACGCAGTCTGCTGTCTCTAGCTCTCAGTCGGTGTCCACGCAGTCTGCTGTCTCTAGCTCTCAGTCAGTGTCCATGCAGTCTGCTGTCTCTAGCTCTCAGTCGGTGTCCACGCAGTCTGCTGTCTCTAGCTCTCAGTCGGTGTCCACGCAGTCTGCTGCCACGCAGTCTGCTGCCACGCAGTCTGCTGCCACGCAGTCTGCTCTCCCTAGCTCTCAGGCTGCCTCCGCGCAGCCAGCTCCCCCTCGCCTTCAGTCAGCTCTAGCTCCAGTCGCTCTCCCTCGCCTTCAGTCAGCTCCAGTAGCTCTTCCTCGGTCCCCAGTGTCAGCTGTTTCAGTGCCCTCTCAGTCAGCTCCCTCTCAGGCCCCAGTGTCAGCTAGCTCTCGGTCTGTTTCCACGCAGCCAGCTCTCCCTAGCTCTCGGTCTGTTTCCACGCAGCCAGCTCTCCCTAGCTCTCGGTCTGTTTCCACGCAGCCAGCTCTCCCTAGCTCTCGGTCTGTTTCCACGCAGCCAGCTCTCCCTAGCTCTTGGTCTGTTTCCACGCAGCCAGCTCTCCCTAGCTCTCGGTCTGTTTCCACGCAGCCAGATCTCCCTAGCTCTCGGTCTGTTTCCACGCAGCCAGATCTCCCTAGCTCTCGGTCTGCTTCCACGCAGCCAGATCTCCCTAGCTCTCGGTCTGCTTCCACGCAGCCAGTCGTCTCCCGGCCTGCTTCCACGCAGCCAGTCGTCTCCCGGCCTGCTTCCACGCAGCCAGTCGTCTCCCGGCCTGCTTCCACGCAGCCAGTCGTCTCCCGGCCTGCTTCCACGCAGCCAGTCGTCTCCCGGCCTGCTTCCACGCAGCCATCTTCTGACATACCCAAACTGTTCCCTGAGCAGCCCCTGCTGCCCAGGATGACGCCCACTCAGCCGGCGCCATGGCCCTCTACAGTCCGCTCAGCTCCTGCTCCCGCTGTAATTTTGGTTCCCTTAGCTTCCCCAGTGTCAGCTTCCCCGATTCCAGTTCCTTTCCAGTCAGGTACCCAGTCAGTCTCAGCAGCGTCTCTGTCTCAGCCCCAGTCTCTCCCGTCGACTGCTGTAGAGTCCCTGGTCTCTGAGTCAGAGTCCCAGTCAGCTCCCCTGTCGCCATCAGACTCACCTAACCTATGCCCTGCAAAGCAGCCCCAGCCTGCACATCCAGTGTTCGAGCCAGAGGGTCCCGCTCAGTACGAGCCGCCAGGGGGTCCCGCTCAGCCCGAGCCGCCCGAGTCCTCAGAGTGTCCCGCTCAGTCCGAGCCGCCAGGGGGTCCCGCTCAGTCCGAGCCGCCAGGGGGTCCCGCTCGGTTCGGACCTTCCGAGTTTCCTGCGTCCTTGACCGCCCTGGGCTCAGGGGAGTCCGGGCATGTTGCGGCTCTGGTGAGTCGTCGTTGCCGCCGCCGCTGGGAGTGCGGTCGGCCTCCAGTGTCTTCTCCTCGTCTCCGCCGCCGCCGCTGGGAGCGCGGTCGGCCTCCAGTGTCTTCTCCTCGTCTCCGCCGCCGCCGCTGGGAGCACGGTCGGCCTCCAGTGACTCCTCCTCGTCGCCGCCGCCGCTGGGAGCGCGGTCAGCCTCCAGTGACTCCTCCTCCTCGCCGCCGCCGCCGCTGGGAGCACGGTCGGCCTCCAGTGATTCGTCCTCGTCGCCGCTGGGTGCGCGGTCGGCCTCCAGTGATTCGTCCTCGTCGCCGCTGCCGCTGGGAGCGCGGTCGGCCTCCCTCGTTGGGACTCTGCTTTGTGGCCCCTTGGCCTGTGCGGCCTCCTGAACTATGTTTTCTGTTTTGGAACTTCCCCTGAACTGTGGACTGTTTCTTTTTCACCCGCTGTTTTGTTTTGTTTTAGCTCCCGCTCTGTTCGTGGACTTTGACCCATGTGTTGGATTTTGGTGTTCCCCGGCCTTGTGCCGCCGCTTTTGTTTCATCCTGTTTTTGCTTCTCGTCCCCATGTTTTGTTCTTGTTTGGACTGTGTTGCCTCTGCTCTGCCTCATTTTGATGCCCCATGTTGGACTGTTTCCGGCCTTGCGCCATCGCCTTTTGTTCTGGTCCTGTGGTTTTGTTTTCTTCCTGTACGGGTTTGATTTGTTTTGTTCACGCCCTGTGCTTTCTGTTTTGCTCCCTGTCTTCGTTTTTTGTTTCAGGCCCTCCTTCCTGGTCCCCCGCCTCCCGCCCTGGTCTGGTTTTGTTTCTTGTTTTGGCCGTCGGGAGCCGGCCTTTGAGGGGGGGGTACTGTCATGTCCTGGGCCGTTGGCCCAGCGTTTTGTGTTTATAGTTTATTTCCTGAGTTTGTCCTCCCGGTGTGTTTGATGTCTTGTTCCCTGTGTTGTGACTCGTCTGCGTGTTCCTTGGTTTGTCACTTCCTGTTTATTTTGACAGTCTGGTTTCCCTGTGCTTTGTGTTTAGTTTTGCTTCCCCTGTGTTATTAGTTTCATTTGCCTCACCTGCTGTGCCCTGTTGTTTCCTATTGCCCTGATTACCCTTTGTGTATTTAAGCCCTCAGTTTTCATTTGCTCTTCGTCGCGTCATTGACGTTGTGTGCCCGTATGTCCCTGTGCTCCCTGTGTGTGCCCTTTGTCTCCCTTCGTCTCCCTTCCAAGGATTTTGTATTTGTTTTCCCAGCTACCTTAATAAATACCCCTTTAAGTTATGATTACCTCTGGAGTCCTCCATGTTTGCACTTCCTCGCCCGTTTCCTTCCCGGCCATGACACTTATGATAGAGAACTTTGGGCTATTGTCTGGGCAGTAAGACATTTTCGTCACTACCTCTACAAGCAGCCCTTTGTTATTGTCACAGATCACAAACCACTCTTGGGTCTCAGAAAGATACCCATTGACAGTGATAGGACTGGTCGACGTGCACGCTGGGCCATTGAACTTGATCCTTTTGAATGGACTGTTATCCATAAAGATGGCCACTGCCACCTCAATGCAGATGCCATATCACACCGCCCTGTTACTGTTATGCCCACAGAACAGAACACGTTTTGTAGTGCTCCAGCCACCCTACAACCTGATAAAAGCTGCTCAAGCCTGGCAAGCCCACCTGACTACAGCTCCTGCAGCACTGACCCCCAACAGGTTGCACGCAATGAGTCTTTTGAGCCACAGTTGCATTGTGATACACCATCTGTTCTTTATGAACACAGTATGAGATGATTTTTTGAACCTACCTATCCCAGTGTATCTCTTTCTGTCTCTTTCTGCTAAAGGTAGCGCCGTTGAGAAACGGCTGCATGACCTCAGACATCTGTCCCCCCCGTCTGTGTTATGTTTGTTTTGGATGGGTGTTCTGTTAACTGCAATTTCCCCATTGTGGGACTAATAAAGGCATTCTTGATTCTTGATTCTTGATTCTTGATCTGTCTCATCCACCTTTGTGCTCGAGTTACTGGAGGATAAACTAAGAGAGGAGCAACAAAACGATCCTGTACTGTCAGAGGTCATTGGTTGGAAAGCTAAGGGTCGGAAACCACCCCACTGGCACATGAAAAAACGCTCGCCCGTAGAGAAAGTGCTTTGGCATGAGTACTCTAGACTTACCCTGTATAATGGTTTACTTTGTCGTAAAGTTTTCAATCCATCCACGAAGTCATTGCTGCACCAGTTGGTTGTTCCTCAGGCTTTAAAAGACACCCTCTTGCAGCTGCTGCATGGAAACCCAGTAACAGGTCATCTGGCAGCAGATAAAGTCCTGAAATGTGCTCAGCAATTATATTACTGGCCATTCATGTCACGTGACATCAAAATGTGGTGTACACAGTGCACTCCATGTGATGCCCGAAGAAATCCCACACCTCGGCACACAGCTCCAATGAGAACAATTGTTGCTACTGAGCCATTTCAAAAGGTGGCAGTTGACATACTTGAGCTCCCCATCACAAGTCATGGCAACAGGTATGTGCTTGTTGTTCAGGATGATTTCTCCAAATATGTCAACCTCTATGCCATTCCAGACCAACGCTCAATAACAGTTGCAAAATGTCTGTTTGAAAACTTCATCTGTGAGCATGGTATCCCTGAAGTGCTGCACACGGATCAAGGACGTCAATTTGAATCTGATCTGGTGAAACACCTGTGTCACCTGCTGGGAATCCAAAAAACACGTACCAGCTCATATCATCCTCAGTGTGATGGTATGATTGAGAGATTCAATAGAACTCTTATTGATCAGTTAGCGAAGTCACTCTGTCAGCAGCCTGGTGAATGGGATGGCTGTCTCAATCAAGTTGCTTTGGCTTACAACACTAGCCCTCACTCTACTACTGGATTTACTCCATTCTTTCTCACACATGGACATGAAGCACGGATGCCTGCTAACATGCTGTTACCTAACAACATGCCTGCTTCTTGTACCCCAGATTCGCCTGCTGATTATGTTAAACAGTTAACTCAGAGGCTTCAGTCCGCCTTCAGTACTGCTGCTGGGAACAGAGACTTTGCCCATAACCAGCAGAAGCAACAGTATGATAAAGGCATCAAACACACCACTTATGCTCCTGGTGACCTTGTGTGGTTAAATATCCCCACTACAGCAAAACAGAAACTTGCTCCCCATTGGAAGGGCCCCTTTGATATACTTGAGTGCCTTGGTTCTGATGATGAATCGCCTGGTGTCACATACAGGATTCATTACCTCCTGGATCAATCAGACAAGTCTCAGATTATTCACTATAAACGTCTCAGACCTTACAATGCACCTCTCTCTGAAACTGGGAACAAACTACCTACTGGTGACATACCGCTACAGCCTCAGCTTCATCAGTTGACTGCATTATCAGGTGCTTTGCCCTTTAAATTTTCCACATACAAGGCTAAGAGAAACGACAACATGCAGGACCACAGCCTTGCACCCTCATCAGCCCCTCAGGTGTGTCAGCCACCACCCCCTACTCAGTCAAAGCCCAACTCCCCCTCCCCTTTGCCCCCTTCTCCTCAACCTGATGTTTTGACTGTTCCCCACCAGGACACTATCCCCTCACCACCTACTGGTCAAGGATCTAGTTTTTCACTGCGAGGCAGCAGACGTCCAGTTGTGACTCCCAGTTACCTTAAGGACTATGTTTTGAAATGAATGTGCTGGGGGGGTTTCTTTGTTCTCTTATTTGTAGCTTGTTGCTTTGTTTTGTTTTCTCTTTCTCTCTTTTTTTCCTGTCCTATGTGAACCGAGGACATTTCTTATGTGAGAGAGGGAGGAAAATGTAAAGTTTAGAGGTAAACTTTTACTTCAGTTAGTTTATAGAGATGCTGTTACAGAAGCTAAGCATATACATATTTGCATTTATATTTAGTGTTTACATGTTTTTGTAAGTACGTTAGGATGTTTAATGATGCACATTTCCGTATAGTTTTAATGCGGTGTTGAATGTACCTTTGTGGTTTTCCCACATTTACTTAAGGCTAGGAGTTTCTGGCTTCTCATTGGTTGTGTGAGTCTCACAGGAAGTGGGAACAAGGAAGTTGTAGTGTGCACAAAATGTGGTGAACTAAACAAAGCGGCAGCTGAGAAAATTATCTGTCTCCACTGTGCTGTGTCCTTTAGCTGAGAGAGAATCAGTGGCATATCCCGAACCCTCACCTTACAAATGTGATAACGACAATGGGAATTATTTGCTAACCTGTATAGATGTATTTTCAAAGTACGCGTGGGTTAGATGTGTTAAAACAAAGTCCGGACGTGCTGTAGCAGATGCTTTTGAGGATATTTTGGGTGAAGGGTGCATCCCTCTTAAACTTCAAACAGACAAAGGAACCGAATTCTATAACGCACATTTTCAAAAAGTGTTAGACAAATATAATATTACACACTTCTCAACACATACTGAAATCAAGGCAGGTGTCGTCGAATGTTTTAACAGAAGTCTGAAAACACAAATGTGGAAATATTTGACCTCTGCAAACTCTAGAAGATATATAAACGTCATACAGGACTTTGTACAGGCATATAATGGCTCATATCATAGATCTATTAAAATGGCACCCAAAGAAGTGAACGCAGACAATGAGGAATTAGTGTTTAAAACATTGTACAAATCGAAGCCTGATGAGGTGAATGGTGTTAAATTTAATGTGGGGGACAAGGTAAGAATTTCAAAACAGAGGTAAATTTAGAAAAGGTTATGAACAGACTTATACGGACGAGATGTTTACCATAAAACAACGACTGGGGAGAAGATCACCACATGTCTATATATTAAATGATCTTAGCGGGCAAGAGATCGATGGAACATTTTATGAAGCGGAAATACAACATGTTATTATCGATAAGAATAAAATCTTTAAAATTGAAAAAATACTAGCTAGAAAAAAAGTGGATAGGAAAAAGACGGCTCTGGTGAAATGGCTAGGTTGGCCGTCTCATTTTAATTCGTGGATACCTGAAAAAAGCATATTAAATTTGAAATAAAAACACGCAGCACAGACTACAACACATCACTCGTTTTTAAGATCGCGAAGACGAAAGATGGAGAAAAAGAATGGGTTTTATGTCACGCTACCATCAAATGCGTCACAGCACGTTTATCCAAATAATAAGATATGGAGTTTCAGGACTAAACTGGCTAAACCTATCATTCTGAATGAGCCGTATGAAGTAGGTATTATCGAATTTCAATACCCTAGAATCTGGAACACCTTTTCAAAATCTGATGCTATGGTACTCGTGTATGTCCCAAAAAAAAAAAAACGAATGTCTATGTGCATCTTCCAGTGGGATATTATGATTCAATAGCGCAAATAATAAAAGAATTTTATTCTGAATACCTTAAGCTGACACAATCCACGGACTTCAGCATTTATCACAACCTGATTACAAATAGAATACATGCAGTAGCACAGGAAGGAGTTACTTTAACGTTTAAAGGTCGGTTAGCTGAAATATTGGGGTTTAATCCTGGAGAAGCTTTTACACTCTCTAAGTTATCCAAATCCACCCCTCATCCTGCTGACATTCACGGGGGAAGATATAATATTTTTATATACAGCGATATTGTAGATTACCAGCTGGTAGGCGACTCCCATGTACCTCTCCTCAGATGTATAAATGTAGCCAACGAAGACAGCTCCATCCCCATTCTCACATTTGACAGACCACATTACACATCAGTGTGCAAATCTGTTATAGACGATATTGAATTATCTTTGAAAGACGACCAGAATCAGTTCATTCCCTTTATCTATGGTAAAGTAATTGTAAAATTACACTTCAGACCGGCGAGACATTATTTTTAAAAAATAAATAAATAAAAAATGTTGCGCACATCATACATTCGCGACGAGACCAAATATCTCAACTACTATATCAACCAGGCTGGTGGAGATATGCCAGGATTCATAGGAAGCAGTGTACAATACGGTAATGGATTAGGAGGAATCTTTCGCACCCTATTCAGGTTTGCTGTCCCGTTGTTAAAAAGGGGATTTAATATTGCCAAGCCTCATCTGAAATCTGCAGCTGCGGGGATCGTATCAGATGTGGTTTCAAACATCGCAAGACGTGTGGGGTCTGAAAAACAAGAGGGAAATGGATTATTGGTTTACACATCTAAACCGTCAAGAACCCCTCCCACTTCACACAGACGTCACACCAAATCGGCCAAGAAACGCAAAACACGCTCCTCCTCCTCATCCTCCTCCTCCAAAAAAAAAAAAAAAGAAGAAAAGCCGTCAAAACAACAAGAAGCACCACTTCAAATTTGGCTTTTAAAGGGAGAGGACCGGTGAAAGACATATTCTAAGATTAGATAATCATGTCTCTCATCCATACACAATCATCTCATTGCTTGAAGTCTGAGTTGGATATTTTTACAGTACCGTTTACACAAACGTCAATTGAAAAATGTACATTTATTGAAATTCCTCCCCTGTCGGCAGTGACAGACAGTGGGCCTCTTGAGTTTTTTATTTCATCAAGCGGTGAAGATTATCTGGATTTGAATAACTCATATATTTATAAGAGTCAAAATAACAAATGCTGACGGCACGCAGTTGGATAATGCAGCCGATGTAGGATTTATAAATTACCCAGGATGCACGCTCTTCTCTCAACTAGACATAACGCTGGGAGATCGTCTAATATCACAGTCGTCAAACACATACCCGTATAGAGGGATAATTGAGTGTTTAATTAATTACAGCAAGGATACGTTGGACACACAGTTTAGTACCGGGTTGTTCTGTAAGGACAGTGCATCACATATGAATGTGACGTCCATAGAAGGTGATAATCAAGGGCTGGTCGTTAGAGGGAGACACACTGGAAACAGCAGAATTGTGGAATTAATAGCACCAATTCACGCGGATATGTTTTTTCAAGATAAACTCTTGTTGAACGGTGTTGATCTGTCTCTAAAGTTTACAAGGTCTAAAGATGAATTTTGTCTCATGACGGGTCAGAATGCTCAGTACAAAGTTAAGATTATCTCATCAAGTTTGTTTGTCAAAAAGGTTACAGTTTCCCCAACGATCAGACTGGCACACAGCAAAGCGCTGCTGCATGCAAACGCTAAATACCCTATAGACAGGGTTACGTAAAAAACATTCTCCATTCCGGCAGGAACACGTCTCAACACCCAGGACAATTTATTCCTAGGAGTCATACCACAGTTTATCATTGTAGGATTTGTGGATAATGAGGCATACACAGGCAGCTATGCACGGAACCCATTTAATTTTGAAAATTGTGCTATAGAGTTTATGTGTCTGTATGCTGAAGGACATTCATACCCAGCCAAACCATTTCAGCCCCACTTTCAGAGAGGGCAGTACCTCAGAGAGTATTATCAATTAATTCAAACCACAGGCCGACATCTAAAGGACAGACCTCTGGCTATATCAAGAGAGGATTTTGGATCCGGATACACACTGTTTTGTTTTCAACTTGGAAGCTGACGAAGGACATTCTGGGAATGTGTCCCTGATTAAAACAGGCAATGTGCGCCTGGAAACCAGATTCAGAAATCCTCTACCGCGTACTATGAACCTTATTTGTTATGCTGTTTTTGACTCAATTATTGAAATATCAAACATGAGACAAGTACTTTTGGACTACTACTAAAGTAAACATGAATACTATGGAATTAACCTCAGTCGTTAAAAGAATAATTATTAATGGGACCTATTTTCTAGGAGTATTTGCATGCGATCAGCTACCTAAAAAGACAATATCGACATTTCCCTGCATGGGGATTGTAAACACAGATCCGTCATCCTTACCCGGACATCACTGGCTGGCTTTTTATATCACAAAAGACAGACGAGGATTATTTTTTGACAGTTTTGGTAACTCACCAGACAAATTCCCACACGAGATAAAAGACTTTCTAATGAAAAACTGTGATAATATTATGTATTCTGGAAGACAAGTTCAGAGTTTCTTCACCACAACTTGTGGACATCATTGTGTGTTTTTCTTGTATCACATGCAAACAGGTGTACCCTATAATCAATTGATTAACATGTATACTTCTAACCTTGTCTGTAATGATGCTATGGTATGTCGCTTTGTTAACAAAATACAACCAGTTTCTAAGTGTTTAGGATATAGCTTTGATTGTGTACAACGTTAATGTTATGTAAAACGAGACAATAAAGATGATGAAAACCACAGATTGATTCGTTTCATTTATTTTTTTCCATTTTTGGCCACAGCGGCTTTTCGTGACAGTGGAGAGAGACAGGAAATGGGGGAAAGAGACAGGGGAGGACACGCGGGCAAATCGGCGCCGGGCCGGGACGCGAACCCGGGCCGCCCACACCGCAACGCGGCATGTGTATGTGGTCGCCGGCTTCACCACTAAGCCACCCAGGCACCCGTTTCATTTATTTTCAAAAAAAAAATAAAATAAATAAAAACAGTTTTATCAAGCAATATATGCAGGCATGTAGAATATTAATTAAAAAACATTAACAATAAAAGAGAAAAAAATCAAATTAATGAGAAAAAAATCAAAATCCTTCCCAGTTACCAACAGGCCTTCTCATCTTTTTAACCGTGCTGAAGGAGACCTGATCACTCAGGGTCTGTTTTCTACCAAACTGCGGATCAAATTTAAACAATCGAATACTCCGACGCACATGTGTGTTAGGAAAGACAGAAGAGGATATGTTTAATCCTGCGAGTGTTTTTAAAAATACAGTCCACCCGGTGGGTCTTGAATCATCAGAAACATTATGTGCAGCAGTGACACTTTTAATTAAGTCATAAAGGTGTGATCCTCTGACAGTTTGATTATCAAGAATAATTTCCCCACGGTCGTTCCATGATACATCAGGCGTACGCATCAGAGCAGACAGGATAAGTTCTGCTTTTCTCCTGCTCTTTTTGGGTATGTATGTCAAAACGTCATTAGCAACCACATCATCACTCATCTGCATCTGCTGTTCCTGCTGCTGATACATGTGTAAAGCTGATTCATCAGGGAAAGACAGTGTCAACACATTCTTTTCATTCTGGCCTTGTTTCACAAGCGATGAATATCTTTGAAGAACAACAGAATACTTTCTAGGTTTTTCATATTCATTCATATCAGGTATTTGCAACACTTCAGACATAGCCTTGTCCAACTCATTTTGCACACATTGTCTGATGGAAGAAGTATTTTGCTGTTGTTTCTGCTGCTGCTTTCAAAACTCCATCTGCTGCTAGGGAACCAAATACATTTTCTGCGTGTGCTCCATATCATCTATTAGCTATGAGACTGGTAATGAATGGTATTGCAGCCCCTAATAAAGGGAGGAGAAATCCTCCAGATTGGTTGATGGTTCTTTTCTTACTATTTATTTTGACTTTCTTGTCAGCAATTAGTCTGATTATAGTCTTTTTCTTTTTTAGTTGTTTGTACTGATGATCACTGAGAGGTATGTTGCCTTTCATTACATTAAGAGCTATTTCACACAAAGCGTTGATAAAATCTAAGCTAGCATTCTTAATAACTACACGCTGTACAGCCGGAGGGGATTTGTGCAACAATTCCAACAGAAATAAATTTCTACGTATGCGACTCGACATTTTTTCACTTCTTCAACCTCTTTTTAGGAATATAAACAACCGTGCTGTCAGGTAGCAAACCACTTCTGAGTCTTAAATGGTCAGGGGTCTTGCCTTTGTAATCGATGAGCAGGAAGCCGAAAGGCGTGGCGGTGGCGTCATTAAAAGCTTCTAAAAAATATTTGATGTTACCGGGAAACATTTGTCTACCTAAAACTGAGATCTGACATTTATCCCTAGGATTGTTGAACAAAATTAAATAATTTGTGTTCAGAGAAATAGTTCTGCTAGATTTTCCCTGAATAAACAAGTTCTGAACTAAATAGATGCAACTCAAATTCCTGTGATGGACATATTTGGTGAACACGTTTTGTACTTCAAAGTTATTGGCAGCGTCATTCATTAAATCATCTATAATAAGTAAATTGTTCTTGTCAGGAGGTAGCAGAACGTCGTCACACAAGGAATCAGGGAGACCGTTCACAAAATTAATACTCCTGATCTGAAGAAGTTGATCATATGTGGGTTGCCAGCAATAATAAGAGTAAATGTAAACAATATTATCAATATTGTGGGATATGAGTGTTGATGCGTTTTCAATAATGGTCTTGACCATATGTGTTTTACCACAGCAGCTCGGTCCGCTAATTACCATGCTGAACGGATGTTGTAAGCGGGTATTAAAGCATAAATCAGGTTTAATATCCATACGGTAATGTGGTGTAGTCGCTAAGGACTCTCCGCTTATTGTACACCACACGCACTATTTTAACACTGACATCATTCTTCAGATGGAAGCACTTTTTGTCTCTTTTGATGGTGTCAGAGACAGCCGTCACGTGTGCGTCTGTGTTCTGGTTTGCCACAAATGAACTGACTAAGCCTTTCAACGCATCATGCGTGACGATTTTAGAGTTTACGGCGTTCAGTGTTACACCTTTGCACTTTACCATGGTTTTTCCTTGATTCGTGCGATAACCATAACACTTTGGACCCCCAGAAACAAACTCGACGATGTAATCATCATCACCGTTCTTACCGGTGGAGAGCTCGCTTGTGAGGTCGCCGAGAAATGGCCCCAGCGGGGGGTTCCATTCACCCTCTCTTGATGTGAAAATGACAGAATCAGTGTCACAGTAGAGCACCCTATGCTGCAGACTGTCCAATAAGTCGTACAGCATAAGTCTGGCGTGTGCCGTTGTCATGGCAAACAAACAAACACATTCACATCTTTCACTCGAGCTTTTCTACCGTCGGCGTGCCTCCACTGCACCATGGCTACATCCTCAGAGATGAAGCAGAATTGACGCACATCATATTGATCACTGAACATGAGTTGTGTGAATCGTGATGGATCTGTGATTAGCTCACACGTCGGCATGTTTGCCCTCATGCTGAAACGACCCCACAAGGAGTTCAAGAGAAGCTTGTTGCAGCTTCTGACCGCCTTGTTCACACGAATCTTTGAAGGGTCTAACATGATGCCCTCGTGTTCATAATACTGTTGAATGTAAGCCTTCTGCTCATCAGGAGTTTTGACATTCTCAGGGTATCCGGATGCTTCCTGATTACATTTTAGAAACGTTTTAACGTATTCTTTAAAAAGTGAAGCAGACCTGAAATGCCAGACTTCGCAGATGGAGATGATTTTATATCCCTTTCCAACAGTTTTTTCGAGTTCAAATGACACCCAGACACCATCCAACTGACGTTCAGCGTCAGAGTGACCACACACAGTCTCCTGATTCTCCTCTACAGCGCACACTGAACACAACGGGAACATGAGCTTGTTGTGACACCTGAATGGGAGGACGGGATGGTAGAGTCCTCTAGGGGGCAATACAGAGCATTTCACAAACCCAAAATATTTGTCCAGCGTGTCAAAATCTTTGTAGATGATGACAGGATGGCCCAGGGGATACGGTTTTTTAGACTGCACCGTTGGGTAGAGGCTTGTACAGTCATAATAATGAATTTTTTCACCATCACTGACTTTGTGGTACAGTTTCATCGCATTAGTACGCCCTCCAAACAGTGCATCCCTAGGATTCAGTCTCTCAGGCATTCTATAGGTGCGCATGAAAGCCATCACAGACGGATCTGTCTGTTTCAACTTCTGCCAATCACCACCATGTTTAAGCCATGCTGTTGTCTCAACGCTTCAACCTTCTGACAGAAACTGTGGTACTGCTCGCCATACGACACTTTACAGACAGGATTAATCTCACTCTCTGCATGACATTTGGGATAACCGTGAAACACACAACCTGCAAATTCAAAGCAGGTGTTTGTGTCAGTGTGAAAACCGTCCACATAATATGGTCCAACATTCTGCTCGCCTCCACGAAGAGCATGCTTGATCACAATATTGTGTCTGTGTGCCAAGTACTGCAACCACTCGATAGACACGTTAGAGTATGTTTTATGTTGGTAAATGTAAGCGGTGTCATGGGTGAGAGTGAGTGTGTTTTTTTTTTGAGAAAGTTTGTTTTATACACGCCCATCGCATACGACGCTATGGTCACATGTCTGAACGGATCGATCCCCGCACACTCCAACAGAGTCTCGCGGTATATCAGACAGGCCTTTCACAGGACTTCCACATCGTTAACGCAGTATTTGCGTATTTCATGCTGGAAGTCGAAGCGGCTTGTGTGCATGGGCTGGTACCACTCCATGAATTTAGCTTTAGCAGGCATGCTGTCATACTCATAAAAGGCTGGATCTGGATACGGGCCAATACAAAACTCATTGGCCTTAGTGTTAAATTTGTGAGGGAAATATCCCTTTTCCAAATCCTCGAACCCTAGTGCAGCTGGTGTTTTGGCAAGGCTCATGGGGAGGAAACTGAATGAATCAATCCATCGTTGATCAAAACTGTCATCATGCATTATTATTACCCTGCTACCTCTCATTGTGATGGAAGGAACAATTCTCTGTCTGACAGTGTTCTAAAATTAAGTAGCTGTCAAAACCAGATGCGTTGTGTGCAATAAACGTGTATCCACGATATTTTTCACGTCTGTAATGACTGATGAACGCGCTCACACACTTTGACGTGTTGTAGCAGAACTTGTTTCCCTGAAAATCCATGGCACAGGTGAAGTTTGCTTCATGTTTACCGTTTTCAAATCTGGTCTCAAAATCATAAAATATGTATTTATCGTTAGGCTTTTGTTTGTCGACAGGTTGAATGAAACACTGGTGCTCTGTGTCATCCTGAGTTTTCGCTTCGTGGCAGTGTGGACAATGAGCGGGCATATGCAGATGTGGTCTGATTTCTTACAGTGTCTATACACGCTACCACATTTGTCGCAGTATTTCATGTAAGCACATGGTATCTTATTGTGTTTCAGATCAGGTGTTTTGTGGTATTGATGACAGATGGAAGACTTACAAATGCGTTTACAGTCTTTACATCTGATGGCTGGTTCAGATTGTTGTTGTTGTTGTTTACATGTTGTTGTATAACACACATTGCATGTCTCTGCACATTTATGTTTGAGCGGAGCTTCGTATGTTTTGTAACAAAGGTTACAGAAATAGGAGCAGCCGAAAAATCCTGTGAGGTTTTCGATCAAGTAATAGTGGTTATCATGGAGATACAGGTAAATTGTAGAGATGCACCTATCCGATATTAATATCTGTATCGGTCCCGATATTGGAAAAAATTCTAGATCGGGTATCGGTGACAATGTGACCGATCCATAAAGACAGATCTGTTCAGTCTAATTCTATGTTTTGTATTCTGCGTGATGTCATGCGCTAGCGAACTAGCCGCATAGATTGTTTTTTTCAAAATGGAGCGAGCGAAAGGATCAGCCATCTGGAACTTTTTCACACTACCTCAGCCAACACATTCGACAGCTACGTGCAATACATGCACAGCGATTGTTCCAAGGGGGGGCACCAAAACTTCAAGCTATAACACAACCAACTTAATCAAGCATCTCCAGAGATTTCACCCTAAAGAGCACGCTGAGTTTGTTCAACTTAATCAACAAAAAGGAGGTGGCATGAAGCAGCTAACTTTAAAGGAAATGAAGGAAAGAGGTGAAAAGTTTCCACCTAATAGTGTGCAGGCAACAAAAATCACTGAAAGGATACTGAACTTCATTGTCATGGATGGGCAGCTGCTCTCAGTTGTTGGGGATAAGGGATTCCGGCTGCTAGTTAACCACCTGGAACCACGCTACGACATGGTAAGCCGAAAATGTTTGTCGGAAACGGCGCTACCTGAACTGCACGGTAAAGTGTGCAAACACATATTGAAGGAGATAAAAGATGTCAAATGGTTAAGTTTCACGACAGACATCTGGAGCTCTGACGTTTCCCCTGTGTCACTTTTAAGTTTAACAGCACACTGGCTGGATGAGAGTTTTGTGCCACACAGTGCAATGTTAAATGCAACAAACTTTCGTGGGTCACACACCAGCGAAGCGATAGCAGCTAGCCTGAAGGAAATGTTTGACAAGTGGCAAATTCCGTTGAGCAAAATCCATGTGATTCTGAGGGACAACGCCAGAAACATGTGAAAAGCGATGGACAACCTGGGGGCGCGTAGCGTCGGCTGCGTTGCACATACAATGCAGCTAGTTGTCAACGAGGGACTTCTGTCACAGCGTGCGGTCAGTGATGCGCTTGCATGTGCGAGACAGATTGTTGGACACTTTAAACATTCTCCTCTAGCATATTCACGGCTGCAAGATATCCAGCTCAAGATGAACATGCAACCTAAACACCTGCAGCAGGATGTCAAAACCAGGTGGAACAGCACTTACTACATGGTCGAGAGTCTGACTGAACAGAAACGAGCACTGTCTGCTTATTCTGCTGACCATGAGCTGCCCTCAGTACCCACGGCAAACCAGTGGGCCTTGCTTGAGAAAATAAAGACCTGTCTTGAACCGTTTGAGGAGTTTACAAAGAAGGTGAGCACAGCCACGTCCTCTACCGCTGATGTTATCCCAAGCATCACCGTTCTCAAACGTCTCCTCTCTACAGAAACCGAGGCTGAAGCTGGAATCAAAACCATGAAGAAGACCCTCTTAGCAGCTGTTGACAAGCGCTTTAGCACCGTGGAAGATGAACCTCTGTATGCACATTCTACACTGCTGGACCCACGATACAAAGACAGATGAGATTGTATTCATATTATAGGGCAGGTTTAGGTCTATAAATTAACAGTATTGTGAAATATTTTAATGTTTTTGTAAATTATTTTTCACTCCTTGTAACAAACATTATATAACTTTATTAGAGCTTTGAACAGATAAATATACACACCTTAGATACTACAATAATAGCTTATATTTGAGTCTATATCTGAATCCAATGTATTTTATTTTTTCAGATTTTTCACCAGTGCAGACTCTGCCAAGCGTGCGAAGGTTGCACTTGCCAAGGACCTGGAAGAAGACTTAAGGACTACTACTGCTGATGGAGCATCCAAAGCTTTAGAGCCACCCGGAAAGGCCCCCCGAGTGGAAGGAGCAGCAGCAGCTCAAAGCAGAAGCAGCAGCACCTTCATTAAAGAATTTGACCAAATTCGGGGGGAGCGTGAGGTAGATCCAGGGGCAGCAAGCAATTCCAGCACTGCTGTACAGTTGCACGGGTATTTTACAGAGGAAACAATTCCTGCCACAGATGATCCATACAAATAATGGGGAGTCAACCATCAGCGGTTTCCTGGCCTTGCTACCGGTGCCTTCAAGTATCTCTGTGCGCCCTGCACCAGTGTTGAAAGTGAACGGCTGTTTAGCACAGTTTCCACCATCCTGGATGAGAAGCGAAACAGACTCACAGCTGAGAGAGCAGAAACGCTAGCTTTCTTAAGCAAAAACCTGCCAGTGATGCTTAAGCCTGATCTTGAGAAGCTTGAAATATCTGCTTCATCAGGTCACTGACACAAAACTTGACAAGTAGCAACTATATCTGAATTTTTTTTTTTTTAAATTAAACTAGCTTGTGAAGTTTTTGTTTTAAGTTACCTTTATAATGAATGTTTAATTTCTATTGGCACAATTCCACTAAATCATTGGAAAGAGCTGACTGCTGTTTATTTTAAATATCTGTCAACCAAGCTAGTGAAGGTATTGCTTTTTCTCTTATTTCATCTCCTTATTTATTTTAAATTATATTTAGAATTCCTGAACCATTTCAAAGGTTTCTTGCAGTTTATTTTTTCATGTTTGACCAAAGTTGTGAACCTATTGTTTTTGTCAGTTTCAAGTTCTTTGGTATTATTTATTTTACATTCAATGTTATACTCATAATTGCACTGACTGAACAAATGCAAGTTGTGTTGTTTTTACACGTTTTTATGTGTGTTTAAGTATGCTGTACTGGTGCAGAGTTTTCAATAAATTTGTAATTCAGTATATCTGTGTTTAAAAACAAACAAACAAATGTTTTAAGTCGATTCAGCACTGTTTTCTCTATCAGATCGGTATCGGCCAATACTAAGCCTCAGATATCTGTATCGGTATCGGAAGTGAAAAACGTGAATCGGTGCATCCCTAGTAAATTGTGTCGGGTTTTGCTTTTGTGTCTGTGTGGAAAGGCTGCACACGTTTACGCCCTGCAGAAGCGTGGTGGAAGACTACAATTTTGACGTTTAAGGTCGATTCAAATTACCGACATCTGAGAGCATTACCTGCTGTGTTATGTCAAGGCCCGCATTTATGTGTGTCTGTCTAGCTATGACGTCTTTTTCTGACTTGGATTTTTCTGGATGGATTTTGTGTGTGAGACATCTGCTGAAACATATGTTGTCGTCATTGTCCGGGTTGTATATATGCTTCCTTTTTTTAGCCAAAATTTCATCATAAAACACGTTCTTTAGTTTTAAACGAGCACCACGGCCTCCCCTGTTCAGGGCAACACTGACAATGAACTCAAGCTCATCATTGCCAAGTGTGTCATTGTTACTTTGCATAACCATGGCTATCTCATCAAAAAAAATATCTGCGTTATAATCGTCGTCTGAATTTAACGCCGCTTGTACATCGCTAGATAAGCTAGGCCCTCTTAAAACAACATTCAAAACACTGGATGGGGGAGCCTCTTCCACCACACGATCGATAACTATACCTAAACATTGTCTCAGTATTGCAGGTGCTTGGCCAGGATTATCTAATCTTATGTTTCTGAAATCTATGGGTTGTCTGAATTCACGACCATTAAAAACAGGTATGTCCCTGGCCATACCACCACTTTGCAATATACCATTCACTTCAGAAGGGTTGGATTCCACACAGTCTGTGGTAACATCACTCCCCCCATTGGTAACAGCGATGCATGGCCTATGACTGGAGGACGATGGCATCACGAGTTGATCACCATCAGTACCGTGTATGTATGCATTATTAGTACATCCATCATTAGACATGCTGTCAGTCATCTGGTCCGGCGATTGAAACAACCAATCATCTTCGCTAAAATCAATCAGGTCAGGGGCTACTACATCATCCACATCATAGCTATGAGATGAAATGTTTGACACGCACAGCGCATTGGACTCGCTAGCAGCAACAGCAACAGATAAAATAGCCGCGCCAGCAGGATCACAAGACGTATGTGGACGGTCGCAGTGTACGCCCCCACCGCTAGGGAGTGTGACAACTGCAGTAGCAGGGTTGCTACCTTCATCATATCCGCTAACATCAGCATCGGTAGCATTAGCACCACAAACATCACCATTAGCAGCAGCATCATTAGCATGGATAGCATTAGCAACACAAACAGCATTAGCAACACAAACATTAGCATCAACAGTACCACACAGCAGACCCCCATCGCCGGGGGGTGTAAGACCAACATTAGCGTTGATGGTAGGGCAGACATAACCTCTAACATTACCAACTGCAGTAGCGGTTGGATTGCAAGATGTGTGGATGTGTGAAGAATGAATATTGCTGTCTGTGTTGTTAACAGTTACAGTATGTGGACTGCATGGTTCTGCCACTGGTTCAACATTTAAAGAATGGTCATCATCATTGTCTGATGAAGAGTGTGGGTTCGTCACACTTCTTTTTAAACCCTCACATGATTTAATCAAGTGATTACTCAATATATTTAAAATGTAGAGTTGTGTACGAAGTTTGTTATTATCAATATTCAAACTGTCAGAGGATTTAAATTTTTTCTTTGTGGGCTCCATTATTAATCTGAGATCAAGGAGTGGATGAAACTTCTTCTGCCTCCTGACCTTGCAATATTCTAATACTTACAGACTCTAAAATAGTTTTTAAAATATCCACAACGGCTAATTGTGTGTTTAAAATTTCTACCACAAATTGTCGTTTCTTTTAATTCAGCAAGGGTTGTTTCTCTGTTACAATGTCTGGTTTTGATGGAGTTTAAAACAGATGATAATACATCCGGATTACAAAGATTGTTATGACTGGCGACTTCAGGAACGGGGGTTGATGCAGCCCAAGCGTTGTAAGCCTCAATCAATTCCTCATCAGTTATGTCATGTACATTATTTTTGGGATCCCCCACTCTCATACACCATGGAATTGTAGGAAATAGAGATGTGTCTTGTGTAGTACCGCAAAAAGAGGGGCTATTGTCACCTGGTTCAGAGGAGTTGCATTGTTGACCTGGCGGAATCTGCTCGTCTTCCTCCTCTTCGCTGAAAATTTCTCCGTTGTTCAGCCGATGTAAGTATTCGTTCAAAAGAGTGAGGTCGTCCTTTTTTGCACAAGTTTGTTGTGGTGTAGGATGTACGTCTGATTTATGAAGTGAAGATGGTCCTGCGAGAGCGGCCTCTCTCGTAGATGATGTAATGTCCTCACACAAACTCACGAGTGCGGACCGATAGTTTTCACTCCTTGGTCCCTGAAATAATGATTGCCGTCCTCCTGCTCCTCCGTGATGAAATGGTGTCCTGTGGAATGAATGTATGAATGAATATCACATTCACGATTTTCAGAACCCCTTCTTGATGATTCAGCTAATGCTATGAAAAAAAAAAAGTATGGGTTTGAGAAAGTGTGTTGGATTTAATTCAGACATAGCTTGTTAAAAAGAAAAAAAAAAAAAAAGACTCACGGTTTGTAACAATCCTCAACTTCCCCAAAGGCCTTCTTATTATTACACCACGAGCGTTCGTGCATTAGATAGAAAGATTTTTATTTTTAAGAAAAAAAAAGTTTTGATGAGATACTACACAGAATACAATTTGGTTCACATAATTTTGTGTAAAAGAATATGCTTACCTGAATCCATTTAAAAGACAGAGAGTGTAGCTATGCGCCGGAGTCAGTTTAAAAAAAAAAAACTTGGGGAAAAAGAAACCACGGGATCCTCTTCACAAACAGCGTTTGAGACGGCCTTTCCTCCTATTCCTGTTTTATAAGACACGACCCTTTTGTATGGGTGAACGATCTACTGTTTTGAAACCGCCCCAGTCGTTTTTTCACGACCCCGTTGTTTACCATGGAAGAATGGATACTCTGACACGTGTGAGTTATTATTTCCTGAGAAAGTCGCAGATGGGAAAATCAGATTAAAAATAATCACAAAAAGTGATTTAAGAAAACTAGCACTGAAATGTGAAAACGCTAAACACTATAACCATCTGTTGTCGCCGGATTGTGGCGTTGTAAATAAAAGCGTGGGTTTCAGGCAGAGTCTGCTAACAGATAATTTTAACCTTTGATGTGCACCCTGGGCCCTCAGACTTTTCTGTATGTAAATGATGTCGCGTAACAGCCCACTGCTAAACTCGGCCATTGGCATTTATTTCGCCACTGTATTTTAATTAAGCACTGTGTTGTCTGTGTTATGCTCAACAGGTTCGCTCGGATATTAGATTATTCACCTTTGTATTTTTAATTAACCATTGTGTTGTGAGATTGAACCTCTTTGATGACTGTCTGGGAAAAACCCTTGTAAGGAGAGACAGGAGGAAGAGACAAAGAGCTCCATTGTTTTGATCGGACACCTTGTACGTCATTATCACAAATCAGTGCAATCACACACGGACACACGCACGCACACACGCACGCACACACGCACCTCTCATGCACGCGCGTTGCTTTTTTCACACCTAGGTGTGAACTGCTGCCTCCCTATACTACTCAAACCGTCATACTCAAAGCCATTACTCCAGCTTGCCAAACCCAAGCATAACTGCGCACACAACACAGCACACACAACACAAGCCAACTAATGTCCTTAATGGACAAGCGATGACACTTCCAAACTGTGTTCAAAACATCCAGCAATACACAGAGTGAATCAGCGTTTCCTACCGCTTCTGATGGGTGCGTTGCGCCGCGTTCCTTCGTGCATTGATCAGCTGCGGCATTTCCAATAACTCCATTAAGAAGAGCATCCAAACATGTCAAAAATCATCCGCTCCACAGATAACACTCCAAAAGCTCTATCCACAAATCCTCTTCATTGTTTTGATGCATGCGGTTAAAACACTGTTCAATCTTTCTGTTGACTATTTGTAGCGGCTTCGATACCTAATTATAGCCGCTGCTGGCTGAGTAGGTTTTTGTACTGTGACGCGTCTTCAATAGACTACTGTCATGTCCTAGGCCGTTGGCCCAGCGTTTTGTGTTTATAGTTCATTTCCTGAGTGTGTCCTCCCGGTATGTTGATGTTTTGTGTTTCCTAGTGTTGTGACTAGTCTGCGTCTCTGTCCTGAGTCTGTGCCTGTTCCCCGTGTTTAGTCAGCATGTTCCTTGGTTAGTCACTTCCTGTTTATTTTGACAGTCTGGTTCCCCTGTGCTTTGTGTTTAGCTTTGCCTCCCCTGTGTAATTAGTTTCATTTGCCTCACCTGTTGTTGCCCTGCTGTTTCCTCTTCCCCTGATTACCCAGTGTGTATTTAAGCCCTCATTTTCTATGTGTTCGTTGTCGCGTCGTTGACGTTGTGTGCCCGTATGTCCCTGTGCTCGCTGTGTGTGCCCTTTGTTTTCCTTCGTCTCCCTTCCAAGGATTTTGTATTTGTTTTCCCAGCTACCTTAATAAATACCCCTTTAAGTTATGATTACCTCTGGAGTCCTCCATGTTTGCACTTCCTCGCCCGTTTCCTTCCCGGCCATGACAGAACGACGCGACCATACTAAAGACCTGGCTAGCTCCGGCTACTTCAACGGCACTCGTCTGGCGCTCGGGGGCCCAGCGTTTCAGAACAGTGCCCGTCAGCGTCCTTCATCTGCGGCTCCGCTCACTGGCTTCCCCCTTCCACTGCAGTCGCGGCGGCCACGGAGGAGGGGGAGTTCCCGGCAGCATCGGCGGGGGGCCCCCCCAGACCCGAGCGGTATAACGCCGCGGATATTGTCACCGCGTCATGCGCAAACTACCGTCTCTGTGAGTAAGACTGACTCCAGTATCACAACCGTTTGGGATAAGGGGCTTTCTCACACCACCAGCTGCCAGCCAGATCTCTCTTGGCTACCCGCCGATGTAGAGATAATCGATTCTCCCCTGATGGTGGACATTTTGGAGGCAGAAACTCATGCATCTCGGCCCAACAGAACAAAACAACCCACTAACAAGGACAAACGTTCACAGGACCCCGCTGCTTTTCCCCTCCCTGAGGTGACAAAGCAGACCATCATTCGGTGGGTGGACTCGTTGGTCTTTGAGCTGCTGTCTGACCCATGCGAGATTGAGCAAAAAGCTATCACAGCCAAACTGCAAGGGCTAGTGTGTGACCATCCTTGGCTGCTGGACTCTCTGCATGGGCTCGTGAAAGACTTTGTCATCACCACCCTTCATCCACAGCCAGCGCCACAGACCTCAGCTGTAGCTCCAGCCTTCTCGTCTCCCCAGTCAGCTGTAGCGCCAGCTCAGTCTCGGTCTCCCCAGTCAGCTGTAGCGCCAGCTCAGTCTCGGTCTCCCCAGTCAGCTGTAGCGCCAGCTCAGTCTCGGTCTCCCCAGTCAGCTGTAGCGCCAGCTCAGTCTCGGTCTCCCCAGTCAGCTGTAGCGCCAGCTCAGTCGCAGTCTCCCCAGTCAGCTGTAGCTCCAGCTCCTCCTCAGTCGCAGTGTTCCCAGTCAGCCGTAGCTCCAGCTCCTCCTCAGTCGCAGTGTTCCCAGTCAGCCGTAGCTCCAGCTCCTCCTCAGTCGCAGTGTTCCCAGTCAGCTGTAGCTCCAGCTCCTCCTCAGTCGCAGTGTTCCCAGTCAGCTGTAGCTCCAGCTCCTCCTCAGTCGCAGTGTTCCCAGTCAGCTGTAGCTCCAGCTCCTCCTCAGTCGCAGTGTTCCCAGTCAGCTGTAGCTCCAGCTCCTCCTCAGTCGCAGTGTTCCCAGTCAGCTGTAGCTCCAGCTCCTCCTCAGTCGCAGTCTCAGACCCCTCAGTTAGCTCCAGCTCCCTCTGCTCACCCTGCTCCCGCTCCCTTGGCTCCAGCTCCCCCTGCACCCGTACCTGTTCCGCGGGTGGGGGCAGCCACGGACGGGCTGACCTCTGCACCCGTACCTGTTCCGCGGGTGGGGGCAGCCACGGACGGGCTGACCTCTGCACCCATTCCTGTTCCGCGGGTGGGGGCAACCAGGTCCAAGCCTTCGCATCGGTTTTCAGCGTTAGCGGCAGCAGCAGGGTCTCAGTCAGCCTCTGTGGCTCTCCCTCGCCCTCGGTCAGCTTTAGCCCCAGCCTCAGCTCACTCCCAGCCCTCTCAGTCAGCTCTCCTTAGCTCTCAGCCGGTGTCCACGCAGTCTGCTGTCTCTAGCTCTCAGTCGGTGTCCACGCAGTCTGCTGTCTCTAGCTCTCAGTCGGTGTCCACGCAGTCTGCTGTCTCTAGCTCTCAGTCGGTGTCCACGCAGTCTGCTGTCTCTAGCTCTCAGTCGGTGTCCACGCAGTCTGCTGCCACGCAGTCTGCTCTCCCTAGCTCTCAGGCTGCCTCCGCGCAGCCAGCTCCCCCTCACCTTCGGTCAGCTCTAGCTCCAGTCGCTCCCCCTCGCCTTCAGTCAGCTCTAGCTCCAGTCGCTCTCCCTCGCCTTCAGTCAGCTCCAGTAGCTCTTCCTCGGTCCCCAGTGTCAGCAGTTTCTGTGCCCTCTCAGTCAGCTCCAGTAGCTCTTCCTCGGTCCCCAGTGTCAGCTGTTTCAGTGCCCTCTCAGTCAGTTCCAGTAGCTCTTCCTCGGTCCCCAGTATCAGCTGTTTCAGTGCCCTCTCAGTCAGCTCCCTCTCAGGCCCCAGTGTCAGCTAGCTCTCGGTCTGTTTCCACGCAGCCAGCTCTCCCTAGCTCTCGGTCTGTTTCCACGCAGCCAGATCTCCCTAGCTCTCGGTCTGTTTCCACGCAGCCAGATCTCCCTAGCTCTCGGTCTGTTTCCACGCAGCCAGATCTCCCTAGCTCTCGGTCTGTTTCCACGCAGCCAGATCTCCCTAGCTCTCGGTCTGTTTCCACGCAGCCAGCTCTCCCTAGCTCTCGGTCTGTTTCCACGCAGCCAGCTCTCCCTAGCTCTCGGTCTGTTTCCACGCAGCCAGATCTCCCTAGCTCTCGGCCTGCTTCCACGCGGCCAGTCGTCTCCCGGCCTGCTTCCACGCGGCCAGTCGTCTCCCGGCCTGCTTCCACGCAGCCAGTCGTCTCCCGGCCTGCTTCCACGCAGCCAGTCGTCTCCCGGCCTGCTTCCACGCAGCCAGTCGTCTCCCGGCCTGCTTCCACGCAGCCAGTCGTCTCCCGGCCTGCTTCCACGCAGCCAGTTTTCACGCACTCAGGCCCCTCTAGCCTTCAGTCGGTTTCCCTAATGTCTGTTCACCCTAGCACTCTGTCAGTTCCTCCAGTGTCAGTTCCTCCAGTGTCAGTTCCTCCAGTGTCAGTTCCTCCAGTGTCAGTTCCTTCCCAGTCAGGTTCCCAGTCAGCTCCCCGGTCGCCATCCTCCTCACGTCAGACTCACCCGAACTATGCCCGGCAAAGCAGCCCCAGCCTGCACATCCAGTGTTCGAGCTGCCGGGGGTCTCCGCTCAGTCCGAGCGCTCCGAGCCAGGGGGTCCCGCTCAGTCCGAGCCGCCCGAGTCCTCAGAGTGTTCCGCTCAGTCCGACCCGCCAGGGGGTCCTGCTCAGTCCGAGCCGCCAGGGGGTCCCGCTCAGTCCGAGCCGCCAGGGGGTCCCGCTCGGTTCGGACCTTCCGAGTTTCCTGCGTCCTTGACCGCCCTGGGCTCATGGGAGTCCGGGCATGTTGCGGCTCTGGTGAGTCGTCGTCGCCGCCGCCGCTGGGAGCGCGGTCGGCCTCCAGTGTCTTCTCCTCGTCTCCGCCGCCGCCGCTGGGAGCGCGGTCGGCCTCCAGTGTCTTCTCCTCGTCTCCGCCGCCGCCGCTGGGAGCGCGGTCGGCCTCCAGTGTCTTCTCCTCGTCTCCGCCGCCGCCGCTGGGAGCGCGGTCGGCCTCCAGTGTCTTCTCCTCGTCGTCGCCGCCGCCGCTGGGGGCGCGGTCGGCCTCCAGTGTCTTCTCCTCGTCGTCGTCGCCGCCGCTGGGAGCGCGGTCGGCCTCCAGTGTCTTCTCCTCATCGTCGTCGCCGCCGCTGGGAGCGCGGTCGGCCTCCAGTGTCTTCTCCTCGTCGTCGCCACCGCCGCTGGGAGCACGGTCGGCTTCCAGTGTCTTCTCCTCGTCGTCGCCGCCGCCGCTGGGAGCGCGGGCGGCCCCCTGTCCTGTCTCCTCGTCGCCGCCGCCTGTTTTTTGTTTTGGATTTCCCCTGCACTCCCCTGAACTATGGACTGTTTTTCCCCTGCTGTTTGCTGTATTTGTTTTGTCATAGCTCCTGAACTGTTCCTTGTTTTGACCCCCTGTTTTGGACATTGGAGCTCTCCGGCCTTGTGCCATCGCTTTCTGTTTCATCCGGTTGTTTTTTTGTTTTCTTGTCCCCATGTTTTGTTCTTGTTTGGACTGTGTTGCCTCTGCTCTGCCTCATTTTGATGCCCCATGTTGGACTGTTTCCGGCCTTGCGCCATCGCCTTTTGTTCTGGTCCTGTGGTTTTGTTTTCTTCCTGTACGGGTTTGATTTGTTTTGTTCACGCCCTGTGATTTCTGTTTTGCTCCCTGTCTTTGTTTTTTGTTTCAGGCCCTCCTTCCTGGTCCCCCGCCTCCCGCCCTGGTCTGGTTTTGTTTCTTGTTTTGGCCGTCGGGAGCCGGCCTTTGAGGGGGGGGTACTGTCATGTCCTAGGCCGTTGGCCCAGCGTTTTGTGTTTATAGTTCATTTCCTGAGTGTGTCCTCCCGGTATGTTGATGTTTTGTGTTTCCTAGTGTTGTGACTAGTCTGCGTCTCTGTCCTAAGTCTGTGCCTGTTCCCCGTGTTTAGTCAGCATGTTCCTTGGTTAGTCACTTCCTGTTTATTTTGACAGTCTGGTTCCCCTGTGCTTTGTGTTTAGCTTTGCCTCCCCTGTGTAATTAGTTTCATTTGCCTCACCTGTTGTTGCCCTGCTGTTTCCTCTTCCCCTGATTACCCAGTGTGTATTTAAGCCCTCAGTTTCTATGTGTTCGTTGTCGCGTCGTTGACGTTGTGTGCCCGTATTTCCCTGTGCTCCCTGTGTGTGCCCTTTGTTTTCCTTCGTCTCCCTTCCAAGGATTTTGTATTTGTTTTCCCAGCTACCTTAATAAATACCCCTTTAAGTTATGATTACCTCTGGAGTCCTCCATGTTTGCACTTCCTCGCCCGTTTCCTTCCCGGCCATGACAACTACAACAAGTTCCATTAACGTTTTGTGTATTTATTTCAAAACGTAAACAAATACATCGGCTAGGATATAACGTTCAAAGTGACTGTGGCTAGGACTGACGGTCCTCACCCAACTAACTGTCGGCTACGCCCGGATCAGGTAAATAACATAAGGCCACACCCCTAAGCAATCACCTGAGGTGTAGAAAAAATCTGAACACCTGTGCCACCAAAACATAAACATTCACTTTGGCTCTTACAGAAAGAAAGAAAGAAAGGGATCTAGAAAACATCTGTGAGGTGTGGAGTGGGATCCAAACCTCCTCTGGATACAACAACAAGAAATGACAGCCTCTTATGGGTGAGCTTCAGGGGTGGGAAGTAACGAAGTACATATACTTTGTTACTGTACTTAAGTACATTTTTCAGGTATCTGTACTTTACTTGAGTATTTATTTTTCTGAGTACTTTTTACTTTACTTTGTACTTTCTACTTCTTACATTTTCAAACAGACTCGTTACTTTTTAACATGTCAGAGTAAAGTTTTCATTTTGGTCAAACATCAAACGATCTGAGTCTAAACGGAAGAATAATAACAGATAAGAGACAATCATACTGGTGTATCCTCCATCACTGGGACTTATCTGGTACAAAGGGACTGAATACGCAAACCCATATAATTAATGTATCATTTATAGCGCTATAATCAGGGGTTACAGTTGTGCTCGCAGCACATAAACAGCTTAATTAGCGCTACTGAAGAGGAGCGAGCATAAAGGGAGTAACGTGTGGCAGGTAAATGCAACGTTTCTAAATGCTCAACAAATATCAGCAAACACACAAAGTGTGTGCAGTTTGTCACACAGTGTGTCTGCTAGCTAAAAGAAGAGCTGCTGTATTTCAGGGAGAGCAAAGAGAGAGAAGTTCACTCAGAGATGGAGAAAGAGGACAGGAGAGGAAGAAGAGAGGTTAGAATTAAAGGTAAGGACTGCAAAACAAACTGAAGTATGCTGACTTTGTGTAATTCAAAGATTGTATGAAAATACTGCAGTTTAGTGTGTAATAAACAGGTCAGCTTGTTGTACTGTATTTACAGTAAAGCTCTGTGTTGGTGCACAGAGGCTGTGTTCATGGTCACAGTTACAGGTTACATCAGTGCAGCAGAGATGAGTTTGAATCAAAGCTGCTGATGCTGAGATTCATTCACTGAATCCAACATTTCTACAGCCTGTATGCTGTCAGTGTAGGGGATGGAGATCAGCTCAGAGAGCTGTGAAATACTGGGTTACATCTTTGTAATAATATACAATACTTTACAATAATATATAATGAGGTTCAGTTAGCTTTACACAAAATTAGCAGGTAGAAACGTCCTCCAAAGAACTACTTTTACTTTCTTACTTTGAGTACATTTCAGAGCCTGTACTTTTTTACTTTTACTTAACCCTTTAACACCGAATGTGTCCCATGTGACACGACATACTTCAAAAGTGCCGCCGTTTGCGGACTTCCGGTGACAAATACCGTAATACCCCTATATGGCTGTGACGCGCAATTTCTGGGCTTTCAGGAACCGTTTGCATTTTTTCGATACGACAAACGGTTGCGGAGTTACGGTAATACGCCAGCTGATCGATGTTCCTTTGATCAGCCGACTCCGAGCTGATACGCCACGTCTCAATCAGCTGTTCGCTGCTATTGAGGGCAAGAAACGGGCACTCCCAGCGTTAAAGGGCTACGTAAAGAAGTTGAACCAGTACTTCAACTTTTACCAAAGTATTTTTTTAACACAAGTACTTGTACTTCTACTTAAGTACAGAACGTCAGTACTTTTGCCTCCTCTGGTGACCTTTAAAGAGCTGATGAACTCAGTCAGTTCTTCCATAGATTTGACTCTGCGCTCACACCAACTTCCTCTGCTGCTCTTCTTCTGCTTCTTCTCCTCAACATGTGGGCATCTTCACTGCTACTCAGTCTGCACCTCTGCAGGTGTGCTTCTCCACCACAGCTACCCCATCCATCTCCTTGCATCTCTAATGCTGCAGCTACTTCCTGCCTCACACCTGCTCCTCCACCCCTGTCTGTCACAGAGTCAGGGGTCATAAAGAGCAGCTCACAGAGATGGTGGAGATTCCTCCTTAGTTTCTGGGTCTCAGAGCACAGACAGAAAGGCCACAATCTGTCAGGTTTCTGTGTTTCTGGGACATTAGTGAGCAGCACGGGGCTCCACAGGACTCTGTCCCGGCTCCTTTTCCTGTCATATTGTATGCAGCAGACTTCAAATCCAATTCTGAGTCCTGCCACAGCCAGAAACACTCTGAGGACACTGCCATGGTGGCGTGCATCAGGAAAGGACACAAATCTGAATACAGGGATGTTGTTAAAGCCTTCAGTGAGTCACAAACAACAGCTCATACTGAGCACCTCTAAGATGAAGTATATAATAGCAGGTTTCCAAAGATTAAGGCCCCTCTGCAGCCTGTGAAAGTATGTGGGGTGGACACAGAGGTGGGAACAAAATATAAATATGGAGGTTTACACCAAGATTACAAAGTGGACTGAATACAGATGAACTCCACAAAAAGGGGCAGAGCGTCACTTTGTGTTCAGAAAATCAAGATGTCTGCACATGTGCAGTAAAATCTGAAGATGTTCCATCAGTCTGTGGGGCAGCTGTGCTGTTCTATGCTGCAGTCTTCAGGTTCCTGTTCTAGAGTACCCACAATGCAATGAGAGCAAACCTGAGGTCACACGACTGGATTCATAGTCCACGTCTCAGTCTCAGAGCGATGTGGTGTACTCAGAGAGCACTCGGTGCTCGATTATGTTGGGCTGTCTCGATCGCTGTGCTCGGTGCTCGATTATGTTGGGCTGTCTCGACCGCTGTGCTCGGTGCTCGATTATGTTGGGCTGTCTCGACCGCTGTGCTCGGTGATCGATTATGTTGGGCTGTCTTGATCGCTGTGCTCGGTGATCGATTACTCTGTCCTGTGTTGTTGGAGCTGATGTTTGAACAGCTGTGCTGCATCCTCGCCTCTGTGAAGGATTCTAAGATGATGAGGAAGGTCATGTCCACAAAGGTCACAACAACAACTAAATTAATTTACTCAATATTAATATGAACAAATCAAGATGGCGGTGCACATGAACGCAGCGGCTCTAGGTCAGAGGTCAGACTCAATCACAGGATGGGCCAAAGCTGCAAACACAGTCTGAGTCAAACAGGATCGACCTTTACTGAACATCTAACACTGCAAAGATTTGATTCAGCAATATGAATCTGAATGTCCATAAATCAGCATCTTCATCCTGAACACATTAAATATAAAATCATATTTTCCTTCAACAATAACATCAGAAAAATGAGAAAGTTTCAGATGAAAACTGTGATGATTTCAGCAGAAAGTCCAGAAAGAGGAAACAAGTTCTTCAGTTTGTCTCTCCTTCATTTCTTTCTTCCTTTCTATGAACTGACAGGTTTCCTCAGCAGCTCGTCTCACCTGTGTGATCAGGTCCGTCACCACATTCAGAAGCTGTTTCCTCCACAAACACTCACACTCATTTCAACCTTTGCCTCTTACAAACTTCTCTGTCTGTCTTTCTGTCATTGTGACGCGTTGTGTCTTCAGGACTTTGCTGCAGCGTTTCCTGCTGTGTGACGCAGTGATGCGCTGTCAGCTCACCTGTGCAGGTGTCCCTCTGCAGCTTCTCCTGCTTCCATCCCATAATATAACTCTGATCACATACGATCATCCTCTCATTGATTGGATGACGCTGAGATGGTTCCAGTCTATTAAACAGTGCTGAAACAAACAGGCATGTCCACGTGTGATCACAGCAGAACACTGAGTCCATGTTAAATATGAAGCGGCTCACTGATGACTGTGGAAACAGAGTTTCCTTCCAGGTGCTGAATGTGTTTCATTCCAGCGTTATGGCTTCATTTTGGTCCTTAGTTTGGTAGGAAAAGTGTTTTTGGACATACGTGTTAATGGTTGGACAGCGACGAGTAGTTCTATTTAAATCTGAACTTTGGCTCCTCTAGTTTTACACACATTATGTGAAACATTCACAGGGACGGTACTGGACTACATTAAGTTCTGTATCGGAAATGTGACTGCTAGCAAAAACATCCGGGTTTTCCCTAACCAGAAACCCTGGATGAACAGCCAGGTCCGTTCACTCCTCAAAACCCGTGATGCTGCCTTCAGGTCAGGCGACAGAGCTCTGTACAGTGCTGCTCGAGCTGACCTGAAAAGAGGAATTTAAAAAGCCAAGACGGACTACAGGAGGAGAATAGAGTCCCATCTGTCCAGCAATAACACACGGGAGGTGTGGCAGGGCATTCAGCACATCACAAACTTCAGAGGCTGTTTTGTGACTGCAGGAGACCTGAGTGTGTCACTAGCAGAGGAACTTAACTGTTTCTTTGCTCGCTTTGAGACACCTCAGGACCACCCATCTGCTCCAGTCCTGCCCCCCCCACCAGGCTGCACCCCACTCACTGTCCAGGAGCATGAGGTACGGCGCGTGCTCCTGGCAGTGAACCCCAGGAAGGCTGCCAGACCAGACGGAGTACCTGGCAAGGTGATCAGAGCGTGTGCCCACCAGCTCACCCTGATTCTCACCAGGATTTTCAACCTCTCCCTGCCCAAGGAGTCACCCCCCCCTGCCTAAAAACAGCCACAATCATCCCCGTGCCCAAAAGGTCATCTGTCCCCAGCCTAAATGATTACCGCCCTGTGGCCCTCACACCGGTAATCATGAACTGCTTTGAGAGGCTGGTTCTCCAGCACATCAAAGACCATCTGCCCCCCACTTTCGACACCCATCAGTTTGCATATCGTGCAAACAGATCCACAGAGGACGCCATCGCTGTAGCTCTCCACTCTGTGTTGAGCCACTTGGACCAGCAGCAGAGCTACGCTCGCATGCTCTCTGTGGATTACAGCTCAGCGTTCAACACAATCATCCCGGACATTCTCACCACCAAACTGCACACCCTGGGCCTCCCCCCTCTCACATGTTCCTGGATCAAGGACTTCTTAACCAACCGGCCCCAGACTGTGAGACTTGGCCCCCATCTCTCCTCCACCCGCACACTGAGCACTGGCTCCCCACAGGGCTGTGTGCTGAGCCCCCTCCTGTACTGCCTCTACACCCATGACTGCAGTCCGGCCCACAATAACAACCTCATCGTCAAATTTGCTGACGACACCACAGTGGTCGGACTCATCTCAAAGGGAGATGAGGCAGCTTACAGAGAGGAGGTCCTGAAGTTGACAGCTTGGTGTTCAGAGAACAACTTGGTGTCCTCATCTCTGCTGATCTCTCTTGGTCAGATAACATCACAGCTGTTATCAAGAAGGCTCAGCAGCGGCTTCACTTCCTGAGGGTCCTCAGGAAGAACAACTTGGACTCAAACCTGCTGCTGACCTTCTACGGCTCATCCACTGAGAGCCTGCTGACGTACTGTATCACAGTATGGTACGGCAGCTGCACTGAGGCAGACAGGGTCAGGCTTCAGAGGGTAGTCAAGACAGCACAGAGAATCGTTGGCTGCCCTCTCCCCTCCCTGATGGACATCTACACCTCCCGCTGCATCAGCAGAGCCAGGAACATCATCAAGGACAGCTCACACCCTGGCTTTGACCTGTTTGACCTGCTGCCCTCTGGCAGGAGCTACAGGAGCATCAAAGCCAGAACAAACAGACTCAAGAACAGTTTCTTCACCAGAGCATTCACCACCCTGAACTCACACACTCACCCACCGTAACTGTGCAACACCCACATCTCTGTGCAATATTAGATTATTCATACTGAACAATATCTAACACTCCTATATTGTGTAATATCCAGTATTCATTCACCAAGTGCAATATTCATCATCTTCATTATTATATGTATACACTTATTTACTTTTCTTACAATGTACAGATGCACCAATGTATGTATATATTCTTATACATTCTATTTTTTGTATATTTTATACATTGTTTATTTTCTGTATATTTCTTGATTATACTAGATTATAATATTTTTATTTTTATTTTAGAGAGTTTGATTTTCTGTTGCATGGCACTGAACAGGAGTGGCCCTCCAATCTCATTGTACATCCTGTATAATGACAATAAAGGCATTCTATTCTATTCTATTCTATTCTATTATCACATTAAACAGTTATTGTCAGTGGAACACAGGATTATGGACACTGTGGCATTAATAATAAATCTTCTTTCTTTGGCTGTTTGAACACTACAGCACCATTTATCATTTTTAGTCCATATTCAGGTAAATATGAGCTGAAGCTGCTGTCCTGTTGGAGGCTGCAGGGCTCCTCGAGGGCCTGGCTGACTGCCACAGATGTTGGGCTGATGTTTGCTCTGCTCTACACTCTCAACACTGAACATCCAGAGAACTGGAGCTGAGAGCCAAACTGATCCAGGAACAGCCTCTGAGTGTTGGACTCAGACTGATTAGATTTAGATTTAGGTTGGTTTGAGCACAAAGCCCTAAAGACACATTTCTGATATGTCAGCACTACTGAGGGGCAGCTGGTCCCATCTGTGGACACACAGTACTACACAACTCATCTCATACTCAACACACACACTTTGCATCAATCAGCAGCAGTTTGACTGGTTTCCAGGTGAGCTTCAGTGGAGATATTTAGGATTCCTACAGTCGTTGAGTCACAGAGTCACATGACCTCACCAAAGCTGATTGGTCGGTTGCAGTGACGGTCCTGGAGCCACATTAATTGTGATGTTGTAGGAAGAACAGGAAGTGGGTTTAGTCGTTCCTGTTTGTCCTTCTTATTGAAGTTACCTGCTGAGAGCTCACACTGTTCTCTGTAGGAATGATGTCAGTCTGACTCGGCACATGTTTGGAGGCAGGATTGACTGTGGGGGTGGAGCTGCCTGAGCCCCGCCCACAGAGTCTTATACTTAGAACTGTAAGTAAGAACGGTACTCAGTTAATCAGGGTCCCCTCTCTCTGAATTAGGAAAGGTCGGCAGGTCGGGCGGCACCCACATGTGGGCTGCAGGCCGTAAGTTGAACATCACTGTTTGAAGCTTTGAAATGTGAACATTGTTCTGCTACAGTCAATGGACTAAAGCAGAGAAGAAGAACACAGACTTTACCATGAAGATCCTCAGTGTGGATCAGTATAATATCAGCCTTATGTCTGCAGTTTAGTGTTTCACATCAGATTCATCTCAGCACAACTAAAACATGGAGACTGACCTCAGAGTTTCAAGAACACATCGTGGACTCTCCAGAAAACCACACAGATGCTTCACTCCTGATTCCTGCAGCTTGTTGTTGTTGTAGGTCAAGCACCTGTAGTCATTACTCAGGTCCAGCTCTCTCAGATGGGAGGGGTTGGACTTCAGAGCTGCTGCCAGATAATCACAGCTGATCTCTGACACACCACAGTCCTCCAATCTGTATAAAGAATCAAAGATGTGAGTTTATTAGACAAAGTTTGAGCTTGAAATCATTAATATTGTACCACTGTTAACAACATCACATTGTGTTGAAATAAAGTTTAGTTTTGTGAATAAATGTGTGAAATGCTCCTAAATATAAAGTGAAAATAAAGCTGATGACATTTGATTTGCTGCAGAGTTTCTTTGTGAGGGAGCAGTACATACAAACAGCTGCAGAGGGCGTGTCTGATGGATTGAACATCAAACAGGAAGTGTTGAGCTGAAATCTGCTCAGAATGAACGCAGGTGCAGGTGTGTCACAGGTGAATGTGGGTGGACTGTCACACTCTGTCACAGCGTAGCACGAGCGCACTAACATCCACTCTGATGGGAGTTTATTAGACAAAGTTTGAAATCATTCAGTGTTTCATAATCAGAGCTGAAGAAGCTTCACAATGTACAAGTTTATAAAATCACTTCTTCTTCTTCTTCTTCTTCTTCTTCTTCTTCTTCAGCGGCTGACAGCCAACATAAAGATGTATTACTGCCACCTAGTGGCTGCACTGATGATATGCGAGCAGCAGCGAGGATGGGAGGTTCCAATCCCACAAAGCCTTTGGGCACTAATCTCCACAGCCCACTAGTACATGTGACCTTTGACCCCTGATTCTCTGAAGAATTCCTGTTTCCCTTCCAAAGCTCCAAAGTGCTGCTGTGCCTCCATTGATAACCCCCTGCAATAACACATCTAAACTGAACTCCTGCACAGCCTTGCTTCTAGATCTTAGTTTCAGAGCTTCTCCAGCTCCTCTGGATCCACTACATTTGAATCCAACATGTTCCACTGGTTCCCTCTCTTCATGTTCCACACTGCCCTGGATTAGGTTTTCCTACAAGCTGCATAGTTGACTTTAATCCTGTGTGACCTTCCTGACCTACAAATACAGCTTCTTCCCTTCTCTTTCTCCCTGTTGTCTTGACTCCATCCACTTTTCCCTCACTTCTGTGGAAGTGTCTTCCCTTTGTCCCTGTGTCCCACCTGTGCTGCCATTTCTTTGGCATGTTGAATCCTATCAGTGCTTTTCCTCCCACTTTACAAAGAGCCACCTCCACCTGGTCTCCTTTAAGTTCCTGTTTAGCCAAAGTGTCTGCCATTTCATTTCCTTTCATATCCACATGTGCTGCTCCCAAATCCATTTCATTTCCCTGCCCTTCTCCACCAGGTGAGGATCCAGCAGGAGTGCTTCATCCAGGAAATCTGGCCGGCTCTTTGAGCTGAAATGATGTGAGCTAGTAAGCACTGAAGCTGCATCTGAAGCAAAGATCACTTTTTCTTCCTGTCACTTTTCTGTCCACTGCAGAGCCGTTATTATTGCTGTCATTGCTGCTGTGTATACTGCTGTGTGCTCTCACATCCTTTCTGATTCACTCACTCTCAGCTTTGCTGTTGCACATCAACTTCCTCCATGACCTGTTTCCATGTCTGCAGAGCCGTCTGTGGAAATGTGCAGGTAGCCTTGGTACAGCTGATCCAGATGTTCCATGAAGAAATGTCTGCTGTTGTTCCTGTTTCAGGTTGATCATCATCCATGAAGGTGGAGCTGCTAGAAATCCTGTTGGACTAAACTGGACTTCCACTGCTGGATCCTCACCTTCCCACCTGGAACCACTCCTCCTTGGCCTTTCTCTCTCCCAGTTATCAGTTCAAAGATCTTTGGTGTGATGGAACCTCTGGATCCTTTCAATGAAGCCCAGTAAACCCCTGTTAGCTGCTGGGCTCTCAAAGCAAGTGGCATCTCTCCTCCTTCCACCTCCACAGCAGCCACAGGAGAGCTTCTCACTGCCCAACAAAGATGCAGTGCTTTAGCTTCACCCAGCTTCACTAACTGAGAGTGTGATGCTGAGCCGTACACTACTGCTCCATCATCACATCACATCTCATTAATGCCATATATCCATGTTTGAAAGCTGCCCTTTGTGCTCCCACCAGGTACCTCATTAGATTTCAGATCTCTGCACATTTTTCCTCCGCTTGATTTATTTGCTGCACCCAAGTCAGTTTGGACTCAAAGTGCACCCCCAAAAATGTCCCTACTCCACCCTTTCTGTTGCAGGTCTAACACAGAGACATTCACACCTGTGGTCAGTTTAGAATCACCAATTAACCCCAGTAACTGTATGTCTGTGGACCGTGGGAAGAAACCGGAGTACCCGGAGAAAACTCCATGAATGATTCTAAGATTATGAGGAACCTGCAGCAAGTATAGTTGTTCATGTCCACAAAGGTCACAACACGGTGTCAGAAGACGGAGCTGCAGACTGAGACGAGGACGGTACTGTGAAAATTTGGTAAAGTTCATCAACCATGAAGGCAGCATCATCACCAGGCTGCTCCACGGCTCCAAATGGAACAGTTCAAGCCACCGTCACCATTGGCTCTCACAGGCAGCTCGGCTGAGAACTGGAACGGTCTCAGCTGTACATGGAAGCTTCAGGAGCATTGAACAAAGAGGAGGAGGTTAAAAAAGCCATCCTAGGTCAGACTGAACAGTGAAGAAGGGTCAGAAGTGTCTGGCATGCTCACCATGACCCGACCGGAGAAAACGGCCAAGATGGAGGATGTTATGAGAGCTTTAGAGGAATACTGCAGACCAGAGGTCCCCAACCCCCGGGCCCTGGACTGGTACCAGGCCGTGGGTCATTTGGTACCGGGCCGCGCAAGACTAAATAACTTACATTATTTCCGTTTTACTTATCTGAGGCTGAACGATGTTTTATTTTGAAAAATTGGTGGATCCTCTCCTCTACATCCATCTATGACTCTCTTGACGTGTGTCAAGACGCTTCTCTCAGTCACGTGATAGTCACCACTAAAAATTAAATCCACAAGCTTCGCTGGTTCCCGTACCTGCGTAACGAAATAGGTCAGTTGACCTACATTACGCTCATTTTAATATTTGAGTGCTCAACAAGCGTAGAAAAGCACCATACAAGAACCAGTCCTTTTACATTTTTATTTAGCAGTACGGGGACAGCAGTGAGGCGGACTCAGCCATCAAGCTGACTCTCCTGCACACAGCACAGCAGCTCTGCACCCTCTGCTGTGAAATCAAAGCTTGTATTGTGTGTGCTGGCCAAACCCAGCCAACCCCCAGGCTAGCAGAAATGAGCAGCAGAGAAGCTCAGGGCTCACACTGATCCAGCGTTATGGTGAGTTATATTTTTTATGCGATTTATTTATTAGTAAAAATTGCCTCAGTCAAAGTCGCAGAAATCGGATTTTCGCTCTAGTCGGGTGGCTTCTGCAGGTCCTGATTTTTCCTGACATTAATTACAATAAAATTATCACCTAAATCAGTCAGATATTCACCTACCTCGGATGACAAATCTGCTCCCATTGTAATGCATTTCCAATTAAACGTGATCCATAAGTCTGATGAGTTTAGCGCTAAAGCCCTCCTCAGCTCCCGTCCCTCCACTTCCATGCATTGGCTCATCCATGCACAATTACACTAACAACACCTGGAGATCGCTTTAGTGTCTCTATCAGTGCATTTCACCGGAGACAATCATGGCAAGCGTAAGCTACAAACTCGCACTTACAAGCAAAAATATGAGATTATAAAATCTGCAGAAGCAAATCCAGAGATGAAGCAGGAGCAGCTGCAGCCAAATCCAATATTAGACCCCAAACTGTCGGATATTTTGAAGAAACTGATTTACACTTATGACAGATTTATTTATTTATTTATTTTTACGTTGGATGAAATTCCATGAGGCTGAGGAGATTTCTACTGTATGCATGTTATTAAGGTGTATCTTATTTTGAAGGTGTGTTTCAACGTTACCATGGCGACCAGAGATCGCTGTGGTGTTTTTATCTGCCACACCTTAAAAGCCAGTCCGTGGCTCAAAAAAGGTCTGCTGTAGACCACAGAAGAACGTCGTCTTGGAACGTCACCAGTTCTGGTCCCACACGATGTCAGCAGGAATATCGATGAACAGATTCATCACAGAGCTACGCCAGAAGAGCCGAGACTGAGTTTACAGGATATGAAGATGATCAGAGATAATTCAGTGTTCAGCATAGAGACCCTGACTGAACTCTCCACAAAGACACAGAGAGCTGCAGATCTTCAGAGATCATTTGGACGCCTGCTGTCCACGACAGTCTGTGGATGCAGTGAGCAATGATGGAACAAAGCAGGGCTGGGAGATACGGACCAGAAATAAGATCTTTATTTTTAGCTGAAAGGTGATATACGATATATGTCGATATTTCTGAGTCAAAGCTACATGTCCCAAATGTCACACAGACACTTTTATTAACATTCAGCTGCAGATGTTCATGAGAAACTGCTCAAAAATAAACTGTTGGCATATTTCAATAATAATGCTCATCAAATCAATGAAAGCTTTTTCCCTCCATAACAAAGACTCACAGCTGTGCTATTAAAATGTAAAGAGCAAAGATCCAGAGCAGAAACAATAAGGCTGACTTCTTCTTTACAAAGTCAGTCTGCAGTGAAGTGGACTTCACCAAAGTGAACAGCAAGCAGCAAATGACTGCCATAAGTGTGGAAAAAAGCATGAGCCTGACAAAGCCCAGCGTGGGTCACAGTGTGTCACACATGTGGAAAGATCAACCACGTCTCCAAGGTTTGTAGGGTGGAGCAGATAATCATCAGAGAGTGAGCATAAACGTCGTGAAGGAGCAACAACAGCAGACATGAAGTTCAGCAGAGACAGATTCAGTTCAGTAAAGTTTATGGGACATATCACAGCAGCTGGACAGATGATGAACAAAGCAGGTGTGGACATGCCAACAACCCCAGAGGACAAACAAACTCTACAACGTCTGTTAGGAATGACAAAGTTCCTGGTACAGAACATCCCAATGAAGCTTCACTCACAGCTCAGACAGCTGCTGAAGGAGGACACAGTCTGGCAGCGGTGTCCCCACCACAGCGCAGTACTGAAGACACTAAAGGACACACTGACACAAACCCCGGTGCTCAGGTACTACGATCACAGGAAGCCACTCACATTACAAACAGGTTCCCAAAGATGGGCTGGGAGCCTGTCTGCTGCAGGAAGGCCCCCCAGGATGCTACGCTCTGCATGCACTCACAGACTCTGAGCAGCAGGACGCACAGACAGACAAAGAGCTGCTGCCATCATCTTTGCTGCCAAGAGATTAATAGTTATAATAATATTAGTAAATGAGAACTGGTTCTCAGACATTAAACCTGGTGAAATAAAGGTTTAACAATAAAAATAACTGCTGTGAAATAATACTACAGAGCAGCAAACTAAGAAAAAATAATCTGAGTCTGCATTTGTGACGGGGCGGAGTGCGCGGGGTGTTCGCCTGCTCGCTAATTGCAGTGAGTCATGATAGGAATCGGTGAAACTGTCAGCACAGCGCCGGGCGATCAGCCGCTGGTTAGAACCCTGATCATATTAAAGATCATTAAAACAATCTGATACAAACAGGACTTAACCACTGACCTGACTCGGAGATCTAACTTGAGGTCACTGTCAATCTGATTTGTGATGGTCTGCTTTAAGTAGGGCATCAAGGGCCCAGATGAACAGAAGATCCTTCACATGAACTGCTAGGACAGAAAACCATTACCTCTGTTTTCTTATCATTAACATCATAAACAAAAAGTTTGACAGAGCATCTTTTTTTAGGGGCATGTAAAGGGGCAAAAGTTCAAACTGCTGTAATGTTCATAAATTACTGATCAGAGATTCATTAAAAATATCCAACCAGAAAAAGGCAGCTTTCAGGGATGGAGACAAAGAACGGCTCAAACAGCTGCAACATGAGCTGAAGGAGAGACTGAAAACAGCAGAAGTGTGTGTGAGAGAGAGATAGAGAAAGAGAGAGAGAGAGAGAGAGAGAGAGAGAGAGAGAGAGAGAGAGAGAAAGAAAGAAAGAAAGAAAGGGATCTAGAAAACATCTGTGAGGTGTGGAGTGGAAACCAAACCTCCTCTGGATACAACAAAAAGAAATGACAGCCTCTTATGGGTGAGCTGGAAAGAGCTGATGAACTCAGTCAGTTCTTCAATAGATTTGACTCTGTGCTCACACCAACTTCCTCTGCTGCTCTTCTTCTGCTTCTTCTCCTCAACATGTGGGCATCTTCACTGCTGCTCAGTCTGCACCTCTGCAGGTGTGCTTCTCCACCACAGCTACCCCATCCGTCTCCTTGCATCTCTAATGTGGCAGCTACTTCCTGCCTCACACCTGCTCCTCCACCCCTGTCTGTCACAGAGTCAGGGGTCACAAAGAGCAGCTCACAGAGATGGTGGAGATTCCTCCTTAGTTTCTGGGTCTCAGAGCACAGACAGAAAGGCCACAGTCTGTCAGGTTTCTGTGTTTCTGGGACATTAGTGAGCAGCACGGGGCTCCACAGGACTCTGTCCCGGCTCCTTTTCTTGTCACATTGTATGCAGCAGACTTCAAATCCAATTCTGAGTCCTGCCACAGCCAGAAAAACTCTGAGGACACTGCCATGGTGGCGTGCATCAGGAAAGGACACAAGTCTGAATACAGGGATGTTGTTAAAGCCTTCAGTGAGTCACAAACAACAGCTCATACTGAGCACCTCTAAGATGAAGTATATAATAGCAGGTTTCCAAAGATTAAGGCCCCTCTGCAGCCTGTGAAAGTGTGTGGGGTGGACACAGAGGTGGGAACAAAATATAAATATGGAGGTTTACACCAAGATTACAAAGTGGACTGAATACAGATGAACTCCACAAAAAGGGGCAGAGCGTTACTTTGTGTTCAGAAGATCAAGATGTCTGCACATGTGCAGTAAAATCCTGAAGATGTTCCATCAGTCTGTGGGGCAGCTATGCTGTTCTATGCTGCAGTCTTCAGGTTCCTGTTCTAGAGTACCCACAATGCAATGAGAGCCAACCTGAGGTCACATGACTGGATTCATAGTCCACGTCTCAGTCTCAGAGCGATGTGGTGTACTCAGAGAGCACTCGGTGCTCGATTATGTTGGGCTGTCTCGATCGCTGTGCTCGGTGCTCGATTATGTTGGGCTGTCTCGATCGCTGCGCTCGGTGCTCGATTATGTTGGGCTGTCTCGATCGCTGTGCCCGGTGCTCGATTATGTTGGGCTGTCTCGATCACTGTGCTCGGTGATCGATTATGTTGGGCTGTCTCGATCGCTGGTCCCGGTGCTCGATTATGTTGGGCTGTCTCAATCACTGTGCTCGGTGATCGATTATGTTGGGCTGTCTCGACCGCTGTGCTCGGTGATCGATTACTCTGTCCTGTGTTGTTGTAGCTGATGTTTGAACAGCTGTGCTGCATCCTCCATGAAGGATTCTAAGATGATGAGGAAGGTCATGTCCACAAAGGTCACAACAACTAAATTCATTTACTCAATATTAATATGAAAAAATCAAGATGGCGGTGCGTATGAACGCAGCAGCTCTAGGTCAGAGGTCAGACTCAATCACAGGATGGGCCAAAGCTGCAAACACAGTCTGAGTCAAACAGGATCGACCTTTACTGAACATCTAACACTGCAAAGATTTGATTCAGCAATATGAATTTGAATGGTCATAAATCAGCATCTTCATCCTGAACACATTAAATATAAAATCATATTTTCCTTCAACAATAACATCAGAAAAATGAGAAAGTTTCAGATGAAAACTGTGATGATTTCAGCAGAAAGTCCAGAAAGAGGAAACAAGTTCTTCAGTTTGTCTCTCCTTCATTTCTTTCTTCCTTTCTATGAACTGACAGGTTTCCTCAGCAGCTCGTCTCACCTGTGTGATCAGGTCCGTCACCACATTCAGAAGCTGTTTCCTCCACAAACACTCACACTCATTTCAACCTTTGCCTCTTACAAACTTCTCTGTCTGTCTTTCTGTCATTGTGACTCGTTGTGTCTTCAGGACTTTGCTGCAGCGTTTCCTGCTGTGTGACGCAGTGATGCGCTGTCAGCTCACCTGTGCAGGTGTCCCTCTGCAGCTTCTCCTGCATCCATCCCATAATATAACTCTGATCACATACGATCATCCTCTCATTGATTGGATGACGCTGAGATGGTTCCGGTCTATTAAACAGTGCTGAAACAAACAGGCATGTCCACGTGTGATCACAGCAGAACACTGAGTCCATGTTAAATATGAAGCGGCTCACTGATGACTGTGGAAACATGGAGTTTCCTTCCAGCTGCTGAATGTGTTTCATTCCAGCATTATGGCTTCATTTTGGTCCTTAGTTTGGTAGGAAAAGTGTTTTTGGACATACGTGTTAATGGTTGGACAGCGACGAGTAGTTCTATTTAAAGATGAACTTTGGCTCCTCTAGTTTTACACACATTGTCACATTAAACAGTTATTGTCAGTGGAACACAGGATTATGGACACTGTGGCATTAATAATAAATCTTCTTTCTTTGGCTGTTTGAACACTACAGCACCATTTATCATTTTTAGTCCATATTCAGGTAAATATGAGCTGAAGCTGCTGTCCTGTTGGAGGCTGCAGGGCTCCTCGAGGGCCTGGCTGACTGCCACAGATGTTGGGCTGATGTTTGCTCTGCTCTACACTCTCAACACTGAACATCCAGAGAACTGGAGCTAATCTAAGAGCTGAGAGCCAAACTGATCCAGGAACAGCCTCTGAGTGTTGGACTCAGACTGATTAGATTTAGATTTAGGTTGGTTTGAAAGCCCTGTTAGATCCCACAGGTTTCTCTGTGACAGCTTCTCCATTTCATAGGGTCCTGGTCACTTCTGTCGATGGGGTATTACCCCGGCCGATTTCAGGTGATGCTACGTAAAGCTGCGGCGGGGTAACTCGCCTGGCCTCTTACCACTGATAATCCTAGCGTCTGCCCTGCTTCCTCCGCACTCCGATGCCGCCAGTCAGGAAGGCTTATGCAGCTGACCCCGGAGCACAGTCTCGTTAGTTGTAGTGGCTTACCGCTTATAGATCCGTGCACTTGGTATGAGCCAGGAATTGTTTAATTGGCAGAATGAAGGCCCTAAGGACATATATTTAGGTTTAAGTGGAAACCATAGACTAGTGTGATCAAAACAGAGCTAGATGTTAGAGCTTAACTTGCCTAGAGTTTTACTATCGCATGAGACTTAAATGTACCAAAAGGGGAAATACTTCTCCAAAGAACTATTTTGACATTTTAGAGTCAAATTTTATTTATGCAGGTTCAGCTCAAGCAAATTGCAGTAGCATAATCAATCATTCTATAATCAACTTCTATAATTCAGAAATCATAATCAATATGAATCAATCACAAATCATAATTTCACTACTACTAGATCTCTATCAAGATGGTATACCTATTGAGCTGGGTTGTTGTAGAGGGGGCTTGAAAATGTCCAATCCTGTCCATAAATCCTTTTTGGAAAGACTGGCTCCGAGTGAGTTGCGTGGCCACACCAACCACACCCACACTCCAGTCCGGTTAACTGCCTCGGTGAATGGGGAAGAAAAGAAAGTCCAGAAGGGCGAAGCCGTTGGCCTCCGGATGACTGTCCGTCTCGTGTTTCTCACTTTGTGAAGCAGAAGTCCTTTCTTTGAGTCGATATGAAATCCTCAAGATAGAAAATCCACAGCGATGAAACATCCACTTTCCACCATCAGCAGGGAGAAGGCACGGCAGAACTGTTCGAAGTCAAATTAGATATCCACAGCTGGGTTTGGCTCTGTCCCCTCTGCAGATCAGTCCTAGTGCAGGGAAGGGCTCCCGCGATTCTCGTCCGATGCTTCGGTGCACCGTCCTTTTTAAGTCTAGGACACATCCTAGTATTCATACATCATTATTACAGATTATCACCCCATCTTTCCGCATCCAAATATGGTGTTGAAACTGTAGACATTACTTTCCAGTTGATACATGGGATCTTAGGTGCTTTCCACTTTAGATATATTTTTAACATGTTTTCGACTTGCCATTTCTTATCTCCTAGCAACAGTTTCAAGTTCCTCTTTTACCCTGCTCAGTAACTTTCCGAGATTGCACAACTTCCTTATGACATGGTGCTCCAAATCCTTTCTGTGTTACATACACACACTCTCTATTGTTCTAACTGTGATTCATACATATCATTTGGTACTTTCATATAAATCATCATTTAACATTTCTTCAAATCAGAATTATGATTGTCCCCTTAGTACCAGGCTTAGGCTATTGGGCACCCAAGATCTCAACTCACTTGACAGCCCTAAAGACACATTTCTGATATGTCAGTACTACTGAGGGGCAGCTGGTCCCATCTGTGGACACACAGTACTACACAACTCATCTCATACTCAACACACACACTTTGCATCAATCAGCAGCAGTTTGACTGGTTTCCAGGTGAGCTTCAGGTGAGCCGTTTAGGATTCCTCCAGTTTTTGAGTCACAGAGTCACATGACCTCACCAAAGCTGATTGGTCGGTTGCAGTGACGGTCCTGGAGCCACATTAATTGTGATGTTGCAGGAAGAACAGGAACACGGGGATATCAGCCTGTTAGTGGGTTTAGTCGTTCCTGTTTGTCCTTCTTATTGAAGTTACCTGCTGAGAGCTCACACTGTTCTCTGTAGGAATGATGTCAGTCTGACTCGGCACATGTTTGGAGGCAGGTTTGACTGTGGGGGCGGAGCTGCCTGAGCCCCGCCCACAGAGTCTTATACTTAGAACTGTAAGTAAGAACGGTACTCAGTTAAGAGAGAGGCTGAGGCGTAGAGCGCACCAAACGCCAGTGCCGAGCATCCCGTTGGCTAATGTCCAGTCACTGGATAACAAGCTGGACGAACTCAGGGCCAGGATACAGTTTCAGAGGGACATAAGGGACTGCAACATGATCTGTCTCACGGAGACATGGCTGACCCCCCTCATACCGGACCACGCCGTACAGCCATCGGAGTTCTTCAGTGTTCATCGCACGGACAGAACGAATGAGTCTGGAAAATCAAGAGGAGGTGTGTGCCTAATGATTAATAACAACTGGTGTGACAATACAAATGTCGTACCTCTGAAACAATCATGTTCGCCTAACCTGGAGCTCCTAACCCTGAAATGCCGCCCCCACTACCTGCCCCTCGAGTTCACTTCGGTCATCTTCAGTGCCGTCTCTATTCCACCTCAGGCGGACACAAACACTGCACTATCCGAGCTACATGAGGCTATTTCCACCTATCAGGCTAACCAGCGTGATGCGGCTCTCATCGTAGCCGGGGACTTTAACAGTGCAAACTTGAAAAAGGTGATACCGGAGTTTACTCAACACATAGACTGCCCCACCAGAGGCGAGAGGACCCTAGACCACTGCTACTCTCCATTCAAAGAGGGCTACAAAGCAAAGCCTCTTCCGCCCTTTGGGAAGTCCGATCACACCTCTGTCCTTGTCATGCCGAAATACAAACAAAGGCTCAGGCAGGAACCCCCTGCTGTGAGAGAAGTGACACGGTGGTCTGATCAAACAGAGGCCGCTCTGCAGGGTGTGTTGGATTCAACCGACTGGGACATGTTTCGCAGCAGCGCGGGCGGAGACATCGAGGAGTTTACGGAAACGGTTGTGGGATTTATTGGGAAAGTTGCTGATGACACTTCGCTTAGGAGGACCATCAGGACCTTTCCCAACCAGAAGCCGTGGGTGGATAAATCTGTCCGCGACGCTCTGAGGTCCTGCACCGCTGCCTACAACTCCGGCCTCGCCTCTGGGAACATGGAGGACTACAAGGCTGCGTTATACAACGTCCGCAGAGCGGTGAAAGAGGCCAAACATCGCTACAGCTGCAGACTGGAACAGCAACTACAACAGTCTGACTCCAGGAGACTGTGGCAGGGACTACGCACCATCACGGACTACAAAGCACCACACACACCCCCGGTGAGTGCCGACGCTTCTCTGGCTGATGAACTCAACAACTTCTTTGCGCGCTTCGAGTCGGGAAGCCGACAGCCCGCTGCGCTCCCGGCCGGAGGGGCGGAGACACTCACTGTGACGGAGCGCGACGTGAGGAGGGTGTTTAGAAGTGTAAACACCAGGAAAGCGGCTGGACCAGACGGTATTAGTGGACGTGTCCTTAAGACCTGCGCTGACAGGCCTGGGCCCATCCCTGTGCAGGTGGGTTCACAGCTTCCTGACCAGCAGACCACAGGTGGTACGAGTGGGTCACCTCACCTCATCCTCCCTCACCCTCAACACCGGATGCCCCCAAGGCTGTGTGCTCAGCCCTCTGCTGTACTCACTGTACACCCATGACTGCGAGGCCACATCAGAGTCCAATGTCATCATCAAGTTTGCTGACGACACTGCTGTTGTGGGACTGATCTCCCACAATGAAGAGACACCCTACAGGAGAGAGGTCTCCCGCCTGGAGAACTGGTGCCAGGAGAACCACCTCCTGCTCAACGTCAGCAAAACGAAGGAACTGATTGTGGACTTCAGCAGGAAGCAGCAGAGGGACTACCATCCACTTGTCATCAGTGGTGCTGAGGTGGAAAGAGTGGACACTTTCAAATACCTGGGAGTGACCATCTCACAGGACCTGTCCTGGACTCATCACATTAACATCACTGTGAAGAAGGCCAGACAGCGTCTCTACCTCCTCAGGCGGCTGAGAGACTTCAAGCTCCCACTCAAGGTGCTCAGGAACTTTTACACCTGCACCATCGAGAGCATCATGCGTGGGAGCATCACCACCTGGATGGGAAACTGCACCAAGCAGGACTTCATGGCTCTAAAAAGGGTGGTTCGTTCAGCTGAACGGACCATCAGAACCACCCTCCCCAACCTGCAGGACATTTACACCAAGCAGTGCAGGCTGAGGGCCATGAAGATCCTAAAACAGCCCAGCCACCCCGGACACTCTCTCTTCTCCCTGCTCCCATCAGGCCGGCGTTACCGCTGCCTGAGGACTAAGACTGAAAGGTTGAAGAAGAGTTTTTACCCACAAGCCATCAGTCTGCTCAACTCTGAGCCCTAACTGGACTATTATTGCACAATGTAAATATTATAATCTATAATTCCATGTAAAAGTGTGAATACTATATAGTGTATAATGTGAATTGCTTATTTTTATTTTTTATGCTTCTTATTTATATTGCAGGTACAAAATACATTTCACTGTCCATTGTACTGTGTATTACTGCGCATGTGACAAATAAACACTATCTTATCTTAATCAGGGTCCCCTCTCTCTGAATCAGGAAAGGTCGGCAGGTCGGGCAGAACCCACATGTGTGCTGCAGGCCGTAAGTTGAGCATCACTGTTTGAAGCTTTGAAATGTGAACATTGTTCTGCTACAGTCAATGGACTAAAGCAGAGAAGAAGAAAACAGACTTTACCATGAAGATCCTCAGTGTGGATCAGTATAATATCAGCCTTATGTCTGCAGTTTAGTGTTTCACATCAGATTCATCTCAGCACAACTAAAACATGGAGACTGACCTCAGAGTTTCAAGAACACATCGTGGACTCTCCAGAAAACCACACAGATGCTTCACTCCTGAATCCTGCAGCTCGTTGTAGCTCAGGTCCAGCTCTCTCAGATGGGAGGGGTTGGACTTCAGAGCTGCTGCCAGATAATCACAGCTGAACTCTGACAATACACAGTGCTTCAATCTGTATAAAGAATCAAAGATGTGAGTTTATTAGACAAAGTTTGAGCTTGAAATCATTAATATTGTACCACTGTTAACAACATCACATTGTGTTGAAATAAAGTTTAGTTTTGTGAATAAATGTGTGAAATGCTCCTAAATATAAAGTGAAAATAAAGCTGATGACATTTGATTTGCTGCAGTTTCTTTGTGAGGGAGCAGTACATACAAACAGCTGCAGAGGGCGTGTCTGATGGATTGAACATCAAACAGGAAGTGTTGAGCTGAAATCTGCTCAGAATGAATGCAGGTGCAGGTGTGTCACAGGTGAATGTGGGTGGACTGTCACACTCTGTCACAGCGTAGCACGAGTGCACTAACATCCACTCTGATGGGAGTTTATTAGACAAAGTTTGAAATCATTCAGTGTTTCATAATCAGAGCTGAAGAAGCTTCACAATGTACAAGTTTATAACATGGAAACTCCAAACAGCTGAAGCCAACAGGATGCAGCTTCAAACAAACAAGAGAAAATTCTGAATTTTTCACATTAAAAATTTATAATAAAAAACTACAAACACTTGAAAAGTCGTGTTGTTCCTTCAAGGAACCTCATGGCTTCACTTTTAAAGGTGAAGTTCTGCAGAGAACGTTCTCAATGCTGAACAACCTGCTGCTAGAATTCATGCTTTTGACTGTGGCTACAATCAGCAGAGGAACCGTCCACCGAGGGTGAAGCTGTTTGCACTTTGGAAGTCCTGGATTCATCACACTGACGTTAATGTTAGCTCATTTATTCTGCCCAACGACCTTTAACCTTTGTTTTAGGGAGAAATGAGCCCACAGTTCACTCGTTAAGCTCAAAGAAAGGTGGTTTATTGACAGGAGCCAAACATTTGTCCAGTCCAGCAGATACTGGATTTAATTTTTTCTCTCGTCTTATTTAGAAGCCCTAACAGTGAGACAGGCAGTCAGTGTGGAAATCCTCCTTCTCTGAGTGTGTTTCTGCAGAGCTTTATACCACCCTCTCTCTGCTTTTGTCTTTCTGAGTGAAAATACAAAGTCTGCACATGTATTTATGAGTCCAAACAGTGATTTAATCCTGCAGCTTAACACACATTTGATTCCCTTTGTGTGAGAACTGCAAGTGTCCAGAGTGAGGACAGGCTGAGAAAGCCACTGCTGCAGATCATCTGTGGGCTCTTTGAGGGAGAGCTGATGGGACAGAGGCTCTCCACCCCTGATGAGACACCAGGACAAATTCAGCACTGTGTGAGGAAGAGGAGGAGGAGGAGGAGCAGCAGCAGCTGAGAGATGGAGGTAAGAACAGGGGGAGGACAGACAGGCTGTTGTCTCTCTGTGAAGGAGCGCTACAACCGTTTAAAGAGCTCCTTCAAATCCATCGTTTTAGGACATGTTAGAATCCTTTGACCATCAAAGTGGGAGTTTTCAAAGGTGGAAAAAGCTGCCAAAGTGTCTGATGAAGGACATTAGCTAACTGTAATAACATGACAGTGTTGTGTTTACAGGCCCGTGGTCTCTCAGCCTCAGAGACATCACAGACCAATCAAACATCTCAGTTTAATCTCAGCAAAATTCACACTAATTAGATCAAATGGAGATTTTCACGTTCATCTCTGTCAAACGATGCTGAACGAGACGCTCTCACAGCTGATGTCATGGTCGCTAGGCAACCTGAGCGGCCCCCCGTAGGCCGGACCGTCCCGTTTAACGGCCGTTCACTTACAGCCTTCACGGCTTTAGAAGGATGCAGCCCCTGAGCCCCCTGGGATCCAGCTACATGTTCATGAAAAGGTACCTGATCATTTGGCAGCAGTAACAGTAAAGAGGGGAAAATTAATGCCACAGATATTATTTTATGTTTCAGGGACATTATGCAGTGTTAATGGGTGCTGGGATCTTCTTCCATCACAGCTGGTTTTTCCCTGTAGCTCAGTCATTGATCCACACAGGACTGTGGAACATCAGCACTTGGAGAGGGATTTGAACCCTCGTCTTAATTCTGTGAGCTTCCACCTCTGTGATCTCTCTGATATACTAATGAGTGTCAGAGCAATCAGAGATCAGGATTGGTCCTTCAGGATGACTCTGGAATCAGGAGTCTTCTGGATGCTGTGGAGTCCCATCATGGCCCAGTCCTTGATCAGTGTGTTAGCTGCTGTGACCAGTCTGTCTCCAGGCTCCAAATAAATAGTCTGGACCTAACTCCCACCCACACCACCCTGTGGCCCCCACCACCTCCACTTTAGAGGAACTAATTGTAATGTTCAGACTGCAGTGAAACTTCCTCCACTAGGTGGCAGTGTTTGATGAGAAAGTGTTAGTGTAGCTGCCCTGTAGGCAGGAACAGGAAAATGCAGGATTTGTCCTGAAATTGGGAAAAGTGGTTAGCACTATGGCCTTAAAGCAAGAAGGTTCTAGGTTGAAGCTTCTTGGTCAGCTGGGCCTTTCTGTGGACTTTGGATGTTCTCCCACAGTCCAATGAAATGCTGCTTAGGTTCATTGGTGCTTCTAAATTGGCTGTAGGTGTGGATGTGAGAGTGTGTGCTTCTCTGTGATGGACTGCTCACCTGTTCAGGTGTACCACGCTGTTCCCTTCATCAAAGTTCCCAATAAAGTTCCAAAGAAGAAAGAATGCAGAGAAATGTGCTGATTTAAAGCCTTTGAAGTGCTTCAGATGATATCTGTCCACTTGTGTCCACTAATTGATGAATGTCAGCTCTCTAATGCAGCTTTGATCTTCACAGTCTGCTTTATGAAGCTCATTCTAACCCTGAATGTCAGAGTGTTCCTCCTTCTCTTTGCCATCATTCATGGTGGCAGTGGAGGACATTTGGATGTTGGACTGTGTTTTGGATGTTGTGTGTCTGTTTTGTGTTGGACTGCTGTCTGTAAAGCAAACGGCCATTTTGGTTTGGATTTCAGTGTCAGACAGACTTTAAGGTGGAATGAAGTGTTTATGAGTTTCACAGTGAATTATCCAGTGGAGGAATTTTCTTCTTTGAAGATTTGAAATGTCAAAATTGTTCTGCTTCAGTCAATGGACTAAAGCAGAGAAGAAGAACACAGACTTTACCATGAAGATCCTCAGTGTGGATCAGTATAATATCAGCCTTATGTCTGCAGTTTAGTGTTTCACATCAGATTCATCTCAGCACAACTAAAACATGGAGACTGACCTCAGAGTTTCAAGAACACATCGTGGACTCTCCAGAAAACCACACAGATGCTTCACTCCTGAATCCTTCAGCTGGTTGTTGGTCGAGGAAAACAAGTCGTTACCCAGGTCCAGCTCTCTCAGATAGGAGGGGTTGGACTTCAGAGCTGCTGCCAGATAATCACAGCTGATCTCTGACAAACCACAGTCCTTCAATCTGTATAGAATCAAAGATGTGAGTTTATTAGTGAGTTTATTAATTGCACATGCAATAAACTGTACATGGATGTCTGACTCGCCTGTGATGTGTGGTGTTTTTGGGGCTGAGGCAAGGGGGCCGCCTGTCTAACTTTTGGTGTTATGCTCTAGCACCTAGACCGGGGCGTAACATCAAGTGGGGGCTCGTCCATTTGTTTTGTTTTTCTCTTGCGTGTGCAGCTGTGTTGTTGCTTTTTGCTTGGCGGTTTTTTCCTTTGGTGGGGGCGGTGGTTAGGTGTTGGTTTCGGTTGTCGGCTGGTGCGATGTCATTTGATATGGATAGTTTTGCGCAACAGCCCACCCTCGATAAGTTAGAGCAGTGCACAAAGGCGGATTTGTTGTTGGTGGCGAATTTGTTTAACGTTGCGTTGCTGTTAAATGCTCGTGTGGCAAAGATGAAGCAGTGTTTGTCTGAGCAGCTGGTTAAGAGGGGGATTGTCAGCCTGTCAAAAGAGGGGGGTGTTCCCCCGCGGTTGAAGGCAGAAGGGGGGGCGGAGGCTGCCGCACATGCTGCCAGCAGACAGGTGGCGGCTGGTGGGGAGGCTTTCGAGACAAGTCTGGGTACCGCCACGGGCCCTGCCAGTCTTTTGCAAGCAGGTATGGGCACAGACGACCTGCGGTTAACATTGCAGCTGATGGAGGTGGAGCTCCAAACGAAGGTTAAGGAGGTTGAGTTGATGCATCTTTGGTTGCGAGCCATGGAGATGGAGCCTTCATTCGGACGCCACTTCCACATCTGTAAGTGTCCCTTTTTCTACAGCTGTCCCTGAGCAATTCAGTGCCAGCAAAAACATTGCGTTAGTGCCACCGTTTAGGGAGAGTGAAGTTGATTCCTACTTTAGCGCCTTTGAACCCATCGCGACTACACTGCGATGGCCTAGAGACATGTGGAGTTTGCTGTTGCAATGCAAACTGGTGGGAAAAGCGCAAGAGGTATGTGCAAGCCTATCAATAGACGATAGCCTAGATTATGACCTTGTTAAGACCACTATTCTGCGCGCATACGAATTGGTCCCCGAAGCGTACCGTCAAAAGTTTAGATCATGTGAAAAATCCGCCAACCAAACGCATGTGGAATTTGCCAGGGAAAAATCCCATTTGTTTGACAAATGGTGCTCTGCTTGTAAGGTTGATGACTTTGCTCAGCTACGTGAACGGATTCTCCTGGAGGAGTTCAAAAAGTGTTTACCGGAAAGTGTGGTGTTGTATTTGAATGAGCAAAAGGTGGAGTCTTTATCAAAAGCTGCTGTGCTCGCGGATGAGTTTGTGTTGACGCACCGCGGCACGTTTTTGTCTGCACGTCGCGAGCTCACACCGGCGTCCAAACCCGTGAAACAAGGGAAGACCTTGCCCCAAACGATCACGGTCTAGCCCCGTACCCGTGGCTAACCGTGAATGTTTCTATTGTCACGGAATCAGACATCTAGTAGCCAACTGTCCCTCGCTCCAGCGTAAAGAACATGACCAGAGTGCTAGGAGGCCGAAGAGCGTGGGTTTTGTCCAGTCTGTCCCTGTAGCTCCGCTGGGCCCAAACGGTTGTGAATCGGATGGGGGGGGAGGTGGGGGATAGCTACCGGCCTTTCGTTACAAAAGGGATGGTTTCACTGACGGGGAGGGAGGACGATCGGGTACCTGTAGCCATATTGCGCGACACTGGGGCTGCGCAGTCCCTTATTCTGCAGTCCGTGTTACCTTTTTCTGATGAGTCGTGCTGTGGGGCTGATGTTCTGGTGTGGGGCTTGAAAATGAGTGTATTAAGAGCCCTGTTGCATAATATTCACTTACGCTCTGCTATTGTGTCGGGTCTGGTGAAGGTTGGTGTGCTCCCGCAATTGCCTGTGCCTGGGGTTGCGTTAATACTCGGTAATGATTTGGCCGGAGAGAGAGTGTTTCCGTCCGCCGAGGTGATCGACAACCCCACTGATCACGTTAACATGCCAGGCTGCGCTGCTGCGGATCCATCCCCAGTTTTCCTGCCTGTGTTGTCACGCGCGCGCAGAGCCGTAAATACGGTGGAGTTGACTTGTCCGACACTTTTTTGGGTTCGGTAGACGGCCCTGGGGAAAAGGAGCGTCCCACAGAGAAAGTGGTGTCAGGAAGCTTGTCGCCTGCTGAGGTTGTGTTCTCTTTTGACCTAAAGAAGGCTGAGCTTGTGCACGCGCAACAGACCGACCCCTCGCTGGCTAAGTGTTTGTCTGCCGTGCTCTCCAGCACCCAGAATCCTTGTGTTTATCGGATTGAGGATGATGTGTTGATGCGTATGTGGCATCCTCCTTCGTCCGATGATTTAGGCTGGAATGTGTTTCGCCAAGTAGTGGTACCTCAGAAGTTTAGACCCCAAATTCTTAGCCTCGCTCATGACATGTTCTCCGGTCACCTAGGAATAAAGAAGACGTATCACTGAATTTTGCGTCATTCTTTTGGCCCGGGCTTAAGAGTGATGTGGTTCAGTACTGCCACTCTTGTCATGTATGTCAGTTGGGGGGAAAACCAAATCAAACCATACCCCCCGCACTGCTGCACCCGATCCCTGCGATCGGGGAGCCGTTTGAACACATTCTGCTCGACTGTGTGGGTCCGCTTCCACGAACGAAGTCAGGACACCAGTACCTGCTGACTATAATGTGTGCTGCCACGCGATACCCCGACGCTTTTCCATTGCGCACTTTGAAGGTCAAAGCAGTGGTCAAAGCTCTTGTGATGTTTTTTTTAGTGTTTGGGTTACCGAAGTCGATCCAGACGGATCAGGGTTCCAATTTCACATCCAAGATATTTGCTCAAGTCCTACAAACACTATCCATAAAACACCGTAAGTCCAGTGCATATCACCCCGAGTCACAAGGTGCACTCGAATGTTTTCACCACACACTAAAGTCGATGATGAGAAAGTTCTGCCTGGAATCAGGCCGGGAGTGGGATGACGGTCTGCCATTGCTTCTCCTAGCTGTACGGGAGAGCGTGCAGGAATCCCTCGGATTTAGTCCTGCGGAACTAGTGTTTGGGCACACAGTACGTGGCCCCTTGCAGTTGTATAAAGAGCAGTGTTTTTTGGATCCCGTGTCTACCACGCAAAACGTGCTGGACTATGTGAGTACATTTCGGGAGCGCCTGCATAAGGTATGTGAGCTGGCGCGTAGTGCTCTCTCATCTTCCAAAGGGAGGATGAAAAAAAGGTTCGATAAGAAGGCGGTACCGAGACAGTTCCGAGTCAGGGACAAGGTTCTGACTCTTCTGCCTGTGGGTGGATCGTCCCTCCAAGTGAGATTCTGCGAGCCCTATACAGTGGAAGAAAAGTTAAGTGAAACAGACTATGTTGTGGGTACCCCAGATCGCAGGAGGAAAACGCGCGTCTGCCATGTTAATCTAATGAAGCCCTATGTTACTCGCAGTACAGAAACGGAGACGACACCATCTCCTGCGGAGCCCTCGGTTGTAGCAGTGGTTGCACCGGTGGCCCCCGCTCAATATAATCCAGAAAGCGATAACCTGCATTTCATCAGTGTGGAGACCGTGTCCCGTCTCCGAAACTCAGAGATAACAACTAATTTAAAATCTTACTTATCTCACTTAGATGAGTCTGCACAGCGTGACATGTGCCACCTGATTAATAGCCATCATTTCCTATTCGCTGACACGCCATCCCGTACATCTGTGTTACAGCATGACATTGATGTAGGGGCTCAGCCCCCAATCAAACAACATGCTTACCGGGTTAACCCCACAAAACGTGCGCAACTCCAGCAAGAGGTCACTTACCTGTTGGAGAATGGTTTGGCTGTTCCCAGCTCCAGTCCCTGGAGTTCTCCTTGCCTGCTCGTGCCAAAACCTGACAAAATGCCACGGTTTTGCGCTGACTTCCGCAAAGTAAACAGTGTCACCAAACCCGACTCCTACCCGCTACCGCGGATGGAGGACTGCGTGGACCGTGTGGGTTCAGCAAAATATGTCACCAAAATCGATTTGCTAAAAGGATATTGGCAGGTGCCGCTGACACCACGCGCATCCGACATTTCAGCTTTTGTTACCCCTGACCATTTTCTGCAGTATACTGTAATGCCTTTTGGCCTCCGGAACGCCCCTGCCACATTCCAACGCCTCATGCACACAGTTCTGGCTGGGGTGAAAGGCTGCGAAGTATATCTGGATGATGTTGTCGCTTACTCTGGCACCTGGGCTGAACACATCGAGATACTTCGTCACATTTTTGACCGGTTGGCAAAAGCTTCCCTTACCCTAGACCTGGCCAAGTGTGATTTTGGCCGAGCAACCGTGACCTATCTGGGCAAACAGGTGGGACAGGGGCAGGTGCGCCCCCTAATGGCCAAAATACAAGCCATCCTAGACTTCCCTGTGCTTCAAACCAGGCGTGAGCTCCGCCGTTTTCTTGGGATGGCGGGTTATTATCGTGGCTTCTGTCGCAATTTTGCTGAGGTGGTTGCGCCCTTCACTGACCTCACTAGTGTGTCACAGCCGTTCATATGGTCCCCTGCTTGTCTGCACGCTTTCCAGGCCGCTAAGGCCCTTCTTTGCAGTGCTCCTGTTCTGGCCGCACCTGATTTCACTCGTCCGTTAAGCCTAAAAGTGGATGCCAGTGCGAATGGTGCAGGCGCTGTGTTGTTGCAAGAGGACAAAAGTGGCATTGATCACCCTATTAGCTACTTTTCCAAAAAAGTTTAACACCCATCAGATTAAATACAGCACGATTGAAAAGGAAGCTCTCGCCTTATTGCTTGCGCTAAAGCATTTTGAGGTGTACATTGGGTCCAGCACCTCCCCACTCCTGGTGTACACCGACCATAACCCTCTTGTATTCCTTGCCCAAATGCAAAACTCGAACCAGCGGCTAATGCGGTGGTCACTCCTAGTCCAAGACTTTAACCTCGAGATCCGCCATAAAAAGGGAACAGAAAATGTTGTTGCGGACACGTTATCTCATGGCTTTGATAACCCTCCTTGAGGAGGAGGTTGTGTCTTGGGGAGGGGGGTGTTACGGCCCTGGCCGGAATGTTAGTGGTGTGTGTAACTGTTTGTGTATATGTCTGTGTTTCGAGAATCTGTTTCTGCAGGGGTTGGATGTTCTCGGCGGCCCTGCTTCTTTCGCTGGCGATTGGACATCCTGGGGGGATTGGTGCTCTATCTGGCGCCTGGCGATTGGCTCCGGGTACCAGCTGATGGCCAGCTGACAGCTCAAAAGCTCTTTGCTGCTGGCATCCCAGAGGGCGGCCCAAGCTGAGCATGTTGTGCACCGGACCTTGCTTCAGCCTCCTAATCACAGTGCAGAGTGTTGTGTCTTTTTTTTATGTGTTTTGAGTGCGAAGCGGAAGGGGTGAGTTGCCTTTTTGTTTTGGGATTGTTTCTCCTGTTTTTTGGTTAGGGAGTTAGGGGTAGCGACTGTCATTTGTTTGTTTTGTTTGGGTAGGGCTTAGGTAGTTTCTTCTCCCCTGGGTTAGCTGTTTTTGTTTGTTGTTTTGGCCTTGGCCCACCCCGGAGCCAATGTTGTCGCACATGCAATAAACTGTACATGGATGTCTGACTCGCCTGTGATGTGTGGTGTTTTTGGGGCTGAGGCAAGTCAGATAAAATCCGTTTCTTCAAAATATCCGAGTTTGGGGTCTAGTATCAAATTTGGCTGCAGCTGCTCCTGCTTCATCTCTGGATTTGCTTCTGCAAATTTTATAATCTCCTATTTTTGCTTGTAAGTGCGAGTTTGTAGCTCACGCTTGCCATGATTGTCTCCGGTGAAATGCACTGATAGAGACACTAAAGCGATCTCCAGGTGTTGTTAGTATAGTTGTGCATGAACAAGCCGATGCATGGAAGTGGAGGGACGGGAGCTGAGGAGGCCGTTACACACCCGTCGCTATGGGCGGGCCCTAAGGGGCTGTGCCCGCCCACTGATACGCTTGGGCCCGCCCACCCAAGCCAGATCACTAATCAAGCTAATAATAGTGGTGCCCCCCTGTTGGATTTCATAAGCCCCCCTTAAGACTGAGATCTGGCGACGGGACTGGAGCTTTAAACTCATCCGACTTATGGATCACGTTTAATTGGAAATGCATTACAATGGGAGCACATTTTTCATCCGAGGTAGGTAAATATCTGACTGATTTAGGTAATGATTTTATTGGAACCTCAGGAAAAACTGAGACCTGCAGAAGCCATCCGACTAGAGCGAAAATCCGATTTCTGCGACTTCGACTGAGGCAATTTTTACTGTATAAATCGCATAAAAAATACAACTCACCATAACGCTGGATCAGTGTGAGCCCTGAGCTTCTCTGCTTTTCATTTCTGCTAGCCTGTGGGTTGGCTGGGTTTGGCCGGCACACACCAATACAAGCTTTGATTTCACAGGAGAGGTTGCAGAGCCGCTGTGCTGTGCGCCGGAGAGTCAGCTTGATGGCTGAGTCCACCTCACTGCTGTCCCCATGCTGCTAAATAAAAATGTAAATGGACTGGTTCTTGTATGGTGCTTTTCTACTCTTGTTGAGCACTCAAATATTAAAATGAGCGTAACGTAGGTCATCTGACCTATTTCGTTACGCAGGTACGGGAACCAGCGAAGCTTGTGGGTTTAATTTAGCGGTGACAATCACGTGACCGAGATAAGCGCCTTGACACACGTCAAGAGAGTCATAGATGGATGTAGCGGAGAGGATCCACCAATTTTTCAAAATAAAACATCGTTCAGCCTCAGATAAGTAAAATGGAAATAATGTAAGTTATTTAGTCTTGCGCGGCCCGGTACCAAATGACCCACGGCCCGGTACCGGTCCGGGGCCCGGGGGTTGGGGACCTCTGCTTTATCCCACTTACTCGAAGGTGTAACTGTGACTTTGTCTTGACTAAGACCTCATACACATTAATATTCCAAACACATTTCAAGAAGACTCAGGAAATTTGTTTTATTAAGAATATAAACAAAATGCAATGAATTTCAAGTTTCACAAGCCGATGATTTATCTTCCAGTAGAATATTGGAATACTGGTTTGTTGCTGAGGTGTGACGGCGATACTTGTGCTCATAGCTGACCTTCATGTTGCAGTTGCGGTGCTTTGTGTAGCACCAAAAAAAAAAATTGGGATCGGCTCCTTGCGTGCACAAATGTCCTGCTGGTGATCGGTGTGATCTGATCGCCGTCACACCGTTCCAGGTCAAATTTATATTTTTTCTGCACACTTTACAAAACGCCTCTCGATCATTCCCCATGACCGGCTTAAGCCAGTCTTTGAATGCCGGGTCATCGAGCCAAAGTTGTGAAAACTTACATTTTCCCATGACAAGCCGCAAAATTACTACCGAGTCCATCAACGTCAGCTCAGGTCCTGCCGAGTAGTTACATTTCTATACAGATTTTATAGTTAAACAAACTTAAAAAGTCTGCATCAATGGAAAAGTCAAAATATATTGAAGGGGTGATGACAAATTTACTACCAAGTCAAATTCTGTTTGTTATATTTTACTACCTTTTAATAGCTTTAATTTGAGCTCATTTAATTTACTACGCGGAAACCCTGGGTAAAGATTGATTTCAGTCACTTCCTGTCTGAACATTTTGACCTCCCTCATGTGTCACTAAAATAAAGGAGGACCAACCTCCTCTGCTTCAATGGACCAGCCGCCACTGATGGAAAATTTTGAATATGTGCTGATGCAGAAGTGAGTGGGATAATATAACTTTATTGATGTCAACATGCTGCAGTCACAGAGATGGAAATAATCACAGAGGTACCCTGGGTAATGACGAGCCAGGATCTGGTGGAGTTCACCCCAAACTGGCATTTCTCCTGAATAAGCTGACCGAGCGTTTTGGGGGTGTTTCCTCCTTTTATTGTTGTGTGCTGACAGGTGTGAGTTGGTTCTCCAACAGTCGATGCTGCCTAAACAACCTGTAAACTTCCTCTGTCTGATTGTGGCTTTGGAACAAGACGTGTAACACAATCCGACGCACCGAAGCATCGACTTGTTCCATTATCTGACTCTACAATGAGACCTGAACAGGAAACAGAGATAGCTTGCCTTCAAAGTAAAAGCTGCTTCTGATGACAGTATCAAAGAAAGTCTGCACAATAAAATATCAAAGAAAGATAAAAGTCTGACATTCAGATTTTTGGCTGTAGTTTTAAATTAGGGGCAAAAATGAAAGTACACTAAGCTCAAATATCTGACAGACATTTAATCCCAGTTTGGCCTCATCCTGGGCCGGATTATCCAACACACACTCTGGCTACAGGCCCGACCCACGCACAGCTGGGGGTCCATCCAAGAGGCCAGAAACAAAAGCAACAAGCAAATAAAGCAAATCTTACTGAAACATGAGGATCTAATTGTATCTTCTGAGAAATCTATTGAATTGGTAGAATCCAGTAAAGTGTTGGTGTTCCAGCCTCTTCTATGGTTTTAATCCCGTTGAGCCAAAGTGAGAGAAAAAGGAGCTTTATGGAATGAAGAGCTCTGATGAATCAGTCATTACAGATATACCTGAATCACAACACTCACAACACTGCAGCAGTCGCACCCATAGGCCATCAGCTGTGCAACAGTGACACAAATATATGAACTGTGTTCAATATTTAGGCACTTTGTTCATGTCTGTCCTTCAGCTCTTCTTCAGTTTCAGCGCTGCAGCCAACACGTTTCAAAAGGAGCAGCTTTTACTTTGAAGGCCAGCTGTCTCTGTTTCCTGTTTGTTCCTCTGCTTTAACACACACCTCACCACAGCAGCTGTGTGGGTGTCTCTGTAGCAGCCATATCAGCTTCTGATCCATGAACATCATCACAGCTCCTAACTTCACCTTTATTAGCTTTGACATTCATGTCTTTCTCTTCTTTCTCTGAGCGCCTCTCTCTCTGTTTCCACAGAAGCTCAAAGTCTCTGCAGCCTGTTTGGATCTGCTATCATCACATCTTCAACAGCCTCATTCACATCCCTCACACACTCTACAGCCTCATCAGGACTGACTTCATCTTCACTGACTGATGGAGCACAACATGAACCTGTGGAGGCTGAAAAACTGTCCTGTCAAACATCTCCCCGTCACCGCTCCACTTCTGTCAGCCTTTAAATGAACTGCTCAAGTCTGTCACTTCTATTTGGAGCCAAAAGGAAAAAGTGTTGTTCGGTCGTTTGGAAAGACACAACATTTCTGAAAGCACTCAAACTTCTTCACATTTGTCTTCAGACACATCCTGAACATTTAGGAACCAAAGAAAGTTTCAAACATCAATCAAAGATCTGAAATATAGAAAAACAACAACAGCTGCAGTCAGTGAACTGACCTCAGAGTCTCCAGTCGACAGTTTGGACTCTCCAGTCCAGCACACAGAAGCTTCACTCCTGAATCCTGCAGGTTGTTGTGACTCATGTCCAGCTGTGTCAGATGGGAGGGGTTGGACTTCAGAGCTGAGGCCACAACTTCACAGTGAGTCTCTGAGAGTCCACAGTGAGTCAGTCTGTGATTAGAGAAAATATGAAATGTGTTATTGCTCCCTGAGACTGAACTGAGACACACAACATGAAGAGGAAGCAGGAAGACTGCAAACAAAGGTCAGAGGTCAACATCAGGGTCAGACTGCAGCCTGTTACACCATCAGGGGTGGGACTGACTGAGCTCTCTGCTTAAATAGTGGAAGATGCTGCAGCAGCTACTAAACACCTTTCCAGCCTCACATTTGTAACACACCTGAACTGCTGCCACGCAAACACTGGAATATAAAGTCAGCAGTGAGCATATGAGGAACCATCGAGGTCCACATAAGCAGAACTGTGCCAGTCCCAGTTACATCATCACAGACTTGATGCTCACCACTTCCTTTCAGTGCCAAACCTCACATTTCCATACAGATCCCTGGTTGTGTTTAATATGAAGGGAAGCCCTCACTCAGCAGGATGGGGCACTTTATCCAAGGATGCAGCAACATCTTCTGGCTGCTCAGAGACTTTGTCCTGCTGGTCTAATCTAATCCAAATCCTGAGGAAGGCTGGCTACAGCAGGGCAAAGGTCAACCCTCTCTCCTTCAGCTGTTGTTTCACTGCTTCCTGCCAGTAAAAAGGGCCACGATTGGACACTCGTGTCTTCAGCAGCTGTGACGTGCTGCTGTTCACCAGGAGGACACGTGGCCTTTGTATAAAGGGCCTTTATAATAACAGCACAGGGCCTCCATCAGGGCAGAGGGTGGTGTGTGTGTCTGTGGTGCAGAGATCCAGGTCAGCAGACCCTCCCTTGAAGCTGATCTTCAGCAGCTCAATCAACCAAGTTTGGAAGAAAGAAGCAGGATCATCACCCTCACTGCCTTCAGGAAGCTCAGTCATACGTATGCTGCACCGCCGCCTCCTGCTCTCTAGACTCCGATGGATTTTTTCCTGCTTCCAACCACAACTCTGTGATTTTGACCTCTCAGATCAGTGAACACAACTGCTCCCTCTGACTCACACACTCACACACTTTCACTGCTGTTGTGGTAGATGCTGCAGCATTGTAACAACACAGAGTCATCATTCTGAGCATTAAAATAATAAAATCTGAGCTCCAAGTTTGCAGCTCTCAGTATATTTGTGTGAATATCAATCTGCACATTAGTGAAGATTTTTCTCTGAAATTAAAACAAGTGTGTGAAACATTTTTACAAGTTACAAGTTCTCACATTTTTCTGCATATTTACCTTCATAATAATGCAGCTGTTAGTGTGTGTGTGTGTGTGTGTGTGTGTGTGTGTGTGTGTGTGTGTGTGTGTGTGTGTGTGTGTTTCAGATTTATAAATGTGTAAATAAAGATATTAAAGTTTGAAAAGTCTGGTTTGAAGCACACACACACACACACACACACACACACACACACACACACACACACACACACACACACACACACACACACACACACACACACACACACACACACTAATCTACTCTGATTAATGATGTTAATGAGCACATCTGCACTCACCGAGCCTTTCTGCAGTTCCTCACAGCTGGAATCAGTCTCAGTCGTCCCTGCCATGATGTGTTGTACTTCTGCAGGTCCAACTCATCCAGAACCTCCTCTGACATCTGCAGCATGTAGGCCAGAGCTGAGCAGTGGATCTCAGAGAGTTTCTCTGATCTGTTCTCTGACGTCAGGAACTTCTGGATCTCCTGATGTACTGAGAGGTCATTCATCTCCATCAGACAGTGGAAGATGTTGATGCTTCTGTCAGGAGAGAATTTATTACTCTTCATCTTCTTCAGGTTCTTGATGACTCTCTGGATGGTTTCTGGACTGCTCTCTCTCTGACCCAGCAGACCTCCTAAGAGTCTCTGGTTGGACTGCAGAGAGAGGCCATGAAGGAAGCGAACAAGCATTTCCAGGTGGCCATTTTTACTCTGGAGGGATTTCTGCATGAGTCTCTGCAGGAAATCATCCAGAGATGGCTCTTTGTATTTTTCTCCCAGGAAGTCCTCCAGCACCTCCGTCCTCCTGCTGGTGAAACAGTGGAACATGAAGACTGCAGCCAGAAACTCCTGAATGCTCAGATGAACAAAGCTGTAGACTGTTTCTGAGAACATTTCACACTCGTCTTCTTTAAAGATCTGTGTGAACACTCCTGAGTACACTGAGGCTGCTCTGATATCGATGCCACACTCTGTCAGGTCTGATTCATAGAAGATCAGGTTTCCTTTCTGCAGCTGATCCAAAGCCAGTTTTCCCAGAGCCTCAATCATCTTCCTGTTCTCTGGACTGCAGCGTGGATCTGTGGATCTTTCTTCATCACTCTTGATGTTCTTTGTTTTTAGGTGAAACAGCAGAAGGCGTATGTACAGCTCTGTGAGGCTCTTGGGCAGCTCTCCATCCTCTCTGGTCTTCATGATGCACTCCAGAACTGTAGCAGTGATCCAGCAGAAGACTGGGATGTGGCACATGATGTGGAGGCTTCGTGATGTCTTGATGTGGGAGATGATCCTGCTGGCCTGCTCCTCATCTCTGAATCTCTTCCTGAAGTACTCCTCCTTCTGAGGGTCAGTGAACCCTCTGACCTCTGTCACCATGTCAACATACTCAGGAGGGATCTGATTGGCTGCTGCAGGTCGTGTGGTTATCCAGAGGCGAGCAGAGGGAAGCAGTTTCCCCCTGATGAGGTTTGTCAGCAGCACCTCCACTGAGGTGGACTTTCTAGGGTCAGTCAGGATTGTAGTTCTGTGGAAGTCCAGAGGAAGTCGACTCTCATCCAGACCATCAAAGATGAACACAACCTGGAAGTCTCCAAAGCTGCAGATTCCTGCTTCTTTGGTTTCAGTGAAGAAGTGATGAACAAGTTCCACCAAGCTGAACTTTTCCTCTTTCAGCACATTCAGCTCTCTGAAAGTGAATGGAAACATGAACTGGATGTCCTGGTTGGTTTCTCCTTCAGCCCAGTCCAGAGTGAACTTCTGTGTTAGGACAGTTTTCCCAATGCCAGCCACTCCCAGTGTCAGCACCGTTCTGATTGGTGCTTTTCTTCCAGGTGGGAGTGTAAAGATGTCTGCTGATCTGATTGTATTTTCTGGTCTCTGTGGTTTCCTGGATGCTGTTTCAATCTGTCTGACCTCATGTTCATCATTGACCTCTGCAGACCCTCCCTCTGTGATGTAGAGCTCTGTGTAGATCTCATTCAGGAGGGTGGGGTTTCCTGCTTTAGCGATGCCCTCAAACACACACTGGAACCTCCTCTTCAGGTTTGACTTGAGTTTGTGCTGAGGACTCTGAGACGTCTCTGAAACAACAACAATAAGATCATCAGTCTGTAGAGGAGCCGTCTGCACAGCATCAGGAACTTATTCATCTGCATCTATACATCAATCTGACTTCAACCTGCTCACATCTTTAAGTTACAGTTATGAGCTAATGTGATTTATTGGAGCTAATAAACAAATCATTGTAATGCACTCGTCCCTGGAGAGTCATTCAAACACTCAGTGTAGGTTAGAAGTACATGAACCAATACAAAGTTCAGTAAGGAGTTAAAAACCTGGAGTCCAGGTAATAAAGCAGGCTGGGTGTGTGGGTTAGAGCTGTGAGGCAGTTTGTTCATGAGCAGTAGATGGCGCCACTGTGTGCTCCATTTTGGGGCTTTTCATATGTTTTGTGTTTTTTCATTAGTGAAATGTAGAGCTGCCAGAAGCTCTTAAATACAGAAATCAGGATGTTAAATCTGAGCTTCAGCCCTCACAGATCAGAGGACAGGTTAGGACCAGGACTGCTTATTCTTTGAATTCCAAAGACCTGATCATCCACTCAGAACAGATACAACATAACAGGGAAGAGAAGAGGAGTCTGTCACTATCCTTTTCTATCAGTTTGATCAGAAACATGCACATGAACCGCCCCCTGGAGGTCATTGTGTGGCTCTGGGAGTGTTTGTCCTGTTCTGCTTGTGTAACAGCCCATCTCCTCCACACTCCTGAGACAACAAGCTTTCTCATAAACAGCACTGTGACTGTTTGCTCAGGTATTTAGGATTTAATAAAGTAAATCCTTTCTCTTGGGGTGCCAGCCTTGTCTCTCTCTCCTGACATCTAAGATTTTATCTTTGACAAAATTGTTACCTCACAAATCACACAAAGGATGCAAGTAAAGTGAAAACTCGACACCCTCAACATGAAATGGAAATAACCCAGTTTTGGTTTCACTTCCAAAGTATCCTAAAGGTTTTCAAACACAGGCGGGCAGTCACCCTGATCCACTGAATCAACCAGCTGGACAGACTTCCTGCACCAGAGTTATTTTGGTTATTGTTTAGCTATTTTGGGTTGTCCACTCCTGGATGAATTTCTGATCTGGTCATTTATTTCTCGCCGTGAGGTTAGAGTACCTGCAGACGTACTCCTGAGCCTGGAGGATAAACTTTGCCTGTTTGGCTGAGAATCGGCTTCAGAGGACATTCCATCTGCTTCCTTACTGGCTTTTTCCCACAGTGACTCCCTGCCTCATAAGAAAGGAAGTAATGGGCTGAACACAAACTGAAGAGCCAAATCTGTGAATCTAACTGGCTGGCACCAGGAGGGTCGTGGAGGGAAGCTCGATGGAAAAAACCCTGCAGGACATGTTTAATGATGGGCTCACATGGATGTGCTATACTGGAGCAGGACTACCTGTCCATGAGGTCCATGATCCAGCGCACTCTCCCAGCACATCTCCACTGAGATCATAGAGGAGCTTTATCAGACTGCAAGACTCTGAAAACTTTCCTCCTTTCTTTGTAGAAACATCAGTAATGTGAGGACTCATATTTCTCCTTCAGCATCTTCATCGTGTGTTTCTCTGTGTTATTTGACAGTTTGTCACCTGTTTCTTTACCTGAGCGGCTCAGATGAGATGATTTGATGAAACCATCCTCCTGCTCTCAACATTTTACCTTCATTGTTGTTCAAAAACATCTTTCAGTCTGTTGGTGGCTGTGTTCATATCATCAACACCTCACTGGTATCTGGTCACGTCGCTGCTTCTCTGAAGGATGCTGTCATCCACCCACTTTAAAAAGCTGAATTGAGCCTTCTCTTCAAAGCAGCCACAGACTAATCTCAAAATTACCGTTTCTCACTGAGATTTTAGAAAAGGTTGTTGCTAACAGCTCACAGCTGTCTCAGACAAACACAGTCCGGCCTTTGTAGAGCTCGTTCCACTGAAACAGCTCTGACAGGGACATCTTCAGGAAACTGATGCAGGTCAATGTTCTCAATGCTCAACAGCTGATGTCGGACTTGACCTCTACTTCTGATACTGTTGACCATCACATGATGCTTGATAGGCTGAGATGCTGGGAGGGTGAATCAGGGTCTGTTTGGGAATGGTTTGGGGATCCTTGGGGATCAGGAATATCCGGCCTTCGGTCAGCCATTCTGGGTGTGTCTTATCCATCAGCAGCTGGTTCATTTGTGCTGCCAGGTGATCATGGAGTGCAGTTAGCTTCTTTAGCCAGTAGGTAAAAATCATATCAGGGCCTGGTGCTGCCCAACTCTTCATATATGAGACTCTTTCCTGGATGTCTGACACTTTTTTGTATGTTCTATATAATGAAAACAAAAATTCAGCACAGTGGCGCAGTGGTTCGCACCGCTACCTCACAGTTAGAATACCATCTGGAAGGCCTGGGTTCAATTCCACCTTGGCCTTGGCCCCTCTCTCTCTCTCTGTGGTGTTTCTGTGTGGGTTTTCTCCAGGTACTCTGGTTTCCTCCCACAGTCCAAAGACATGCACTTACTGGAGTTAGGTTAATTGGTCACTCTAAATTGCCCAAAGGTGTGAATGGATGGCCCTGGCTTTCTGTGTTGGCCCTGTGACAGGCTGGTGACCTGTACAGGGTGTACCCTGCCTCTTGCCCTATGACAGCCGGGATAAGCTCCAGCCGACCCCCCCCCCCCCGACCCTGAACAGGATAATTGGAAATGACTGGATGAAAAAACAAAAGTTCTTTTTTTTTTTTTTTTTTGTAGCCTGTCATGTCTGGCATTTTTCACAATCGAAATGACGATCCGAACTCATATTTGCTTTAACAAGAACAGCTCTATAAGTTTCTATAGGCTATTCTTGTTAATGTTTGTATTTTTATTTAGTTATTTATGCCAAGTCTGACAGGCAACAAGGAAGGGGCAAGAAAAAGAGGTCGGGGGGAGAGGGGGGGGGGCAAAAGGAAAGAAGGAAGAAAGAAAAAAAAAGAAAGAAATCAAAGAAAAGTAGATATATTCACACTCACATCCATACACACACCCACATGCACATACATACACACACACACAATTTTATTGTTTGTAGTAATGTCTATGTATGCGCCTCTGTCATGCAATGTACTCAATAATGAGGGCAAGAAACTGCAACCATGCCCCCCCCCGTGACCCAGAGGCAAATAGGGAAGGACCCATGGGACCCAGGCCATCCACAACCCAGGAGCTCAGAAGACCTGAGGCCACACATCCCGATGGCAACCGCATGCACTCCCCAGAGGAGGAAGGAGGGAGACCTCAGACGGAGCCCCCACGGTCAAAGGGCAAGAGTCCAGAAAGCCAGCGGTGACGAGCAGCCCACCCCCCCATGCAGGCCGGCATCCCCAACACTAGTCGAACACGCAGCCCCCGAGGCCCCAAGTGCCCGAGAGCAGCCCGACACCCGGCAGAGCCCCCTGCACACGCCAAAGAGGCCCAAGCCACCCCCAGGCCACAGCCGCCAAGGGAGCAGGTCAAAAACCACGCCGAGACATCCGGCCACACACCCCAGGACCCACGGGCACCCACACCCCAGGGGCAGCAGTGACGACCAGTGGGGAGCAGCGTGGAGGAAAAACAAAAATTCTAATGGATGGTCTCTGTTTGTCCTTCAAGCTCAGGTCCTCTACCAGTCTGCATTGCCAAAGTATTGTTGGGAAAGATGCCTGATGTGTTGATCAGAGTGTGAATGTTAGACAGAAAGCTCTTAGATGTAGAGGTGCTTGTATGAATGTGTGTGAATAAATATATAAAGCACTTTGAGAGCTCGTGTAGATTAGAAAAGCCCTCTCTAAGAACCCGTCTATTTACCAGGTCAGCTGCTCTGGCAGCTGTTCTTAGGGTTTGGTACCCAGTCTCAGAGTGTGGGGATGATGAACCTCCCCATGACCTGACGTCCTGGCTCTGATAGCAGCTGTTTCCTGTGGATGTTGGAACACTGAGCTACGAGTAGTCTCGTTGTCAGTCTGGATGTTGGTGTCGGAGAATCCACAGGTCCCACATCCTCTTCATGGAGCCCCTTTCACTGGGATTACATGTGCAGCAGCATTCCAACACTTCCCAATTCTCCTCTCGTCTCCACTTATGCCGTATCCTTGTTCCAGCAGCCACTGATCATCAGTATGTCCTGGTTCCTCAGCACCTGATTCAGACCATGTTAATCTGGGTGATGTCTGAGCCGGTATGGCTTCAGTCATGTCTGTCATGCTCATATTTTTATAGAAAAATAAAAACTACAGGAAAAACCATCAGTGACACAGACTCTGCTCCACACACTTTTCCATAGTTTGTCTCCTTCACTGATTTGTTACAGTTAGTACAGACCGCTGTCCCTCTGCAGCTGCAGAAGCAGCTTCATGTGTTTTTGCAAAGGTGGGTCAACAATTACTTTAAATTAGGTACAGACACTTCAGGACAAACTGCATTTAAACGGAGCTCTGAAGAGAACAGAGATTTTTGTTGCTGTTTGTAATTCAAACCCAAAGTAAAGCATTCATAATATTAACAGCAGAAATTTACCCACAAAGACAAAACTTGTGTTTACAAACACACATTTAATTCTGTCACAGCTGACAAACAAATTAAGCTCACCTGGCTGAGCAGATGGATCAAACAGCTCAGAGGAGAGAGTAGGATCGATGGTCCGAAGGTGTCGGATCATTATCCTGCAGGCTTTATCTCCCTTTTTCCTCACCGTGTCAATCAAATCCCGAGCCTTATCTGCTGTGACTGTGGTCCTCTCCTCTATCGATGCTTTCTCTGAATCATTCAGGACACGGTCGGTTAGCAGAGCATCGAGGAGCTGCATGAGGATTTCCTTTGAAACCCCCTGAACAAAGTTGCTCCGTACCCTGCTGAGCTCGTCCTCTGCAGGAAGAGACACAATAGGAATTGTTGGGTCAGGATTTTAGGACTCCCCGAGTTCCTTTTTGGCTGAAATGAAGTGGATTCAATCCGGTCTAAAACTCAATTAAAACCAAAGTTTCCAAAACTTCATTGGAATGAGCAGGATCCAATGCAGGCTGTTTATTAGACATACTGGTTACACAAAACACAGACAGTAACAGAAATAAGACAACGACACACACATAGAGGAGAAGAATTCCCAACAGAATTCCTTCCTCTGAAGGAAAAGTGCTAAAGAAGACGCTGCATCCATATTTACAGTCTCTGAGAATCTGAACTCCACACTGTTCCTACATGTGGCTGCTGACTGGAAGCTTCACAGCAGCTGACACGTACAGAGAGACCACATGGAAGCAACAAGAGCTACGATTGGTCAGTCTGGGCTTCATCTGTTTCTGTCTTACTGAGCTTACCTGCTGATGGAGCTGATGGAGCTGATGGATCTGATGCAGCTGATGGAGCTGATGGATCTGGCTGGTCCAGTTCAGACATCTTTGAGATGTAAAAACTGTGAGCAGAAGGAACAGAGGGCATCAGGATCAGTTTGTTTCTGTTTTGGATGGATTCTTCTGTTTCTATGCTGCAGTGAAGTGATATTAATGACAAACCTGCAGCTCATATCCAATCACCAGTGATTAGACAGATCCTATGAACCCCTGAGGATGATGAGGTCCACAAACACCCAAAGGATCTTTAAACCTCATCAGATCCAATCCTAGCTGCTTGGTGTTATCACGGCCCCTCCTCTGACCTGCAGGGGTGGTGCTTCCTGCAGGCAGAGGTGGGCCTTAAGTAATTGGAGCCCCCTGGGCTCACTAATTTAAGCAGGGCTCCACTAACCATTCTCCCCTCTCTGCTCCTCCAGGTAACCTTGGTTTGCCTTTTGTTTTAGTTTGGTTTTGGGTTGTATTATTCATTCAGATTTCCACATACATGTCCACTCACTCATACACTGCATACACAGGACATACTGACATATTCACATCCCATATTTATCTTTCTTTTTGATTTTTGCCATCCATCCATCAAGTCCCCACCGTGGAGTCAGACCTGGTGGGGGAGAGCTCATTGGTGAGCATCTGGTAGGCTGACCTCAGGCCTCAGCTTTCCATAGGCTCAGCCTAAATGAGTCACATGGGCCGGTCCTCCTGTGGGCCCACAACCTGCAGGAGGGGCTGTAGGGGTCTGGTGTAATGTGGACTGGGTGGTAGACAAAGGCAGGGTCCTTGGTGGTCCAGTCCCCGGTCCCTGAAGCTATTTCTTGGGAAGGGAATGAGCCCACGCTTAGATATGATCAGGTTCACACAGCTCATGTTTGGAGATGTTAGGGATTATTTTTTACTCAGTGAATAAAGGACAAATGTTTAAAGGTAAACTCCAGTAAATTAAATAATCTCCTCTTCTTTATGGTTGGGTTAAGGAGGGGGAGAACGGGGGGGGGGGGTGAAAAGGGTATTGAAGGAATTGATTATTGCTGATCAGGGAAAGAAGGTTAAGAAGTCTGAGGGGGATCATTTCTCCCCTGCATACAGCTGAGAGGTGCAAGGCAGGGGAGCAGTGGGGGTAGTATAACTGGCGGAAACTGATAGAAGAAGTTGGCCGTGAGGGAAAACAATTCCTTATAAGGGCATGTTGCCCTTATAAAAAAGGGACGCGCGAACAGACAGAGAGATTGCAGCATCCTTCTGGGATGGAGAAAGTGTAAACACGGTAAGGGAATATTGTTCTGCAATCTCCAAGCATGCTTGTTTAATTCTGCATTATTTTTGGCCTTCATGTATTATGTGTGGTGATTAATAAATTTTAAGAATGAAACTGAAAGTCTGACTTTTACCTTCCTTTATTAACAGACCTGGGGGGGGTGGGGGGGGGGGGGTGACGGAGGAATCCTGATAAGGCCCAACAATTTTTGGAGGCTCGTCTGGGGATAAAGGGAGGAAAGGTAGGACAAATTGGAAAGGTCTGTGAAAGCCAGACGAACTGGGAAACGACCTGATCTGACCCCGCGCGGAAAATTCTTGAAAAGGTAAGGCAGAAACCTGTTTTATTGAATGTCTGTCGATTGATTATTTTAAAATAGTGGTCAGACCACGTTTAACTCCCGTGTTTCTAAATTAAAAAAGACATTAATAATGCAGAATGTTGGGATAAACAAAAGAAAGTAAAATAAGGAAAGGAAATATTGTGTTACTTAACGAATGGTTTTGGCATAAAGAAAAAAGCAAAATAAGAAAGGAAACAGCATATTGCCTAGCGAGTGGTGTTCGCCAATCGTGATCAGACGTGGTCACGATCCGACGCGGCCTGGGGTCAGTCGGCACCAGGTGAGAGGCCCTGGAAATTGAGGCGCTCCTAAATACTATAGAAATAAAGGTGAAAGGGCTGGGGGGATTAGAGAACCCCTAAATATTAAAATAAGGGTGAAAGGCCCAGAGGACTTAAAGAAGGACTCCAAGCATTGTTAAAGTAAATCGTTGTAGGAAAATTGTCTTGTTGTAAATCATTGGGGAAGTTGAACGTGCACGATCGTGGTATGAATGCTGTTTAACGAGTGTGGAAGCAGCAGCAAGATCGGAAATTAAGAGAGTTAAGTGACGATTTTGGTCTGTTGAAGTACACCTCGCGAGGCAGATGCGCTAAAACACACCCACACACACACACACACCCACACACACACACCCACACATACACACACGTATGTAGGATTAAAGAAAAGCAGAGGCAATACAAAATAATAAAATTTATATACTGAACCCACTCCACTATATCTGAATGACACATGGGGGTATCAGTGCATGTTAGGATTGACTCGAGAAGGGACCCCCTCGAACTGTTCCACGTTGGCGGCAATATTTCCCCCAACTGACAACCGAACCCAATCGGCCCCGTTTGAACCGGTTAAGGGCAACCAAACTTACATCTGCTTCAAGTTTAACTCGACAACTCGAGCTGGAAACCCAACTTGTCCTAGGACACTGTTGGGTAGTATCGATCCAAATTGGTGCAGCACCACGCTAGGTGGGGACGAAATTGGAACATGGGCGAGAAGTGGGTTGTATTATTATTGTGGGGGCAGGCGACTGACTGTAAGGATTCCGAAGAACTCTGATGGCGTTTGTGCAATGGTTCGATTGGCCACTCTGCTGCTGCTACTGGGGGAGAGAGTAACCCCGCTTAAGGTAGGTCCACGAAGCGCGGCGCAACTTCTGACCCGTCGACATATTCTTAATAAACGGGATTTAGTAACCGAATTCATGGGAAATGGAAACCCAACATATATGGATGCAATTGGCGTACCGCGGGGCTTTCCAAATGAATTTAAATTGATAGATCAAGTGGCTGCCGGGTTCGAAAATATTCCAATCATTTCGGCATTTTTTCCAATCACGCCAAACAAAAATGTGGATCGCATAAATTATATTCACTACAATGTTTTGAGACTAGCAAATCTGACTCGGGATGCCGTAGCGGGCCTGGCGGAACAACTAGGCCCCACGTCGCTAATGGCAGTACAAAATCGCATGGCTCTGGACATGGCAGAAAAAGGCGGAGTGTGTGCCATGTTCGGTGACATGTGTTGCACGTTTATACCAAATAATACCGCTCCGGATGGCTCGGTAACCAGGGCCCTGGAGGGTCTTAGGACACTGCCCAAAACTATGCATGATCATTCGGGGTTAGAGAATCCGGTGGATGAATGGTTCAATAAGGTGTTTGGGCAATGGAAGGGTTTCATTATTTCTCTGTTGATGTCATTGGCTACTTTTGTGGGAATTTTGGTCACTTGTGGATGCTGTTGCGTGCCCTGCATCCGGTTCCTCTGTATTCGGTGTATTACCAGAACTATTGAAGGAGGGTTTAAGGACCCACCTCCAGCATATCAGATGCCGTTGCTGGGAGTGGATTCAGAGGAGCTGGAGTGGGAGCCCGCAGGAGCACCTACAACTGATTGTGAGCTCTAGAAGAGCTCAAAAGGGGGAATTGAAGGAATTGATTATTGCTGATCAGGGAAAGAAGGTTAAGAAGTCTGAGGGGGATCATTTCTCCCCTGCATACAGTTGAGAGGTGCAAGGCAGGGGAGCAGTGGGGGTAGTATAACTGGCGGAAACTGATAGAAAGAAGAAGTTGGCCGTGAGGGAAAACAATTCCTTATAAGGGCATGTTGCCAGGGGCATAAAAAAGGGACGCGCAAACAGACAGACAGATTGCAGCGTCCATCTGCACTGAAAAAAGAAAAAGTTGATCCAACTTAATTGAATTGCTTCAATTGGTAACAAGTAATTCAATTAACTTTATCCAACTTAATTTATTAAGTTGGTTTAACTTGACAAATTTAAGTCAGTCTTACTCAATTCATTTACTTTATTCCAAATAAAAAATTTAAATCCCTCTTACTTAATTTTATAGAAAGTCAACTCAAAATTTTAAGTTGTTCCAACTTAAAAAACTAAACTACCCCAAATTACACTCTCACTCATATTATACTTAAAATATAGCTTACATTTAAATTATTTTAAGTGTGTTTTAGCATGTTATTTTAGTTTTTCAAATAGGAGTAAAATACCTTTATGCTACTCAGAAATTCAACTTGATTAAAATAATAAATCTACATTGCACAAATGTAACATTTTAAATTTTATTGTGAAAACATCACAAACTTACAGGTTTTTCACAAAATATTATGCATGAAACATGCTACACATCTTTTGAAACTTCATAAGGGATATTGCTTTTCTGCTTAGTTGGGGTTGTATTTTTGAATACTTAATCTTTTTGGTCAGCAACCTGCTAGATCAGGGGTGCCTAAGTCCACTTCTGGAGAGCTATCATCCTGCAACTTTCAGATGCATCCCATCTCCAATACATCTGAATCAAATTAACTGCTCATTACCTCGCCTCTGTTGAGCTGGTGTGCGAATTCAGCAATTTGATTCAGGTGGTATCGAAATAGGGTCCACCTGAAAGTTGCACAATGGTAGCTCTCCTGGACAAGACTTGGACACCCCTGTGTATTCCTCAGAAATAAAATGAGGTTTTTCAGACTTAACACAAGTCCTCCTAAAAAAGAAAATCCACACTCCTAAACCATAACATTTGCTAAGAACATGTTTCTGACATAAAATGTAATAACACTGGTGACTACTTTAACATCTAGACCACACTGAAAACAAGAGCAATACCCAAAAAATATCTAGGCAAAAAGCTTTCAAACAAGGATGTGGAGTAATAGCTGCCTAGTTTAAACCAAGTCTGACAATTAATTTAACTGACATCAGAAAAGAACAGAATAGTAAACATTAATATCTGCATACATTAACCCTCCTTCAAAAAACACTGCACAAATCTGGTGATTTAAAGGTTTAAAAAAAAAATTCTGTGAAAGTGTCCACGAAAAAAAACTGCAGTAGCCTACTACTTTCCTACTGTAATTTTTTCCTCCTTAACCTGTATTTTTTCCCCACACAAAACCAAAGAGATAAACCATCTAACTTTATGAAATGTCAACAGCAAAAAAAAAAAAAAGACGTAGTCCCAAAATGATAATGTTCATCAAAACCTCATCAGTAAACACCCTCCAGAAATACCAGTCACAATTGTTATCCATTAAACTCTGTATTACTTGTGGCTTTAATATGCACAATGTCCCAAAAGAAGTTCAAAAAGTCCAGTTCCTTGAGGTTGTTAAGCTTCCAAAACATGGCGCTCTTCTGTTCAAACAAAGAAGACAGAAGATAATCTGTCCTGTTGCACAACATGCCAGCGTCTTTACTGTGAGGTCTGAAGTCTTCCAAACAAATTCTGAACTTTGGGAGACATCTTGTGCTGCTCAAGTTGCATGAAGATTTTTTGGAACACTTCAAATGTGAAGAGCCTTTGGATAAGCCAGGTTAAGGGAATATATCAAACCCAGAAGCAGGGCACATGCTGAGGCAACTGAAGTCAGGTCATGCAACATCTCCACTCCCTCAATGATGATGTCAATGTCTTCTGGGGGTTCTTTCAATCCCTCTCCCTCCTTCCGAATCACAAATGCAGCCATGGTGAGTTGTTTGAGTTCCATCTGGGCATCATCTCCGCTGCTGCCCTGTAGTGAGGTAAACAATATGTTCAAACTTGAACACTGTAACTAATCTCTCACTACAGAATTTGGAAAATAAAAGCCTTGAAAATGCAAGCATCAAGTATAAGATATACAGCTTGTGAATTGAAGAGAGTGGTTTACAGCATTTGAAATATCCTTGATAAATTTTCCAAGTTCAAAGTTGCATTACAAATTGAATAACTCAAAGGGTGATTTTTAATGTTTTTGAAAAGATAATGCATGTATATAGCTTTATATATGTTCCATCATATTGCAGGCTTTAGCTTAAAAACCAAATTCTTAGATTTTTCATCAAAGCAGAATACAGATCCAGCCAATGGTCATCTTAGGGTGGAACCCAACACAAAATGCATATTTGTGTTGCTTGTCAGATATTTTGGAGCTGGTATCAAAATAGCATGACTCTAAAACATATATTCTTATTAACTTGTTTGGGATATTGGTGAACAGGAAATGAAGTTGATACTGAAGTTAGAGAATGCCCTCTGCTGAACAGCAAAGCACACCATTTCTGGATTTAAGCAGGCCATGTTAAATTTACAATTCTGACACCAAATCTGCCTGATTTTTTCAAACAGATGTTCACATTTAGAAAAGCCAGTCCATAAATAATTTATGAAGGTAAAAACAATTGACATTGAATTTGTCCATTTGCCTGAATGGGATGAGATGCAGCTTTAAACCTTTAAAAAAAAAAAAACCTTACATGGTATTCCTTAATAAGGTCTTTTGCATGCTCTCCAAGAAAGGTGATGAGCCCTTTCAGAACACATTCCCTTCAAATCCCAATGTCTTCAACCTGGAGAAAAGTTATCGTTATCAATATTTCATATCTCTGAAGAGATTCATGATGTAACAGTAATATATTTGGGCTGTTCACAACAGCAAAGGACTATCAGATGCCATAATGTGCAGCCCACATGTCCACTGGGTTTTAACGCTGCACTTCAAAATTATGCATATTCCACCTCTGCAACATTTTATCCTTCAAGTCTCAATTTGTGAAACTAGACTGTATTGTTGACGTTAAGGCTTTTTCTTAGCACAATCTACCAGATCTAGTGAATATAATTTTCCATTAAAGAGATCTCTTAAAGCATAGAATTGATACAAGACTAACATTCAAAAATGTTAAAATTTAAAAGCAACAGAAGCTCAATAATTTGACTAAATTGCACCGGTTTCTGGTAAGTTGGATAGAAAGGTGTATTTTATTGAATTCATGAAAGAACCACAATATAGACTTACTATAACAACTAAATGCAGCAGAAATACATAAGACAGGCAAACTTGCTTTTCTTCAAATGATATCAGCTTTGCACAAATAGTCTATCAAGTATGGATAATTAAAACAAAGAGTCTGAAAGTAACTAGTCACATTAAGTTCTTTGTTTTAAATGGAAAAAGGTAAATGGCCATAGCTTAGTTCACCCAATGTCCCTATTGATGATATCCATACCTCATCATAAGTTCTCATGATGCCAGCCATTTTTGCACGTGTTGCTTCTCCTTTGGCCTGGATGACTTTAATCAGCTGACTTGAGTGCCTGTCCAACTGGGCCAAGAAAGTCTGCTCAAGAGGGAAGAGCCATGAGCCTCTGGAACTCTGCATTAATCTGAGAAACACAAAATAAAAATTATTTAGTATGTTCAAAAAAATTACTTAAAGTAAATATTCACCAATCATTCCCAAAGTCTAAGTAAAAACCCTTGACATTTAACTTTAATCCAACTTTAATACCCTACTGAAAACACTCTATGTTAATCAATGTCATATTGTCAGTATTGCAAATAATTTTTTAAATGCACAAATACACATTTCTTAAATCGTCCTTCTCAGTTGAACATTCCTTAGGATGGGAGTAAGCTTTTTTTAATTACTCCACAGTATTTTTAGGTTGTAATTTTATTGTAATTTTTAATTTTTTTGTGTGCATATATATGCACACATATGCAAGTGTGTTTGTGTGAATAAATTGCCTGTCACTTTTTGCTGTTGCACTGGAATTTTCTTACTGAGGGACAAAAAAATGACAATTTCCATTCTTATTTTATATCTGTCCACTCTTTGGTGTTAGAAATTACAATAACTTTAGATATTGGTGGAAAAACAAAATTATTTGACTATAATCAATTCTCCACTGCTTAATCAAGGGTGGGGTTGCGAGGGCAGCTTCCCTCTCCCCAGCCACCTCCCTACCTGTGTGAATCCTGAAGACTTTGCAGGCCAGCTGAGTGACATAGTCCCTCTACAATGGCCTCCTCCTGGCAGCACATGCCCAGAAAACCTCACCAGGGAGGCTTCCAGGAGGCATCCTAATCAGATGCCCAAGCCACCTCAACTGGCTCCACTGGATGTGGAGGAGCAACAGCTCTACTCTCAGCCTCTCCTAGATGACTGAGCTTCTGACCTCATCTGTGAGGGAGAGCCCATCAACCCTTTGGAGGAAATTCATTTCATCTCGTTCTGTCACCACCCACTTATTATTCCTTCTACTGTAAACTAAAATGATGTTATTTATAGAGCCTATTATTTGAATTAGTTTAGACCACACGTATTTCATATTATCAATATAGCATATTCATTTTGCATTTAAATTTTCTTTCTAAATTAGAAGTGTAATATTCTTAGTTAGCTAGAAAGGATCAAGCAGGGGAGCGTGGATACGTGTTTAATGGTGAACGACAGAAATACAACAACCGGAAAACACTGCAGCCAGTCCTCACCAAGTGGCGTTAATACGTTGGCCACCATGAGCTATCCCTACGACAAGTATACCCCTTTCTTACCACTAGGGGACAACAATAACACTCTATTACAGTCCTCCCCTTTAAGATTTCTACTTCAAAAAAAAAAATATTCCCTTGCAACAAACCAAGAAATGCATTCCAAGCTGCAAATAACCTTTTCTACTGCCTGGATTAACAATTTACAAATGGAGACATCACACAATGCTGCATCACTTCAAAAATTAACCGGCAGTAAAAAAACAACTCATCTTTTATGCATTTTCAAAGATTCAGTCTCTTTGGGGGAAAACGACATCTCTCAGGATATCTGCGTTTCACAGATGGGCTTTGGGTCGTTCCAGGGGTTGATGCTGGAGATCCCTCAGTGGTTTGCCGCAGTGATTTAGCAGGTAATGTTTGTGATGCCTGATTTTCAGATGGACGTGGTGTTATTTCTGGGACAGCACAGTCCATGATCACCTCTGGTGTCTTCTCTGGAACTGGTGAACATATAACTGGAGGTTCCTCCACAGTTTGTCTCCATGGTAACATGTGGTCCACATGTATTGTGCGTGTTCTCTGTCCCTCTTGTATCAGATAAGTAACACTTCCCAGTTTCTTTAGAACCGTTCCCTGAGTCCATTTCTTAAGTCCCCCTCTGAAGTTTCGAATGCGCACGGCCTCTCCTTCTGCAAAAACTCGTACAGGTGGGGCTCTGTGATCATGATGTCGCTTCTGCTCAGACTGTTTCTGTTCAATATGTCTGGTGAGTTCAGGCTTGAGAAGGCTGAAACGAGTTCGGATCTGGCGTTTCAGGAATAACTCTGCAGGGGCACGACCCGTCACAGTGTGAGGTGTACTGCGATACATGATAAGGAAGTTTGCCAATCGATGACTGAGTGGCAATGTGGCCTTCCCATCTGCTTCCAGCACATTTTTCATCAGCGATCGTTTCAGGATTTGCACTGATCTCTCTGCTGCTCCGTTTGATGCAGGATGATATGCAGGTACTGCTGTGTGCCTGATTCCATTTAACTCCAGAAACTGCCTGAATTCTTTTGACACCAGTTGTGGTCCATTGTCTGAAACAAGTTCTTCTGGCAGTCCATATGACGCGAATAACCCTCTCAAAATTTCAATCGTTTTGTGTGATGTGATGGATGGCATTGGGAAAACTTCCAACCATTTTGAATGGCTGTCTATGACAACTAGGAAAAAGTGCTGGTCTTTTTCAGCAAAATCAATGTGAATCCGTTGCCACACTCTTTCAGGCCACTTCCACGGGTGGAGTGGTGCGACCGCTGGTAACTTCTGTACAGCTTGACATATGTGGCAGCCTTGAACCAGTTCTTGTATGTCACCATCACACCCTGGCCACCACAGGTAACTGCGGGCGAGAGCTTTCATACGACAGATGCCTGGATGTTCATGATGCAGGTCTTTCAGCACTTTCTGACGGTAACCTGGTGGAACGATAACTCGTTGTCCCCAAAGAACACATCCTTGTTCTGCTGACAGCTCTTGTCTGCGTGTAAAGTAAGGCTTTAGTGCTTCCTCTTGCACGTAATTTGGCCACCCATTCATGGTGTAGCTCCACACCTTGCTGAGAATTGGATCCTTCATAGTTGCCTTCTCAATGTCCTTAGCTACTACTGGTAGCTCTTCCACATGTGAGAAATAGAAGATACTTCCTTCCACTGCAGTATTGTCTGGTGAGTTTTGCGGTAACCGTGACAACGCATCTGCATTTGCATGGTCAGCCGATCTCCTGTATTCAATGTCATACTGATATGCCATTAATATCAGAGCCCAGCGCTGCATTCTTAGAGCTGCGAGTGTTGGGACGGCTGACTTTGGTCCCAGTATAGCCAACAGTGGCTTGTGGTCTGTTATGAGAGTGAATTTCCTTCCATACAGATATTTGTGGAACTTCTTGACTCCAAAAATGATGGCAAGAGCCTCTTTTTCTATTTGCGCATACTTCCACTCTGCTTCAGTTAATGTCCTTGATGCAAATGCCACCGGCCTTTCCTCTCCATTTTCCATGACATGGGAAATGACCGCACCTACCCCATAAGGTGAAGCATCACAGGCTAACTTGAGTGGCAGGTGGGTGCTATAATGCACCAAAAACTTATTCTGTAACAGCAGACTTTTTGCATCTTTAAATGCTTTTGCACATTCTGGGGTCCAAAACCACTTCGTATCTTTTTTTAACAGATTATGCAGTGGCTGAAGAATGGTGGATGGGTTTTCCAGAAAACGACTGTAGTAATTTAGGAGACCCAGGAAAGACTTCAGTTCAGTGACATTTGTTGGTTCTGGTGCTTTTGTGATGGCTGCTACTTTTTCCTCTACAGGATGCAGACCATCTTTGTCAATCCGATGTCCCAGGTACTCCACACTGCTCTGAAGGAAATGGCACTTTGAAAGCTTTACTCTGATCCCGTGCTTCTCCAGGCGTGTGAGCACTTCTTCCAACCTCTTTAAATGTTCCTCCTCTGACGAAGCAGTGATGAGAATATCATCCAAAAAACAGGTCACATGATCCATCCCTTGAAGGATCTGATCCATCACAGACTGGAAAAGAGCAGGAGCACTGGAAACGCCATAGCTGAGGCGACTGTACTTGTACAGACCTTTGTGGGTGTTGATAACCAGATACTTTTCTGACTCTTCCTCTAACTGTAGCTGCTGATAGGCGTGAGAAAGGTCAAGTTTACTGAATGATTTTCCTCCCGCCAGGGTGGCAAACAGGTCTTCAGTTTTAGGAAGTGGGTATCTCTCCTCTTCAATGCACTGGTTGATGCTGACTTTGTAGTCACCACAGATCCTAATTGTTTTGTCTGCTTTCGGTACAGTAACAATAGGAGATGCCCACTCACTTTTCTCAACCTTTGAAATCACCTTCACTTTTTCTAACCTGTCTAACTCTTTTTCCACAGCTTCCTTTAGTGCATAAGGAACTGGGCGAGCTTTACAGAAAACTGGTGTGGTGTTTGACTTAATGTGGATTCTGGCTTTAAATCCCTTGATGCAGCCTTGGTCATTTGAAAACACTGCCTGATGGCGCTGAATCACTTCTTGTACTCCTGGCTTTGCTTTCTTCTGCACCAGTACGCTGGCCACTGCGAAAATCTCTTTCCAGTTTAGCTGTAGTTTTTTTAACCAGTTTCGTCCCAACAGAGCTGGCCTGTCTCCCTGAACAATGATCAGTGGTAGGTTAATTTTTTGTGTCTCATACTGTACAGGTACCTCAATATATCCATGAACAGTGATCTGTTGGCCTGAGTAGGACTTAAGCTGTAGCCCCCTGGCTGGTTTTATAGGGAAATGAGTGAGGTGTGTCTGGTAATACTTGTTACATACCACTGACACTGCTGATCCCGTGTCCAGCAACATCGTGGTGGTCTTGTTTCCCAGTGAAACATTCACTGTGTATCCTTTTTCAGTGGAGGCGATGGAATACACTGAATACACTCCAAAAAGTTCTGCTTCCCCATCCCTATTTGATGAATCATCCTCAGTTTCCACATACTGAGCTTGCTGACTGCTTTTTTTATTTCTACAGGCACGAGCGATGTGTCCTATTTTTGCACAAACATGACACCTTTCATTTTTAAATCTGCAATCACGTGCCGAATGTTTTCCACCACATCGATAGCATGGTTGCTTTGTTCCCGTGTCTTTTTTAGGTCCTTTCCAGCTCTTTATTTTGTTATTCCCTTCTTTTATATTTTGTCCTTTCCATCCTTTGTTGGAAAAATTTGGAGCATTTGCCAGGGCATTTACTTGATGAGGTTCCTGGCGTCCAGAAAACTCCATAGTATTCTTGGAGGCCAGTTCCATGGATATGGCAATCTCACATGCACGTGAAAAAGTAAGATCTTTCTCCGACAGTAGCTTGCGCTGCACAGCCTCAGAACACAGCCCACTAACAAAGCGATCCCTCAGGGCCTCATCTAAATATTGTCCAAAATTGCATGTGGCGGACAACTGTCTCAGGGCCACAACGTAGTCAGAAACTGACTCCCCCTCCTTTTGGTTACGTTTTTGGAAACGAAACCGCTCAGCTATCACCACCGGGGTTGGCTTATAGTGTGTACTCAACACCCCCGTCAGCGCTGCATATGCCATAGTGCTCGGTACTTTCGGAGACACTAAATTCTTTAGCAGCCTGTAAGTATCTGCTCTGATTACAGAGAGGAAAGTGCATACCTTCTTCTCATCGGGGACCCCATTTGCCAACATCCATTGCTCCAAACGCTCCAAATATGACTCGAAATCTTCTTTTGACTCATCATATTCGTCCACACGACCCACGTGCATGGCCATGTTAGCTTCTCCAAACTGCCAGCTTGCGGTCTTGAGAAGAAAAAAAAAACTTCTTTTTTTTTTTTTTTTTTTACACTTCCGGACTCAGTCTGTTGACAGCCTCATTTACGCCGTGGAAATCTTTTAAAAATCCTCGTCGCCAGTGTAATATTCTTAGTTAGCTAGAAAGGATCAAGCAGGGGAGCGTGGATACGTGTTTAATGGTGAACGACAGAAATACAACAACCGGAAAACACTGCAGCCAGTCCTCACCAAGTGGCGTTAATACGTTGGCCACCATGAGCTATCCCTACGACAAGTATACCCCTTTCTTACCACTAGGGGACAACAATAACACTCTATTACAAGAAGCTTTATGATATTAAGCAATTCCTTTATGAAGCAAATATGGCTCACCTTATATGGTTTGATGATTCTTGGTTCCAGGCCTGGAAAGAGAAGTGGGTAAGAGAAGTTAACACAACAGGGTTCCAGCCAGAAATGCTAATGCTAATTAGCAAGCTAATGCTAACCGCTAAAAGCTGCTCCCACTTGTTGAGTGACGGTGCCTACATATGTAACCAGAAAGCACCTCTGAAGCCTAGGCAGTAATCACAGTCCTTGTGAACCTGTAGTTACATTTCTCAGGGTGCATGTCAGGTTAGGTTTAGCGAGGATTTTCGGTAAAGTCTGTAGGACCGACAGAACGATTGCTAGTGCTAATGACAGCCCCCGCTAGCAAACTGTGGTTATAGTGATCGTTCTGGTTTCTACAGCTGATTATCTGCACAGTGAGCAAAACGCGCGTGTGCAGCCACACATGCACACTCACAGCACAGAGCATTGGAGGCATGGAAAAAACTTGTCAGCGATGATCCACTCGTGTTAAATTATGCCTGAAATTTTCATTTGATCTTCGTTTTTCCTCTTACTCCTCCTCGGGTTCATGCAGGTTGTCATTTCGATTTCTGTAGCCAGCGAAATCAAGCCCGCGCACAACCGTAGGGAGATCAAACCTGCACACTGAACTGTCCGCTGCCTGTGGTAGATTGTAAATTGTAGAGAAATAATACAGGCATAAGCAGCGATCTAGCCGGGGCGGAGTCCGTGGGGCGGGCTCCTGTTTGCTAAAATGCAGTGACAGCAGAGCTCCGAAAGTGAAATGGTGAAATCCTCAGCCCCAGTGTCTGGCGATCAATCGCTAGCTAGAGCACTGCGCAGTATTCCTACAAACAAATTGCTTATTTTTTTGCTTTTATTAGAAATGACAGCTGATGGATTCTTAGCGATGTCAGGATATTATGCGTTTTATATCATGTCGCCAGTAAGCAGCATGACAAAACTGGAAAAAATGGCTTCACCGGCCGCAGCTCACAGTGATTAGCACAGTGGAGTTGCATCACATTAAATTAGTTCTGCATAGAACACCCCCACCTCTGTAATTTCAAGTTAAGCTTACCCATTAAAAAAAAAAAAAAAAACACTTCTCAGCAGTAGTTACTGCTATAAAGTGAAGTCTGGTCGCCACTGCAACACATTAGCCGCTACCACACTTTGATGTAGTTTAGCGCCTTCCCACCTGTATATATACACACTATATACATTGTATATAGTGTGTACATTGTATATAGTGTTATTATTAGTAGTATTGTTATTATTATTATTATTATTATTATTAAGGTTAATCTTGTTTGTTGTTTTTATATATATATATATATATATATATATATATATATATTCTTAATAGTGTAAATTATTATATTTATAATAACTGCAGCTGCTGTTACACCCAAATTTCCTCTCTATGGGACAATAAAGGCTGTTTCTTCTTCTTCTTCTGAACATGCAAGCAGTCTTCTGAATAAGTGACGCCAGAACTGAAATTTCACCTGTACCTGACCAGAACATCTAAAGTCCGAATCAAATATAATGCTACATACACGACATTCACCTTTTAGCTCTTTAAGTTTTTTAGGGTAAAAGTACACACACACAAAATAAACATTCAGTCTAACTCACAGAGTAGTTATGTTAAAACATCTTGAGATTTGAACCCCGCTGAACAGCGCGGCTAATTACAACTAGCAAATGTGTTAAGAGCAAATAACTGATGACACTTCGACTTTAAACACAGTTCACTGTTTCAAATTTAAGGTAGAAAAAAATTTAAATATTTTTACACCGTTTATTAAAGGTTTGGTTATGGTGGGGTAGCATACTTACTGTTTTATCTGAATCTCCTCAACAGTCGACGATCCGAAGAAATGGCGGTTGCATATGTGGTTGGTCCCGGAGATACCGGATGTCTCGGGCAAAGCTTACGTAATGACGTCAGACGTAAAGCTGCATTAAACTTAATTGTTTCAATTAGACTCAAAGTAAAAAGTTCATTTGAGATAAAATGTGTGACTTTTAAGTTAATTGAACTCATGAAAGTAAGTTGTCATAACTAAAGGAAAAGAATTAAGTGAGGTTAATGTAAATAAGTCCATAACATGAACTACAGCCCAAATACTCTTTTTAGAGTGTGGGATGGAGAAAGTGTAAACGCGGTAAGGGAATATTGTTCTGCAATCTCCAAGCATGCTTGTTTAATTCTGCATTATTTTTGGCCTTCATGTATTATGTGTGGTGATTAATACATTTTAAGAATGAAACTGACAGTCTAACTTTTACCTTCCTTTATTAACGGACCCGGGGGGGAATGGGACGGAGGAATCCTGATAAGGCCCAACAGTATAAGTACATTGTGTTTCTGTGTAAGATTCAGAACTCATATACATTCCTCGGGGTGTGTATGTGACTTCTCCTCGTACGAGAATAAAAATCATTTAACGGGATCTTGTCTCTCTCATTTGAGAAAAAAATTTCCACAAGTGTCTCTCTGAGCAGTGTGGTATGTGTGCAGAATGTGTGTGTGTGTCACTTACAGTGTTGCTATGTGTGTGTGCGTGTGTCTGTATCTGAGCAGAGTGTGTATGAGTGAGACACAGCATGTGTGTGCGTGTCTGAGCATTGCAGTGTGTGTGTGTGTGCCTCCTTACAGCTTAAGTATGTGTGTGAGCCTGTGTCTAAGATTGTGTGTATGTCAAAGGGACACAGCTTGTCTGCGTGTGAGTGAGAGACAAATGAGTTATGAGTGCTATAAGTTGTTGATTTGTTTTTTGCTTTTGTTTTGTTTGTTTGTTTGGTAGAGTTAGGGAGTGAGGGTCAAGAGCTCTGAGGTTTAAGGTTTATCCCTGATACAAAGTGAGTATTGCATTGAAGGATTTAAAAAAAAAGGGGGGGGGGCAGTGAGGAGTTGGTTATTTTTACAGAATATCATATACTTATTTTATCATTTATTTATTTTTAAAATGCATTTTCAGTTTTATTTTCCTTTTTCTCCTGATTTTTCGGTTGTTTAGGGTTTGTTTGCTTAGTTCTTTTGTTGCCCTGGGGAGCAAAATATTTTTATTTCACCCCCATTTTCTTTCTTTTTTATTTTTTGGCACATTCTTAACAGAGTGGGTTGATAAATAATCCTGAATATCTTGGGAAATATTTGGGGTGGGGATATTTATATATATGTGTGTGTGTCTGCATAAACGTGTGTATGCTTGCGCATATATATACATAAATATATAGAACAATGATCTCACTGATTGCAAGCATTGACATAAACCCCTTATAAACATTGAAAAGCAGATATTTTTGTTTTATTTATTATTTATTTGACTTTTGCTCTTTAAATTTTATTTCTTTTATTTTAAAGGGGAGCACACTTGTGGGTCCCTGACTCTATCAGATTAGAGACAATTAGTGGAGAAAAGTTAAACTTAATTGATTTTCCTAAAATAAAAGCCAATATAACAACAAATGCCTTGATCATCACAAATTATGTTAAATTGTTGTTAAATTTTAAGGAAAAGTTTCCCTGAGGAACACAGTTTTAGTGAAACCTTAAAAAGAAAAGTTAGAGGAAAAATAAAACAGTCTGTGTCAATATTTTGTGACACACAGCTGAATCAAAGCAAAGAGAACTAAAAAACCTATTTATGAAAATTTAGGATAAAATAAAATCACCTGATTTAATCTTTTGTGCATTTACATTTACGTATTTATTTGGTAGATTTGTTTAAAGCTAAGATTATAAGAGAAAAGCAGAGAACATTTGAACTTTGAATGTCTGAACAATTTGATATTGAATCAAGCATTAAAGGAAAAATCCAAAAAGCTAATGATATAAAATCAGTGTTCCCTTTAGATAAATAAGGTTAATTAAGGTAAATTAGTGAGACAAAAAACAGAGTTTATATCTCAAAGGAGGGATATAAACTAGGAGAAAAGTAAAGATTTAACTAATAAAGATTTCTCAGTTTCATTGTAACAGGAGCCTGAACAACATCACTGCAGGAGACTGAACTGATCAGCTACCAGTAAAGAAACTGCTGCAGATTGAGGTGTTCAAGATCATACCAAGCTCTCCTGAACAGACTAACAGCTCTAAGACTCAGGAAAAAGGCTCCTGGTTCCACATGACCCTCAATAAGAAGGCCCAACTTCAGACAAACAGGTGAACTGTAAGTTCCTTGACCCCTGACCTCTGCGTAAAGTCTGAGCCCAGGAGGAGGGTCATCAACAGGACACCTCTTCGACGTGGGGAGCGTTAGGCCTTAAGCACGCTCAGTCACAGGCTCTCAGTGAAGAACCAAAACACATTAATGGTCAAAGAACTGCAGGAAAATAACAACTGACTGCAATGTTTCAGTTCCAGTCTGAACGTTCTCAGTATCTGACTCATAATCTGTTTGGATAATTTATCATTGGAAGGCCACAGGAATATAATCTGCTTTGTTTCTTATAACACTAATTATTGTTTTTTCCTGACATGAGGTCAAAGGAGGGACACGTCCTGATTTCAGTTAGATCATCACAGAAAACTGTTTTGCTGTGAGCTCTGTGTAAAAGGTCGACAAAGGAGGGAAGTGTGAGTATGACCTCTGACCCCAGAATTACCACAATATGTCACTGACTGCACTACATGGTGTTATATTTAGAACAAGACCAATAAAGATACACAAAATACAAAATAAATAAATGAATGAAGTCATGAAAATAAAATGGTAAATGGACCAGTTGTTATATAGTGCTTTTTTACTCTGTTTTGAGCACTCAGAGTGCTTATTCAACACGTTTACCCCATTCACACCAGCACTTCCATGATTAACTAAGCTAAGTGCTTTTATTATCTAACATTCACACACATTCACACTCCAACGCTTGCGTCGGAGAGCAACTTGGGGATCAGTGCCCAAGGATACATTGGCATGCAGTCTGGAATTGAACCACCAGCCTTGTGATCAGTGGGTGACCTGCTCTACCTCCTGAGCTACAACCACCCCTGTCAAATAAATAATCAAGTTTTCTCTCACTAACACTAAAATTATCAGGGACTTACGTACCAAGCATGTTTCCAAAGTCATGACAGCTGAACAACAAGATTATTACATCACTGAGGTCTGAATTTATCAAGGTTCTTGTACAGGACATATTTTCACAGCTGATCACTGAGATTAATGCATCTTTTTATAGCTGTGAGAACTCTGACCTCTGGTTCCACATTTTATCTGCTCCCTGTGTCTCTATCTAATTTATTTGAATTATTCTGACCCACTGCTTTAGACCCTACTTAGTTATTTTGGGTCAGGTAATGGTTTTTGATTCTCCTCTGCCCTTTAGAGTTTGGAGTCAGCCTCTGAATTATTATTTGCTATTAATTGCATTTAATTTAATCATTTGCTTAATTCAGTTTTTTAAAGTGATCAACTGATTGATTTACTGGATAATAATTTGAATGATTTCACTTTGCAACATTGTAATCTTTATTAAGTGAGACGAGTAAAAACAGGGAGTAAAAACAAGTCCTGGCAGCGCCCCCAGTTCACACCTTTTAGGTGTGAATCCACCCTTTGAGTTGATTCACTGTTTGATTAATCACTTGATTGCAACTTTATTCATTAAATGAAAGGAGAGAAAAGAAAAAATTAAAGATAAACCTGCACTAACACACTCTTAAACAGAAAGCAGACTGTTTGTATATGATGTAAAACAGAATTAAGTCCAATTAGTTTCCTTTTCTTTTTAATAATTAGGACAAGAATAATATCTGTAATTTTGGCAAATTTTCCATTACAATGACATTGAACAACATGCTTAATGAGAACTCAAATATTAATGCTGTCATTGAAAGATAACCAAATAATGAAAGAATGAAAATAAATATCATTTACAATGACTATTGTTTTATTGTCTTTATTTATTTTTTTTGTATTTTTTATTTGATTTTTAATCAATTTTAACAAAAAAAGAGAAAATAAATGACTAATTCTGAAATGTCAAATATAAGGTTTGGGGGCCGGAATTGGCCAGTAAAGTCTTAAACCTGGCTGACTGGGTGTTTCTGGAGGCCAAAGGAGGGAGCTGCTCTAAAACTTTATAATTTTATCAATGAAGTGAAAAAGTAAAGAACAGATCCAAATCTGGCTCCTTTCCAAAAACTCCCTGTTGAGTTGTCATAGTGTATTGTTGGATCTTGGTATGATAGTTTTATATATGTTTGTCTTTATGTTTGCTTCTATCTTTAGTCTTTAGTGTTTTTGTTTTTATTTTATTCCACAGCTATAACACATGCACCCATGTGCAAATTTAAACTGTAGGATTCTAGGATGACTAATCATAGACTGTGTGAGCTTTAGCATATATTTTTATTTTTCCTGGTTTCTGACCTAAATCTGTGTAAAGTGTTGATTTCAGAGCATTCATTCATTTTTATTTTTTATCTGAATAAATTGAATCATTTCTAGAACAGAAAAATTTAGACTGAGTTAAACTAATCCAGAGATCTTTAATATGAAGACACTGAATAATAGATCTTTCAAACATAAACTTCTGCTGTTAAATATGTCTCTTTGCAAATCGTAGTGTGTAGATTTTAAGTTGATAGTCTTTGAGTCAGGGTGTTATATTAATGGGTAAAATTAATAAATAAAATTATGTTGAATAGATAGACCTGATCAGGTTCTATTCAAATTTAAATATTGGCCCCAAAGGCCTGCAGCTCAGACTCAACTTTCAAACTAAAGACAGTAGAAAAATCACTACAATAAAATACAACTGGACTAGTTTTCATAGATACCAGTAACTGCTCCCCACTGATAAGGAAATGAGCCTTTTTACAGGGAATGTTTTGCCTCGGACTAGAACACCTGTCCGTCACACTGTGGATGGGAACATCTCAGTGTGATGGCCTGTTATCTGAGTATAAGTGGCACTAAAAATCCCTGGTTTGCCAAACAGAGGACTGACGTGTGGAGGATGGGAGTCTTGGGAAAATGGGATGGTGTCTGAATTAGTCCAGGCTGTAATAAAACAATCAGCCTGAAAGGTTCTTTATGCCTAAGAGTTCCTGGTGGAGTTCTTAACAAATTTAAGGTACAGCAGCAGAGTTTGTGTCACTGTATGACTTTGGGTCAAAATTAAACAAAACTTAGATTGGGTTAATTATAATATTAAATCAGGAATGTTGATTAACCTTACAGAGGCTGATTGGAAAACTTAGTGATAGACCTGAACATCATTAACAGCAGAATAAAATAACAGATGTTACTTGTGTGGTTTACTCAGTCTAAATAATATTTAATCATAGCAGTTCAATTCTCCAGAGCATTGTCAAAATTAGTAGAGAACTCAAATAAATAAATAAATCCTGTATCTTTAATGATGGGAAAATGTTTTGGGAAATCAGATGGAAAAATTCTAACTTTTCCTCTTCTCCAAGGAATTAGTCACCTGGGAAAAGACATTAAAAAAGGGGTTTGAACCTGTAACGACAGGATCAGTTATTCAGCAAATAAATACTAATTGATGAAAGTGTGAAAATAAATATTTGTTTATGTGATGTGCTCTAAACAGATATGTTCTGAGGTGTCATGTCCTGGGCCGTTTGCCCAGCGTTTTGTGTTTAGTTTCATATTTCCTGAGTTTGTCTCCCCAGTATGTTTTAATTCTTGTTCCCTTTGTCCCGGTCTTCCCCTGTATCTAAGGTCTGGGTCTCTGTCCTGAGTCTGTGTGCCAGTTCCCCTTGTTGAGTCAGCGTGTACCTTGGTTTGTCACTTCCTGTTTTATTTTGACAGTCTGGTTTTCCCTGTGCTTTGTGTTTAGTTTTGCTTCCCCTGTGTTATTAGTTTCATTTGCCTCACCTGCTGTGCCCTGCTGTTTCCTCTTACCCTGATTACCCATTGTGTATTTAAGCCATCAGTTTCCATGTGTTCTTTGTCGCGTTGTTAATGTTTCCGTGCCTGCGTGTTCCTGTGCCTCCTTTGTCTTCCCTTCGTCTCCCGTCTGAAGGGTTTTGTATTCGTTTTGCCCCCTAACCTTAATAAACACTTTTTAACCCTTTATCATCGAACGTGTCCCATGTGACACGTCAGGACGCGTCTTTTTCTAATTACCGTAACTTCGCGAATATATGAGGTATCTCAAAAATTCGAACGGTTCTGGAAACCTGAGAAACTCCCCTTTGCGCCAAACTTAGTCATTACGGTAAACTCAGTTCCGCGTTCACAGGAAGCCTGCGTAACAGGCAGTCTGTTCAGGCATTCACTAGCGCGCACCCCCCACAGGTAGGTCACAGAAAAACCCAGCGAAGAGCCAGAAAACTGAGGGGAGAAGCAAAAATATATCAAAAACATACTTTGAAAACGGTTCTCGTGAGTTATTACAGCAGCATGGAAAATCAGAGATGGATTGGAGACCTGAAGACCAGCCGAAGAGGCAGCTCCGACTTGGTAAGTTACGTGCGCTCAGGTTTATTTCTGTGTTGAAATAAAACTTTGTCTACCCAGAAAGAGCTTAGTTTTTTACTGTATGTGTAAATCTTAGCTTTTATTGTGCAGTGACTTTAGTATAATCTTCAATTTTAGACGCGTTTCTGCAGTGCGACGCGCACAAGAAACGCGCACAAGAAACGGTAATGGCAAATAATGGAGCATTCATTTCACGTTTGGTGATGTTTTTAGTATAGTGTAGGCTACCAAATCGTCATTTATATGTTTGCACAGTGTACCATGTCTAGTTTTGACCGTATAAATTGTGCGCCCAGCTGGAAATATGCTGCCAGGACTCTGATTGACTCTGATTGCCACCCATCAGTCGCAGCTGTGGGAGGAGGGGCAGAGGACACGCTCACGCTTACAGGAAGAGGAATTCAGGTTCGCTGGACACTCAGCCAGCAAAGTTGGAGGAGGAGCAAGGAGGAGGACTGAGGGAGAGCCCGAAGACCCACTGAGGTTCAACCCTAAAAAAGACCCCTGGTGTCCAGCCTCCCCCTCAATATGGACAAATCTCCCCCAGGTGAAATCTTTCCATACTTTTTTATACTGCAGTTCTCCTAAAATTAGCTTGTGATAGAAATGAAGCCCTAGGACGTCATCTCCTTCACACCAGAGGGAGGAGGGAGGAGGAGGGGTCTGGAGGAGGGGTCTGGAGGAGGTGTTACAATTCACACTCCAGGCAGTAAGCAGCAAAGCTCTTTTGTCAACAGAACAAAGCCAAAATGAGTGAGACCTACGATGTGGGCCTGTAACTGCATGGCTGACAAGCTGGTAAGGGCACCAAATCACTGAAATGTAAAAGGTCCTGTGTTTGCAGCCAGAGAAAATAGAGATGGGGGAAAAGCGCCTAAAAATAATTTTCATTTTGCTCTGTTTTTTGATATTGAGAGCCAAAAACTCAAACAGCCTTATTGTAAATATGTTTTATACAGATCAAATATCAATTTTTCTTTGCAAAATAAGGAGGATATGTACAATTTCATTATTTTTCCCTCAGTAAATGTCTAAAATCAATTTGCGTTTTTTGTTTTTCTTCATTTTAAAACTGTTGATACACTCCTTGGCATGCAGTAGATTGTAAATAACTGGCAGATATTGAAAATTCAAAGTGTTCTGAAAAAAGGGGCAAAAGCACATACTCACAGGACATTTTAAGGCCTTTTTATAGTACAATAAGTGAAAAAAGTCCAGGCGGACAATTTGAGGCCTAGGTGTAAAAGTTAAGTTATGCTTACCCCTGGAGTCTTGCGTTTTGGTCCATCCTCATCCGTCTCAGCGCCGGCTGTGACATGAGGTTATGTTTTATGATCTTGTGTCTCGTGCTTTAGTCCACTTGTTTGGCATTTTTGTTTGTTTGGTCTTACTTTATAGAAAAGGAGGTGATTTTAGGAAATAAGAGTGCTAATAATAATAATTGTCTTAGAATGCTTTTGATATGCTTCTCCATTCTTTACTGAAGGAGAGCTGCTCTCTCCCTCTGTCTCTAACAAGTGTGTGTGTGTGTGTGTGTGTGTGTGTGTGTGTGTGTGTGTGTGTGTGTGTGTGTGTGTGTGACCTTGTTTAGCATAAACACTGATTACAGAACTCAGTGATTCACAGAAATATCATTTGAGAGCAACTCTGGTTTGAAGTGACTTATTGTGCTTTAAAATATATTATGTCACGTTTGTTTTCATGTTGTTTTTAGTTTTAATCAACAGGTTATTAACCATTGGGGTGTTAAATGTTCACACTTGAACGGTCTGAAAAAAGGAGGGAGTTGTTAGGGATTATTTTTTTACTCAGTGAATAAAGGACAAATTTTAAAGGTAAACTCCAGTAAATTAATTAATAAACAGTGGATCAACCAAATAATAATTAAATAATACATTAGACAATTCAATTCAATTTTATTTATATAGCACCAAATCACAACAAACAGTCGCCTCAAGGTGCTTTGTATTGTGGGTAAAGACCCTACAATAATACAGAGAAAACCCAACAGTCAAAACGACCCCCTATGAGCAGCACATGGCGACAGTGGAAAGGAAAAACTCCCTTTAACAGGAAGAAACCTCCAGCAGAACCAGGCTCAGGGAGGGGGGGGTCATCTGCTGCGACCGGTTGGGCTGAGTGGAAGAGAGACAGAGATTAATAACAATTAATGATTAAATGCAGAGTGGAGTATAAACAAAGTAAATAAGGTGAATGAAAAGAAACAGTCTATTGTGGGAACCCCCCCAGCAGCCTAGGCCTATAGCAGCATAACTAAGGGAGGGTTCAGGGTCACCTGATCCAGCCCTAACTATAAGCTTGATCATAAAGGAACGTTTTAAGCCTAATCTTAAAAATAGAGAGGGTGTCTGTCTCCTGAATCCAAGCTGGGAGCTGGTTCCACAGAAGAGGGGCCTGAAAGCTGAAGGCTCTGCCTCCCATTCTACTCTTAAGCGGGGCCGGCGGTAGCATAGGACAAGGGTGGGCTCAGCCCACCCAAATCTGATTCTTGCCCAGCCAATCAAAATCTCCCATACCGCCTGCGGGCAGCGAATAGTACTCCCATCAAGCTACGCCTACACGCTTTCGTCACGCGTTCGTGGTTCGAGACCAGCTAGTTTGCGGGGCCGGAATTGAACCCGTTTTTCGGCCGAGCACCGAGTGTTTCGGCGGTGGAAAACCCGCCTCATGGTTCAAATTACGGCTCGGGCTCCGGAACCCTGTTGGTGGGAAAGAGGCCTGATTCAGGGCTGCACCCCCTCGTTTTGTGCTTTTCCTTAATCTGGGTCACACTCTAATTTCCATGTTAATATTTTTACTTCTTTTTACCATGAGCATGTATCGCGTCTATCAGTAAATCTAGCACTGGGGTATCCCCAACAGCTCCCGTCCCGCTGCTGCCGGTGCTGAAATATCTCCCCCTGAGCGGGTTACCTGCTCCGTCTCCTCCTCTGTCCGATCAGCAGACAATCTACCGACTAGTTTCTCTGCATGTAATAACACAAGCACCCCTGATGCTAGTCCTACTCTAGCCACATCCCCAGACCCAAAGCAGGTCCTTCCTCTGGCCATTTCAGCGCCAGGTCCTACCGTTGCGAACCTGAATAGCACTGTGCCCACACCAGGGTTATTATAGTTAACGAAAACGAATGAAATAACGAAAACTAAAATTGAAAAAAACATTGTCGTTAACTGAAATAAATAAAGGCTACAATTAAAAGGAAAAAACGATAACTAACTAAAACTGTATTGTGAGTTTAAAAAACTAACTAAAATTAACTGAAATTATTGTGGATTGATAATTTTTCCGCTCTCCGAGTTTAAGCTGGGAGCGCCGTCGGGCAGCTGTGTGCGTGCGTGTGCACGAGAAAGCGGGTCCGCGCTGCCGCAACGCTGTGATGAACCTGTTCAGTTCTTGTGCGTTTCCGTCTACTTTATCAGTGAGAGAATAACAATCAGGAATAATAATCAAAGCATCAGTATAAGGACTCACAAATGTCAGCAGACTCCTGGAGGGAGCTGCTGTCGGAATGGACGTGAGGAAATGAAGGAAGTGGAAAAACAGGGACAAATATGTTTGCAGCCAAAAAACTGAGCACAAAGAGCGAGGACCAAAAAAAGTCCCAGCTGGCACCGCAGCACACGACCACAAGGTAATTAACACACACAACACACACAGCTACACAAGCATGAATGCGGACATGAGGTCGGACACTTCTGTAGGTTGTGTACAGAGGCTGCAAAGACCCTGCGAGTCTAATCAGCGAGCATCTAACCAAGCTAGCTCCAAAACAGAAGCAGCTTCAGGTGGTGAGAACATCAGGATGCAGCTGGATTTGACCTTTGACTCCTTCAAAGAGTTTGTTTTTGTCAAACACCACATGTAGGTGTTGTTAATCTACTGCACTGACACTGGAGTTTATTGGGAGTTTATTGTAGAAGTTATTGAGTTTGGGAGTTCATGTTTTTCTTTTTCTCCCTGTTGATGTTCATGTGTGTCCTAATTATTACACATTTAGCATGTAGTGCTTCTGTCTTGTGAACCGTTGGTTGTTGAATATATTTCTTTATGGTATCTTTTGTTGAGTTTTTATTACACAATAGTCACTTTTGTGCATTGAATCTTGCACCTGACAAAGTATGAAAATACTAAAACTAATACTGAAACTAATGAAACTAAACTAAAATTAAAACATTAAACCTAAAATAAAAACGAGCAAAACCGCTCTGAAAACTAATTAAAACTAACTGAATTAGAGAAAAAGTAAAAACTAACTAAAACTAAACAATGTAAAAATCCAAAACCATTATAACCCTGGCCCACACAGCCAGTACTAGCTAACTATCGTGCCTTCGCCAAAACGTTCCGCTCATTCAACCCGGCGTGGTACCGCACTAGACCTCGGCTGGAATACTCTGTGGCTCAGGACGCATGTTTCTGCTTCCCGAATGAATTTGTCACAAAGTTGCCCAAAAAAAAAAACAGAAGACTGATTCTGTAGTTTCTCACATTTTGCATTTTTTACAGTTGCTGTTCTCTTTCTGTTGTACTGTTGTATAATAAAAAAAAAAAAAAAAAAACAAAAAGAATAATAAAAAAAAAAAAAAAGTATATTCCAGCCACAGAAGGTCACAAATCTGTGTACTTTTTGTGATGTCCCAAACCCAGATAAATGGAGAGGGTATATGTTTATCTTTGTGCCTACTAGGGCTGTATTCAACTCCCAAAAAACAAACAAATATAGCCTAATATTTTGTGTTTTTTATATATATATATATATATATATATATATATATATATATATATATATATATATATATATATATATATATATATATATATATATATATATATATATATATATATATATATATTACACACTTGCCCACCTACATTTTCAGTCTGCCCACCCAACTACAGTGGGCTACAACCGGGCCTCCTCTTAAGTATCCTAGGAACCACAAGTAAGCCAGCAGTCTGAGAGTGAAGTGCTCTATTGGGGTGATATGGGACTATGAGGTCTTTAAGATAAGATGGGGCCTGATTATTCAAGACCTTGTAGGTGAGGAGAAGGATTTTAAATTCTATTCTAGATTTAACAGGGAGCCAATGAAGAGAAGCCAGTATGGGAGAAATCTGCTCTCTCTTTCTAGTCCCTGTCAGTACTCTAGCTGCAGCATTTTGGATTTTGGAGAAAAACAGGAAGAAGTGAAAAGTTTCAAGAGTAATTAACAGGGCCTGTGTTTTGACTTCATTCTTTTGTTATAGAAAATAAATGCAATTGGAGATTAATTGAGCACCTCCTGCATCTTTTATTAAATGAACAGAAGTTTAATTTTTAAAATTACTACAATTTGGTGACAACGAACAGCTACACAGGCCTCTATAAAAAGTGGGTAAGCAGATCCCATTTATCTAAAATATCTGCTGATTGAAGAATATTAAATTAAGTTGGAAATTGTGTCTATATGTATAATTTTGATGTCAGAAGAACAAAGTCAAATAAAAAAGTTTAAGACTAAAGTAAGTTAAGAATAAAGGAAAATAAGAATTAAAAGAAAAAGGGACACGGGTGATGGCGGTGAAAGCCCGGGTGAGGATTGATCACCTCACTGAGAATGCCCACTCTCGGGGTTTAATAGGTTTAGTGGTCCTTGTGGTCTGTTTTAAGATATAAAAGCAACCATGTAACGGTTTAAAGGGACCGATGTCTTAGATCACGCCGCAAAAAGCTGCCAACCCTTAAAAGTCTGGGATGCAGGGTTTTGAGGCCCCTCAATTAATTTTGAATCATAAAAGCAAGCAGTTTGGGTTTTGAAGTCCTTTGATTTAAGATTAATTGTAAAAGCTGCCCCCCAAAAATAGGGAAGTAGGGTTTCAAGGTCCAGAAGTTCTTTTGCTTCAGAATAAATTGTAAAAGCTGCCCCCTGACAGGGAAGTAGGGTTTAGAGTTCCATCAGTTTATTCTTAAGACTAAAAGCAAGTAACTTGGGTTTAAAAGTCCTTTTCTTCTTCAGAATAAATTGTAAAAGCAGCCCCTGTAAAGAAGAAATAAGATGTAAAAGATAAGTGTAAATGAGTAATGATGAAAAGGAATAAGGATAAAGATAAGGAAAGAAAAAGCCGCAGTATTTGGAGAGAAGCCCTCTTTTGGAGGCTGGTTTAGGCAGGCCTAAATCCTAAGAAAACAGAATTGTTTTATTAGGTCAGTTTTATAAAGGAATAAAACTGGAGGTGTAGGGAGAAATTCAATAGAGAAGATTCCCACTCTTACATAGTTGATGAACATGTATGATGCAGCCTTTCTGTTTGAATCTACACCTCATTAAAAGGTAGCATAAGTTAAAGGTAGGAAAAGATAAATAAAAGAAATAAAAGGAAAGAAGCGGCATGAGTAAAGCATGCTATTGTATGAATGACCCGTGTTCACCACAGTGTGATTGTGATTAGGCTTTTATGTAATGTTAAATTGTGCTACATGTATATGTGCTGGTGTACAGTTTGATCATCGGAAGATTATTCAGTAGTTTTTCTTTTGGCGACATTCTGGACAAGATGAATCCTAGTATCCTTGGAGTTTTTGTGATTTTCTCCGTATGGACACCGGGAGGAAACGCCAAGGACTGTTACACGCGGTGACCAGGTTAATTGGTCTCAGACACAAATTATCACTTACTCTCGAGAGACGCTGCTTGCCCTTGGGGTTAATGCGGCAAACCTAGAAGTGAATATTGTTTTGCCTATGGAAGATGTTATACAGCGTAAGAAGAAGATTAAAGTAAAAAGGCGAGGATCCCGGGGAGGTATCAGAACCGGCTAAGGAGACGACAAAGGAGGCACCCTCTTCCAGTGATTACTCTATCAAATGTGAGATCTCTTAACAATAAGTAGTAAGTAAGTAAGTAAATTTTATTTATTTAGCGCATTTCACAGACACTAGTCACAAAGCGCTGTACATGCAGAAAACACACAAAAACAGACAGTAAATAAACACCATAATATCTAAAAACCAATAATGTAAAGCTAAAAATAATTAAACACCATAATAGCTAAAAGTAAAATTCATTAAAATTTCTCAATAGAAGGCCTTTTTAAAAAGGAAAGTTTTTAACTGCTTTTTAAAAGAATCCACAGAGTCAGCTGAGCGTAGATGTAGGGGCAGACTGTTCCACAGCCTTGGTGCCACTGACTGAAAGGCTCTGTCCCCCCTAGTCTTTAGTCGTGTGCGGGGAACAACTAACAAATTCTGAGCCTGCGAACGAAGACAGCGAGAAGCAGTATATTTCATGAGAAGCTCGGAAATATAATCTGGAGCCTGGCCATTTAATGCTCTGTATGTGAAAACGAGAATTTTAAATTGAATCCTAAAATCGATTGGGAGCCAATGTAAGGAACGTAAAAACGGAGTAATGTGAGCTTGCTTGCTAGAATTTGTTAATAATCTGGCTGCAGCATTTTGTATTGCTTGGAGACGTGAAAGAGATGATTTGTCCAAGCCAGTAAACAGGGCATTGCAATAATCTAAACGCGAAGACACAAATACACGAATAATTTTTTCCAGATCAGCCTTAGAGACCATATGTCGTAATTTAGAGATGTTTCTTAAATGAAAGAAGCAGGAACGAGACAGAGCTCTTACGTGTGAGTCAAAGCTCAAAGAGGAATCAAATATTACTCCAAGATTACGGATGCTGGACTTAGCGGTAGGACAAAAAGAGGCAAGCGTCTGACTGACTTTTATATATAGCTCAGGAGGAGCTATAATCATAGTCTCAGTCTTATTGGCATTTAAAACAAGGTAGTTACTGGAGAGCCACTCACTGATCCGGGTTAAACACTGGACTAGGGTGGACAACCTATCCAGCTGCTGGGGCTTAAAAGACATATACAGCTGAATATCATCAGCATATAAATGGTAAGAAATCATCTTAAAAGACTGAATGATGCCAGCTAAAGGGAGCATATAAAAAGAAAATAATAATGGATGAGGTGATACTACGCATGAAATTTGAAGAGGATTTTCGTCACAGCAACGTGATCTGCTTCACAGAAACATGGCTGAATTGTAATCACACCGTGGAGCTGTGTGGATACACCGTGATCCGAGCTGACAGAGACAAGGTCAAATCTGAAAAGTCAGTCGGCGGTGGGCTGTGTATGTTTATCGATAAGAACTGGGCTACACAGTTTACTATAATTGAACAGACCTGCACTAAGAACTATGAGATCTTGACTGTCTCCTTTAGGCCTCTTTACTTGCCCCGTGAATTTGGACAACTCACAGTGATGCTGGTGTACGTTCCAGGTCCGGACAATAAGGAGGCCGCAGATCATATACTGAACACCTACAATTCTATGCAGGAACAATCGGCCGAGCAGCCAGGATTCATTCTGGGAGATTTTAATACGCTGTCTCTTACAGTGCATCTCCCGAATCTACAGCAATACATTGACTGTCCGACTCGTTCCACAAGCATTCTTGACTTATGTTATGGTAATATTAATGAGGCCTATAAGGTGGTGTGTAGGCCTCCTATCGGGAAATCGGACCATACATACAGTTTTGTGATTTGCACTAGGAAACTTACTGTGTTGCCAAATAACAGCCGTGGTGTCATGGCCGGGGAGGAAACAGACGAGGAAGGACCAACATGAAGGACTCCAGAAGCAAACATAACTTAAAAGGGGATTTATTTCAACGGGGAAACACAAATACAAAAACCTTGGAAGGGAGGCACAGGGAGACGAAGGGCAGGCACAGGGAACACAGGAACATGCGGGCACAAAACATCAACGACGCGACAAGGAACACATGGAAACTGAGGGCTTAAATACACAATGGGTAATCAGGGTAAGAGGAAACAGCAGGGAACAACAGGTGAGGCAAATGAAACTAATTACACAGGGGAAGCAAAGCTAGACACAAAGCACAGGGAAATCACACTGGCAAAATAAAACAGGAAGTGATAAACCAAGGAACACGCTGACTAAACACGGGGACCAGGCACAGACTCAGGACAGAGACGCAGACTAGTCACAACACTAGGAAACACAAGACATCAACATACCGGGAGGACACACTCAGGAAATGAACTATAACACAAAACACTTGGCAAACGGCCCAGGACATGACAGTACCCCCCCCTCAAAGGCCGGCTCCCGACGGCCAAAACGAGAAAGAAAACCAGACCAGGGCGGGAGGCGGGGGACCAGGAAGGAGGGCCCGAAACAAAAAACGAAACCAAAACACCGGGGAAAAGAAAACAAAAACAAAACCGAGCAGGGGCAACAAAGTCCAGGAACAAAACCCAAAACACAAGGAAGCACAGGGGCAAGATCCAGAACACGAGGGCAAGGAGATAACAATCAAAAAAAAAAAAAAGGAACAGAACAAAAAAGCAACGGCACAAGGCCAACAGTCCAAAAACAAGAACAAAACACGAGGATGAGAAAAAAAAAACAGGATGAAACAAAAAGCGACGGCACAAGGCCGGATAGCTCCAATGTCAAATACAGGGGTCAAACACAAGGAACAGCTCAGGAGCTATAACAAAACAAAAACAGCAACCGGCAAGGGGGAAAAAATAGTCCACAGTTCAGGAGAGTTCAGGGGAAGGTCAAAAACAAAGACCACAGTCCAAGAGGCCGCAGAGGCCAAGGGCAACAAAGTCCCAACGAGGGAGGCCGACCACGCTCCCAGCAGCGGCGGCGACGAGGAGAAAACACTGGAGGCCGACCGCACTCCCAGCGGCGACGTGGAGAAGACACTGGAGGCCGACCGCGCTCCCAGCGGCGACGAGGAGAAGACGCTGGAGGCCGACCGCGCTCCCAGCGGCGGCGGCGACGAGGAGAAGACGCTGGAGGCCGACTGCGCTCCCAGCGGCGGCGGCGACGTGGAGGAGTCGACGCTGGAGGCCGACCGCGCTCCCAGCGGCGACGTGGAGGAGTCGACGCTGGAGGCCGACCGCGCTCCCAGCGGCGACGTGGAGGAGTCGCTGGAGGCCGACCGCGCTCCCAGCGGCGACGTGGAGGAGTCGCTGGAGGCCGACCGTTCTCCCAGCGGCGGCGACGAGGAGAAGACACTGGAGGCCGACCGCGCTCCCAGCGGCGACGTGGAGGAGTCGCTGGAGGCCGACCGTGCTCCCAGCGGCGGCGGCGACGAGGAGGAGAAGACACTGGAGGCCGACCGCGCTCCCGGCGGCGGCGACGAGGAGAAGACACTGGAGGCCGACCGCGCTCCCAGCGGCGGAGACGTGGAGAAGACGCTGGAGGCCGACCGCGCTCCCAGCGGCGGCGGCGACGATGACTCACCAGAGCCGCAACATGCCCGGACTCCCCTGAGCCCAGGGCGGTCAAGGACGCAGGAAACTCGGAAGGTCCGAACCGAGCGGGACCCCCTGGCGGCTCGGACTGAGCGGGACCCCCTGGCGGCTCGGGCTGAGCGGGACCCCCTGGCGGCTCGGACTGAGCGGGACCCCCTGGCGGCTCGGAGCACTCGGACTGAGCGGGACCCTCTGGCTCGGAGCGCTCGGACTGAGCGGAGACCCCCGGCGGCTCGAACACTGGATGTGCAGGCTGGGGCTGCTTTGCCAGGCATAGTTCGGGTGAGTCTGACGGTGAGGAGGATGGTGACCGGGGAGCTGACTGGGAACCTGACTGGGAAGGAACTGACACTGGAGGAACTGACACTGGAGTGCTAGGGTGAACAGACATTAGGGAAACCGACTGAAGGCTAGAGGGGCCTGAGTGCGTGAAAACTGGCCGCGTGGAAGCAGGCCGGGAGACGACTGGCCGCGTGGAAGCAGGCCGGGAGACGACTGGCCGCGTGGAAGCAGGCCGGGAGACGACTGGCCGCGTGGAAGCAGGCCGGGAGACGACTGGCCGCGTGGAAGCAGGCCGGGAGACGACTGGCCGCGTGGAAGCAGGCCGGGAGACGACTGGCCGCGTGGAAGCAGGCCGGGAGACGACTGGCCGCGTGGAAGCAGGCCGGGAGACAGAAAGAGCAGAGTGCGAGCTAGAGAGAGCAGGAGCTGAGGGAACTGGGACCAAAACCGAAGGAACTAAGACAGGGGCTGAGGGAACTGACTGAGAGGGCACTGAAACAGCTGACACTGGGGACCGAGGGAGAGCGACTGGAGCTGACACTGGGGACCGAGGGAGAGCGACTGGAGCTGACACTGGGGACCGAGGGAGAGCTAACACTGGAGCTGACTCTGCGGGAGCAGACTGCGTGGAAACTGAGTGTGTGGAAACAGACCGAGAGCTAGGGAGATCTGGCTGCGTGGAAACAGACCGAGAGCTAGGGAGAGCTGCTGGCTGCGCGGAAGCGGCCTGCGAGCTAGGGAGAGCTGCTGGCTGCGCGGAAGCGGCCTGAGAGCTAGGGAGAGCTGCTGGCTGCGCGGAAGCGGCCTGAGAGCTAGGGAGAGCTGCTGGCTGCGCGGAAGCAGCCTGAGAGCTAGGGAGAGCTGCTGGAGCTACAGCTGACTGGGGAGACCGAGACTGAGCTGGAGCTACAGCTGACTGGGGAGACCGAGACTGAGCTGGAGCTACAGCTGACTGGGGAGACCGAGACTGAGCTGGAGCTACAGCTGACTGGGGAGACCGAGACTGAGCTGGAGCTACAGCTGACTGGGGAGACCGAGACTGAGCTGGAGCTACAGCTGACTGGGGAGACCGAGACTGAGCTGGAGCTACAGCTGACTGGGGCGGTGTACGATGACGCCGGGTGCGCTGCTTCCTTCGTGTTCTGTTAGAGTGGGAAGCACGATTCTCTGCATCCAGAATGTCCACTAGCAGAGGAGAATCAATGATTTCTACATCTTGCGGCAGCCAAGAGAGGTCTGGCTGCGCGACGGTGGAGTGGGAAAAAGTCTTATCACTTGCCGCAATAATATCGAGCCCGGTGGTACTCACGGAGGTGGTGGCCTGTGCGTGAAGCGGTGACAATGTCCGCGGCGTTATACCGCTCGGGTCTTGGGGAGAGGTGAGTGGAATGGAAGACGGCGGGGCCTGAGAGCAAGGCAGTGCCGGTGGCGATGAGGTGCCACGGAGAGGAGGAGACGAGGATAAGCCGTCTGGCTGCAGGAGAGGTGCATTAGCGATGGCTTGAAGAAAAAAATTTGAGTCCCTGCCCTGGACTGGGCGGCCAATATTGTGCAGTTCATATTGTAGGTTCTTTCGGAGCATGATTAATGAATGGGCAAGTGAAGCGGTGTCAGGATGGGTGAGGAGCCAGGTGGAGGACGAAATAAGTCCACAACAGAAAGCTAACTGTATTAACCGGTGGTGACTGGTGGGGGCCTGAACAATTTTCTCGGAGAAATCCTTGAGCTCCAGGATCTTCTCTTCTTGCTCAGAGAGGGTCCTTATATCTGCGGGGTCCATAGTTTGGTCGCGTCGTTCTGTCATGGCCGGGGAGGAAACGGACGAGGAAGGACCAACTTCCTCGTCCGTTTCCTGAAGAATAAACTTCTTCAGCTCTCAGCGGAGACGGTCGCACTTTTCTTCTCTCCCCAGCCCTCCCTTTTTCCCCTGCTTTGCTGCTTGCTGCTTTAGAGCCTCTCTTCACACAACTTCCGAATTGGAATTTATAATTATGGATCTGGTCAGCTGGTCTCTCAACGCCATTGTTTTGATCAAATTTTCACCATGAGGAGATTGGGGGAAGGAGAACCCTATTCCCTCTTATCAATTGACATTCCAGCTGGCTACGTTATGGATTCCTGTGTGGTGTGGAAGATGACGTGCCTGGCCGTATTGTCAATGGAATACACACACATTCGGCTTATTGACACTGGGGTTTCTCCGAATTGGACTGGGAGATACCTGGTTTGTCGTTGCAATTCAGGAAGTCTAGGCAGCTGTCTGGCCTTGGTAAGGCTGCTTATGACGGGAATGCGGGAAGGGTACAGACTCAAACTCAGACTCTGTATATCTGGAGCTGATTCGGAGGGGTAAGATCTTGGAGATGTATGTATCTGTTTCTGCACGGCGAAGGAACGAACCAAGAAGATTCGGATGAATTGGATTTTTCGCCACAGAGAGGTGCCAGTAAGACTGAAGGCTGTCAACAATTTAATCAGTACAGTCTGTACCAAAACAAGTCATAGAATCAGGAATTTGACTCCCTGGCAGCCTTGGACTGCCGCTTATCAAATTGTCTCCAGGATGTTTGTAAACAGATGCTCTACGCCCCCGCCGTCCTGTCTTCTTCTGACCTGTGTTGGACTGATCTCCCTGACCTAGCTGCTGATGAACTCTACATCTTATCAGAACTGTTAGCTGAGGAGGGAGTTTGAGTCAGCCCCACAGTAGCCCGACCCCCCCCCCCCCCCTCGCCTCCGCTGGCTCCCCTGTCCATCCCTCCCCACCCTAGTGCTCCCATGCTATATGTTTCTGCTCTATCGCAGAGGTTTTTGTAACCTGATACTGTGTATGTGCATATGTATACAAAGTATGAGATGATTTTTTTCCTCACTCATCCCTATATGTTTTCACTATTGTTTCTGTCTTTTTAATGGCAGCGCCTCCAGAAGGGGGGCAGCATGGCCACAGTTCACCTATCTCCCCATGTTTGTTATGTTTGTCTTCTTGGATGGGTGTTCTGTTAACTGTAATTTCCCCATTGTGGGATCAATAAAGTATCATCATCATCATCATCATCATCATCATCAACATGAAGGACTCCAGAAGCAAACATAACTTAAAAGGGGATTTATTTCAACGGGGAAACACAAATACAAAAACCTTGGAAGGGAGGCACAGGGAGACGAAGGGCAGGCACAGGGAACACAGGAACATGCGGGCACAAAACATCAACGACGCGACAAGGAACACATGGAAACTGAGGGCTTAAATACACACTGGGTAATCAGGGTAAGAGGAAATAGCAGGGAACAACAGGTGAGGCAAATGAAACTAATTACACAGGGGAAGCAAAGCTAGACACAAAGCACAGGGAAATCACACTGGCAAAATAAAACAGGAAGTGATAAACCAAGGAACACGCTGACTAAACACGGGGAACAGGCACAGACTCAGGACAGAGACGCAGACTAGTCACAACACTAGGAAACACAAGACATCAACATACCGGGAGGACACACTCAGGAAATGAACTATAACACAAAACACTGGGCAAACGGCCCAGGACATGACACGTGGCTGTCAAAAGAGCTCAAAGGATTTCTTAATGAGAAGAAAATTGCATTCCTTAATGGGGACACTGCAGCCTTTTATGGTAAAAGGAGAGAACTTCGGTCTAAGATTAAAAGAGCAAAAATTGAGTTTAAAAATAAGGTTGAAAGTCAGTTCTGCACAGGGAACCCTCGACAGGCATGGGAGGGTCTTAATAAGATGATGGGAAGGGCTCCTAAGAGCCAGGTTCAAAGTTGTTCAGTGGACAGCCTCTCCTTTGCAAACAATTTAAATCAATTTTATGCTCGTTTTGATACTGAAGACCTTAAGGAAAGTACCATAATGGCTGATGTAGCTCAAAGCCCGACAATTCAGCTATCTGAAGAAGTGGTGGGTAATTGTTTGGAAAGGATTAAGCCATATAAAGCACGCGGGCCAGATTCTTTGCAGGGACGCATTTTAAAGGTGTGCTCAGTACAGCTGAAGGGTGTCCTGACTAGACTGTTTCAATTTTTATTGAATACATGTACAGTTCCAAATATATGGAAGACATCTATAATTAAACCACTTCCCAAAAAGCCCGGTTCCAAAGCTTTTAATGATTTTCGCCCAGTGGCTTTGACCTCTGTACTGGCCAAATGTATGGAGCGAGTGGTTAGTAGATATCTTACCTTAGATATTGTGGATCATCTGGATCCTATGCAGTTTGCATATAAGCCTTAAAGGGGCACAGAAGATGCAACATTGTGTTTGGTTAATGTCGTTGCACGTCATCTACAGCAAACAGATGCTCAGGCAAGAATTTTATTTGTTGATTTGACTTCAGCTTTTAATACAATGAGGATACATATTCTATTGCAACAGCTAATTAACATGGGGGTAACTCCAAGACTGATTCACTGAATTAGAATTTTTTTTAACTGATCGTCCGCAGACGGTCTGCATTAATCATGTTTTATCTGATGAAATTATTGTTAATGTGGGGGCTCCACAAGGGTGTGTTTTATCACCATTGCTATTTTCTGTTTATATAAATGACATGCAGCTCCAGGATGGGAATGTGAAGATTTTTAAATATGCTGATGATATGGCTGTTGTTGGTCTCTCTTTTAAGAATTTTAATCCCGATTATTTTGCTCAGGTGCACAGGCTGGAGGAGTGGTGTCAGTCTCGTTATTTGTTGATTAATGTTGACAAGACAAAAGAGCTTGTCTTGAATTGCACAGCCCCTGTTAGAGGGCTTTCACTTTCTGGGCAGTCTGTGGAAGTTGTTAACTGTTTTAGGTACCTGGGAACATACACTGATGATAAGATGAGCTTTATGGAGAATGTTGATTACATCTGTAAGAAAGCCAGTCAGAGATTATTTCTTATTAGGATGTTAAATGGCTTTGGGGTTAGCCAAAACATTCTGGAAAGGGTGTACATAAGCTTGATTGAAAGCATCCTGACATTCAATATCTCAGTTTGGTATGGTAACCTGACTGTGGCAAATAGGAAGAAATTAGACAGCATTGTTAGTACTGGAGGAAAAATCATTGGCCGAAAACAAAGCTCTTTGGATATGCTGTATCGGTGTGCTGTTTTAAGGAAAGCCTGGTCTATTGTTGCTAACAGAGAGCACCCTCTTCATTCTGACTTTGAATTGATGCCCTCTGGACGACGTTATAGGATGCCCCGAGCCAGTAAAAAGGTGTATAAAAGATCATTTGTGCCAAATGCAACTAGTATACTGAATAATAATATGATGTAATCTCTTTTAATAGTTTTATTGGAGTTTCTATGTATTTATATGATTGTATTATGTATGAATGTGTGTTGATGACTATCATCAGTGGTGAACCAAAGACAATTTTCCACTAATGTGGACAATAAAGTTATTCTTGATTCTTGAGTCTTGAAGTCGACTTGGTTTGAGTGTGTAAGTGTGTGAGGAGAAGCTTATCACCCCCTCCTTCTCATGTCTGTGCATGTTCTTGGGTGTGTGTGTGTGTGTGTGCGCGTGTGAATTTGGGCTTGTCCTTTGTGTGTTTATGAGGAGGAGTTCCCCCTCCTTCCTTTTATTTTTTCCTGCGCCTAGAGGCTGTGTGTGTGTGTGTGTGTGTGTGTGCGTGTGTGTGTGCGTGTGTGTGTGTGTGCGTGTGCGCGCGCGTGTGAATTTGGGCTTGTCCTTTGTGTGTTTATGAGGAGGAGTTCCCCCTCCCTTTTATTTTTTCCTGCGCCTAGAGGCTGTGTGTGTGTGTGTGTGTGTGTGTGTGTGTGTGTGTGTGTGTGTGTGTGTGTGTGTGTGTGTGTGTGTGTGTGTGTATGTGTGTGTGCGCGCGCGAATTTGGGCTTGTCCTTTGTGTGTTTATGAGGAGGCGTTCCCCCTCCCTTTTATTTTTTCCTGCGCCTAGAGGCTGTGTGTGTGTGTGTGTGTGTGTGTGTGTGTGTGTGTGGGTGTGGCATCTTGCCTTATGAAGTTGCTGCTGGTTGGTAATTAAACATAGAGGTTATAGATGTTATATTATTGGTAATGATAAATTACACGAGTGTCCTGCTATTGTTATAAATGCAGGCGCTTCTTTGAGGGATTTATAGTTTACATGTCTTAATGATCTTGTTTTTGTGCTCAGTTTGTCCATCTTTATGTCAGAGGTCTTTGAGGACAGTTTTATGTTTCTTTTTGGAGGGATTTTGTTAGTTTTATGGTTCCTTTAAAAAAAGAAATAACAAAGTGGGTTCTAAATGGTTTTCATAGAGATATGCTTTTATGATCCCACAGAGAAGGACATTATAGGTGATGTAACCAAGCACGAATGGTTTGGGATGTGTGAGGTGTTTGGCAGTGTAATAAACTTCCTCTGTTGATGTTACACTAAAATGCTATGTGGAGGATGGATATTATTTTATGTATGTGTGTGGTTTTATATGTTAACTTCTGAACTAATCGTTGCCTTTTCTTCTTTGTCCTGCATGAGAGACAAGGGGAGGGGCAGCATGGACACAGCCAGAGGAGACTAACATCTGGCCAGAGCCTGAAGGCCAGTGGATCAACCTCCTCTAAAGGCCAGTGTTCTTCTTATTCACAAACTCTTTCTGATATGTTCAATAAACATTTATGAGTATATATTTACCTTGTTTTCATTTAAACATTTTATAGACATATATCTAATTTGGCATTTCATACAGAACATCTGCTTGATTTCAATTCTCTGACACATTTGGCAACAGATTGGACATGAATTAAAAATCACACTGATATTCGCTACCTAAGTTTGAAGATGATGATGCCTAGGACCCAAAATATGAAAGATTTATTGATGTGTAATTGTCAGTGAGTAGGATGAATCACTCAAATTTCATTTCTGTTTTCATTAAGGGTAAGGAAATTTTGTGAGAGAGAAGTTTTACCGTGATAAAGAGCAGGTTAAGGAATCTGTAGAGGAGTTGGTGTCAGATTAAGTGGCAGGCATATCTGGGTGTCATCATAGAAGTGGTAAGCAATACAATGTTTGCAGGTACAGACTCGAGTGGTAGTAAATAGTGACAACAGAATTGGATCCAGCGTGGAACCTGCTCTCCACAGGTCCAAGAGGCAGAGTTAGCAGAGCTGCTGTGCTGGCAAGGCAGGGAGGACCCCAGTGCAGGTTTAGAGGGAAGTTTATTTGATAACTTCAATAATAACAAAACAGCAAACTCGAAACTTGAAAGCAGGAACTACAAACTCGAAGACAAAACACAGGCAAAAACTGACGAGGACCCGAAGACCGAACTAAACAACACTGAGACTTAAATACACAGATGGAACGAGGGGGAGACGAAAACAGCTGAGCACAACAGGTGAAAATAATGAGACTAATAACACAGGAAGTAAAACATATCCCAAAACACAGGGAACACTGGACTACCAAAATAAAGCAGGAAATACTAAACATAACAGACGCAGACCTAACACAGAAAACTTGACAAAGGCAACATACACAATGAAACAACAAAGGAAACCAAACCGCACACTCAAACAACAATACAACTATGAACTATAAGAAACGTAACCTGAAAGTACAACAAAAGAACACTACACAAAAGAAACTCAAAACACTGGGCCACCGGCCCAGGACCATGACAGCTGATGGGAAAAGACCGTTAGCATTGGCAAGATAAGACTTGAACTAGTTTAGGGCCATAAATACCAACACATTGCTCAAGATGTGAGATCAAAATGTTGTGATCCACTGTATCAAATGAACCACTGAGATCCAGTAACACGATTACAGAACAGTCACCAACATCAACAATGCATAAAGGTTAGTAAAAACTCTTAAAACAGCAAATTCTGCACTGTGATGGGATTTAAAGTGAAATAGAAAAAAAAACACTCACTAATACATTTATGAGGTAAGAACCACTAGAAATCCACTTTGTCCAATACGTAAGATACGAAGAGCAGGGCACAGATCAGTGTAACACTTGAAGGACGTGCTTCCTTTACGGCAGGACGTACTGCTGCATGTTTAAAGTAGGGTTCTCCCCCTCATTTTTAGGTACTTCTTATGACAGACACACACATTCATGCTCTCTCACACACACATCACAACAAGAAAAAAAAATCAGTGGCCCGTCTACATGGAAAACCTGTTTATCAAGAAGTATGAGCTATTTGGGTTTGGGCACACAGTGAGGGGGCCTGAGAGTGCATGTAAAGTCACGCTTTCTGTGCATCTACGTAAAACACAACGAGCAGTCTCTAAAAGTTGCTCAACAGCACATCTGAACATCTTCAAGACATGACATAGCAGCATCTGTCTGGACCTGCTAACACTGAACCAGCCTATTTGTGCAACATACACAGCCCACAAAGGCACGTCTGCTGAATACCATGAACAGCTGCGTGCCTGTGTGTAAAAATAAATAAATCCGTCATAAGTGTAAGTCAGATAAAATCTGTTTCTTCAAATATCCAACAGTTTGGGTTCTAGTATCGGATTTGGCTGCAGCTGCTCCTGCTTCATGTCTGGATTTGCTTCTGCAAATTTTATAATCTCATATTTTTGCTTGTAAGTGCGAGTTTGTAGCTCACGCTTGCCATGATTGTCTCCGGTGAAATGCACTGATAGAGACACTAAAGCGATCTCCAGGCGTTGTTAGTGTAGTTGTGCATGGACGAGCCGATGCATGGAAGTGGGGGGACGGGAGCTGAGGAGGGCTTTAGCGCTAAACTCATCAGACTTATGGATCACATTTAATAGAAAATGCATTACAATGGGAGCATATTTTTCATCCGAGGTAGGTGAATATCTGACTGATTTAGGTGATAATTTTATTGGAACCTCAGGAAAAACCTGCATAAGCCACCCGACTAGAGCGAAAATCCGATTTCTGCGACTTCGACTGAGGCGATTTTTACTGTATAAAGCGTATGGAAAATACAACTCACCATAACGTTGAATCAGTGTGAGCCCTGAGCTTCTCTGCTGCTCATTTCTGCTAGCCTGTGGGTTGGCTGGGTTTGGCCGGCACACACAATACAAGCTTTGATTTCACAGGAGAGGCTGCAGAGCTGCTGTGCTGTGTGCAGGAGAGTCAGCTTGATGGCTGAGTCCACCTCTGTCCCCATCAGACCCGTCGCTATGGGCGGGCCCTAGGGGGCCGTGCCCGCCCACTGATACGCTTGGGCCCGCCATGGCCCGCCCACCCAAGCCAGATCACTAATCAAGCTAATAATAGTGGTGCCCCCTGTTGGATTTCATAAGCCCCCCTTAAGACTGAGATCTGGCGATGGGACTGGTCTCCGTGCTGCTAAATAAAAATGGAAATGACTGGTTCTTGTATGGTGCTCTTCTACACTTGTTGAGCACTCAAATATTTAAACGAGTGCAATGTAGGTCAACCAACCTATTTCATTAGACAAGTACGGGAACCAGTGAAGCTTGTGGGTTTAATTTTGACTATCACGTGACCGAGAGAAGCGTCTTGACACACGTCAAGAGAGTCATAGACGGATGAAGAGGAGAGGATCCACCAATTTTTCAAAATAAAACATCGTTCAGCCTCATAAGTAAAACGGAAATAATGTTAAGTTATTTAGTCTTGCGCGGCCTGGTACCAAATGACCCACGGCCCAGTACCGATCCGGGGCCGGGGGACCTCTGTGCTAAACCCCCCATGGTTAAAGCAGACACAGAGCTGCTCCCTCTTCTTAATGCTCTGAGCGTGCCTGATTGATTTAAAGGAGCAGTTCAAACATTTGAAGGGTCACATGGCTGAGATTCCCAGTTTGAGGTTTGATCAGGAAATGATGGGAATGGATCCATGTCAAGTTGTTCTTTCCTGTTTTTAGGACTTCAGCAGCAACAGTTGACCTCATGTTACAATGTTGCAGTAAACACACACTGCTGTTATGGTTTCATTTTCTCACAGCTAAATCTAATGCAGCATTTCTGTTCCTGACTTTATCCACTGAAGCTGCACTGCTGGGATCATGAAGGAGCTTTAATGGGATTTAATCTAAATCAATAAGCTGCTGTAAACAGGCCATTGTGCTGCAGCAGTTTGACATGAAATATATGATTAATATAAAAGTGTAAAAAGGGTTGAATTAACTCTAACACTGGTACTGAGGTAATACTGAAGCTCACTCAGTGTTAGTGTTACATATACTCTATATGAGAGCAGAGCTTTGAACAGCTGAGCAGTTCTTTGTGCTCAGGTCTGTATGATGGTCACATGGTCACTAACACTGAGCTGTTTCTGACATGAGCCTCAGTCAGGCTTCCTGCTGTCATTGGCATCATTACTGCAGTTCAGTCAGCAATGAAAGCAGCATTAAAACAGCAGCTTCATTTCAGTGAGACTTTGAGCTCTGATTGGAGTTCACACCTGGATGATGACAGGGACCACACATCCTCATCCTCAGTGTCCACAAGGTTCAGGAAGCTGGTGAGGAAAATGGAGGGAAAAAGATTGTGGCTTTCATTTTGGGCTTCACTCATTTGGTTCCAGTTGAATCAGCACGTTGTTTCATTTTTCACTCCAATGTGATCGACTTCGATGAGACAAAGTGATGCTGATGCGAGGTGACTGCTGTGTTTGTGTCCTTGTGACAAAGAAGAATCCCACAGCATCAAACTCAGTGGAGATGAGTGAGGATCCTCTGAGGAGCACAAACTGTTTGAACACTGAGACGTTATTGTGACGAGCCGCTCGGCCCCGCCTTCCTTTGGAGCGGCTCTCCTGCAGCATGGAGGGCTGTGGCTCATTTCCAGTCAGTGACACTGGAACACCTGGGCCCAAGGTGTGCTCTATAGAAGAGCTCACAGCTCATTGGATGAGGGGCTCTCCTTCCTGAGACACTTGCGTGGATGTTGCGTTGCTTTCTTGCACTTGCCAACATTGCATATGTGATTTGTTGCCTCGTGCACTCGCTGACACTCCTGATTGTAGCGACTCCACACGTCATGGTTAGTTTCACTTCTGCCTTTGTTCCTTTCATTTCACACAAACAGTCTTTTCATTGGCGTCTGTGTGTGCGTCTCCCTTTGTTGTCGTGGCCGTGCGGCCCGATTTGTCACAGTGATGTAATGCAGCTGTGAGTGTTCAGCATCAACCAATCAAATGCTTCAGTTGTTGTTTAGGTTGTGAGTTTCCCTCTGGGATCAATAAAGTTCTTCTTTATTCTGATTGGCTCTCAGATTTTGTTAATACAACTTCAAAGGTTTAAGCCAATCATACAGAGAGCCAGCACAGGAAGTCTTTAGGAGAGGTCAAAGGTCAGTGTGGAGCTGAAGCTCTGAAGGCCTCCTCCAGCCATCATCATCCACTGAAACATGTGAAGGTGCTGCCACCTGCTGGAAGAACTGGAGAAAACAACATGTTTCTTTGATCCACTTCCTGTCTGCAGAGGTGGGAAGTAATGAAGTACAAATACTTTGTTCCTGTACTGAAGTACAGCTCTCAGGTACTTTACTGGAGTACTTTTTGTCCTCGTCACATGTTCCAAACAGGCTCGTTACTTTAGCTCTGACACATTTGAGGGAAGTTTTTCTTTGCCATCACTGCGCCTTCAACCTTCAGAGCCATCTGAGCCTAAATGGAGCCACAGCTCTGTGATGGAGCTCAAACTGTGGAGATACTGGTGCTGTTTGTGTCCACAGCAAGGAGTCGGCCGTGCGCTCTGTTAGGGAATGTGTTTGTGTTTGGAGAAGAAAATCAAAGGTCCAGCTCAGCTCTGGCTTCCTTCCTGCTGTTGTAGTGCCATCAGACTCCACGCAGTGCTGAGGCTGCAGCCTGTGCTGGAACAAGTGAGGGAAGGCCTGCAGCTGGATGATCTTCTTCCTGTCATTAGGCAGGACCCACATATCTGCAGCCCTCTTTGTTCCTGGGGAAGACGGCAAAGGGAGCAAACGCACACTGACAATCTGTTGTGAAGCAGAACCAAGTGAACTGCTGTCAAATGTCATATTTATTGGCTCCAAAAGGTTTCTGGCTGTGATCGGATCCTCGCTGAATGCACAGTTTGTCACGGCGTCCGTTCTTCCTCAGCTCAGTGACAAAGGGACCAGCAGGCATCAGGCTGAGCTGGACATGATGGACTTTATTCAGGACGTCCTTCATGAGGCTGAAGCTTCAGAGTTTTGGATTCTGTGCAAATCACAGCTTCAAATGTGTGCGATGAGATTTTGTGACCAATAGACTGAAGTGTGTGACTGCTTGTAGTCTTTAAAAACAGCCACCTGCCGCCTGTATCTGTGAGACTGAACAGGTCAAAGTTGGATTGTGTCTAAAGTGTGTTGATGGTAGTAGAAGGTCTATTTTCGAGGAACCCACAGTGAGCTGTGCTGTCTCTGTTTGCTGAGCGAGGCTCTGAGACTATAAAGACAGATGTTTGCACAGAGAAATCAATGGGCCTGAAGCTGCAGCTCTGCATCAACACTGTAACAAACAGCATGTGTTTGAGCTCTCTGTACAAAGACTTGATGCTGAGGATCCAAACACAGAAGGCCATTTCTAACCATCGTGCTTTGCTCAGGTAGTCAGTGCTCCTCTGACCCATTCAAGAAGCTTCTAATAGAGGCTTTTCATTGAGGCCCAGAACTGAAGCTGCTGGAAACAGCTGCTCTCAACTTCCTGTGCTGTTCAAGGCTGAACTCCATACTAACTGTGAGCTTTCTAAATGTGGAGGAGAAGCTGCTGCTGCTGCTTCATCTCTTTAGCTTTGCTTTAAACAAACACTTGTTGGGAATACTGTGTTCTCATATTTGGAGCATTTGGAAAGTCCAAACAGTCGAGCGCACAAACATGTTTGATGGTTTGATGGCAGCACTCTTCAGCATTGCTCAAAGACCTTAAAGGGAGGAAATGTTGCACAAAGATTTGATCCAAATGAGGAATTTTTCCCTCTTTTTAGTTTTTCCCAGCAAACAAAGATTCAATCCCATTTTTGAACTTGTTCAACTCTTCAAACATTTTTCAAACACAAACCTGAATTTAGGACACGCTCGAGTCCACAGTTGAATCCAGCTCAGACCTTTGGTTCTGAAGCATCTTTGCATTGTTTGAGGCGCACACATTATGAGCCAATATCATGATATCAGCTTCTATTTACAAAGATTGATCAATGTGTTTGACACACTGTAATGTGTGGTCACATTATGTGGTTTAATTTTGTGGTACTGTGTGAATTTTGTTTATAATTTGGTTAAATTAGGGTCTTAGTTTGCTGTAAGTGTAGTGTTATCCCAAGTTCCGCCACAAGGGGGCACCCTGGACCCTCAGTGTGGCTCCGCCCTCAGACTCTGCAGAAGGAGAAGGAAACACGCTGCTGTCTCCATCTCATCATGTTCCTGTTTTTCAGGATCAAATATAATGTGTTGGCAGCCCCCTCACTAGGGCCCTGTTACAGTTGTGTTACTGAGGACAACATGTCGCACATTTGGTGTGATTGTGTAACTGTGGCAGGGCTGATTTTGTGGGAACACTCAAAGATTTTTATGGAGCTCCATTATTTTTTCAGCTGTTGTTGGACTGAGATGTGCTGGTGTCAGTGAATCAGCTGACTGCACCGCCAACCAGTCAGCTGATTCATTCAGGAACGAAGCGTCGCTGCTGCTGACGTCATAGGTCATGTGATGGTTTGGGCCCAAAGCGAGCTTGGAAGCAGTGGTTCTGTGGTTTTGGAAGTTCAGGCTTTGAAGCAGGTATCAGAGCTTCAGTGTGGCACTGCCATCACTGCTGTGGAGGGGTCCCATCGTCCACAGCTGCTGTGGAGGGGTCCCATCGTCCACAGCTGCTGTGGAGGGGTCCCATCGTCCACAGCTGCTGTGGAGGGGTCCCATCGTCCACAGCTGCTGTGGAGGGGTCCCATCGTCCACAGCTGCTGTGGAGGGGTCCCATCGTCCACAGCTGCTGTGGAGGGGTCCCATCGTCCACAGCTGCTGTGGAGGGGTCCCATCGTCCACAGCTGCTGTGGGGACAGATTCTGTTCTTAGAGGCTGATGGTCCATCGAGATCCTCTACACCTACTAGAGTCTAGCAGGTGTAGGGGTCGGCGACCTGCGGCTCAGGAGCTGCGAGCGGCTCTTCAGCCTCCTTGTAGCTCCTCCTTGATGGAATAAAAAATCCCCACACCAATATGAAGATGAAACAGTGAGCATGTGGAGTCCTGTCCATCTTTAGCTCAACATACTGATGCCAGCAGGAAGTGGATGAAGTCCAAATATGGCTCCCAGCTCCCAAATGACAGCCTGCAGTCCTGTGTGAAGGTCAAAGCCCCATCAGAGAGAAGATGTGCAGAGATGTTCAGAAGTGCCATCAAACAGGTGAGAGCAGCATCATTTAATAGGCTGTTATTGTTCAGAGGAACATTTGTTTCAGAGCTGATTTGTTTGGATGCTCAGCAGGTTGATTGGTGGACGTGGCTGAGGACACAAACAGAAGAGGATGACAGCACACTGACATGGACTTTAGTCACAAACATCACTAATCTGATGGAGACTTTTGGACTGATTCATTTGACAAATATGGAAGGACTCACAGAGGCCTGCATAGTTCAGTGTTTCCTTCATTCCAAGCAGACATACAGTAGTAGTACAGATGCACATACACTTGTGTTTGAGGCTTTCCTTTGTTAGAACAGCTCCAAAGAGAAGAAGAATCAAACTGATCAAACTTTAGAAGCTGTCTTATGTTTGGCGGCTGCAGCCAAATGGCTCTTTTCATAGTAAAGGCTGCAGACGGAGCTGGACGCTCATATCAGCCCATGTTAGGACACAAATATGAGCTTCTTTCAGGGCTAATTGATAAAGTCAGTTACTCGTTAAGTCACGTGATTGACGGCAGCCACAGTTTCCCAATAAATATCCCCATTAGCTTCAGTGCAGCTCTATTCTGTATCTACTGGCTCCAGAGCTTCAGTGAAGCTGGATCATGTGATCCTGCATCAGAAACCTTAGGGCGGAGCTTGATTGGACCTGCTCTCCTCCCAGCACACCTGTCACCTGTGAGAGGAAGCTAGAAAGCTGCAGGAACATCTCCATGATGCAAACACTGACAGACTCTGTCAGTGAGCAGCGACTGAACAGTTACCCAGAATCCTTTGCTGTCCTCAGTTTGAAAGAGCTGCAAAATCAAAGGCTCATCTGTGTGTGTGTCCATGCTGAAGCATTCACAGTCAGCTTTGGGCTCAGGCTGCAGTGAATGTGGCCCTTTCTCAAAGGTTTCTTTGGCAGCTTTCTCTGTGTTCATGTTTCACAGCCTTCCAGCAGCTGATCTAGAAGCAGGAGGCTCGTGTGCAAAGATCTGTGAAGGAGAGAAAGATGGTGAGGAACATCTACACTGACCTTCAACACTGGAAACTCCAAAAGCTCCTTGAAAGCTTCTTCTCAGCCCTCAAAGCCAAACTTCAGCCACGAGAGCCGAGAGCATCGAGCTTCTTTGTAGGGACGTTCTCAGAAACAAAGACTTCATGTGTGCTGTGATCCTCAAAGCTTTGTTGGTGGACATGCTGGGCTGCTCCCATTAAGGCTTCAGGAGGATCGGGATGTTCAGGAGAGGATCTCCCATTTTCTGCTTCATCCACACAACTTGCACTCATCAGTGTGAGACTGCTGTGTCCCTGAGAAGAAGCATTTCCATGTTGGACACACATGATGCTCTTTTCACAGAGTTGTTCCAGAGAAATGCAAACAGGTGCAAACTGCTGTGTTTCCATAGATGAGCTCTGTATGAATGTGTGGACCAAAGACAGACTGTTTGGGAGCTCCTCAGGCACAATGAATGATCTCAGGTGGGGAAGGAGGAGACGAGGAGCACGAGTCCATTGAAGAGGCGGCTGCACTGAGGGCGCAGGCAGAGGAGCTCAGCCCTGAGACGAGGGAGCCGCCCATCAAACAGCAGCTCCAGTTAGAGGTCTGGAAAGAAGCTTCGCACGCTGGCTGAGGATGACTGACAGCTGTGGTCATGTGACCAAACTGAGATCTGGGATGCACTTTGTCCTCGGAGCGCCAAAAGTCCAGCCTGGAGGGAAAGGAGGTGAGCAGCAAAGGGGCCTCTGACTGCCTCCACTTCACACACAGGCAACAAGTTTGCTGCATTTCAAAGGTGATGTTGGTGCAAATCCACACGTGAAGCCATGATTGGAGCAGCTCCAACATCCAAAGGACACTTTTAGAAAAGCCAGTGTTTCTGTCCCGTCTGCAGCAGCTCCTCAGCAGCAACATCCAGAGACACACATCAAGCTGATGTTCTCATTCAAACAGTGCAGGATGTGTTCAGCCTCCAATCCAGGAAGCACACGTTCTCCTTTTTCACACCAACATGGAGAAAGTGCTGAAACTTGGAGCTCAACAACCTGATGAGCCTCCATCAATCAGTGGATTCTCCCTGGAATCATCAATGATTTCCCTCATGTGCCCATCAAGCATCAGATTCAGATCCGTCAGCATGTTTCCAGCTCCTACAGCGTCTGTCAGCAGGAGGGGAGAGTCCAAGGGTCAAAGTGAGGAAGACTGTGGAACATGGGAATGATGTTTGTGTGTCTTTGGCACTGAGCGGCTCCCCCGGCAGTCCCTGCTGAATCCCAGCAGAAGCAGGAAGGCTGCCGGACCGCCCGATGGCCTCGGCCTCTAGAAGCCGTCCCGTTATGAAGGAAGCAGCTGGAAGCTGTTTGGAAGGCAGCTGAGCAGAAGTCCTGTGGAATAAGTCAGTGATGAAGAGCAGCAGGAGTTTGTTCATCTGTTCTTCTGCTGCCATTCAGCTCCAATCACAGTGGGAACATCAGCTCACTCAAAGTGAGTCCTAGTTTGTTGCTGCTCAGCTGACTCACTGGATACTGTGATCTGAAGTTCTCTGACAGATTTTTTAACAGTGCTACCATTCGTGACAGCACAGTCGCATTTGTAGGAACATCATGCAGGGTGGGGAAATGAAGTTTTTTTTCCCCTCTATGTCCGCCACAGATACGTCCAAGGTTGTCTGAAAAGCGCTCACTTTTTCAAAGAGCTCTCCCACATTCACATCCCCACCTTGGAGCTGCAGGTTTAAGTGATTAGTGATATCACACAGAAATGCAACCAGAGCCATAGATTCCTGCTCTTGCATAAACTGAGACAACTCATCTGCTTTCTCTGTTTTTTGAGTGGAAAGAAATTCTGTTATTTCTTTGCGCAGTGCAAAGAAGCGTTGTAGGACTCGCCCCCTGCTCAGCCATCTGACATCACTGTGCTGCAGTAGGTTTATTTATTTATTTATTTGTGTACATATACATTTAATTCCAGTTGACAGACTGAGGGAAAAAAAAAAAAAAAAAAAAAAAGGAGAGAGAAAGGGGAGAAAACAGAAAAAGAGGACAGAGCACCACTAAACTAACCAAAACAATTCAAATGCTGCAACTACAAAAAAAAAAAAAAAAAAAAAAAAAAGACAACATACCAAAACAGAACAAGCAATACCTGGAAAAATAACTATGTGGAAAAGGCACAACAAAATGAAGCATGATTGTATAAGAACAACAATTTTGTTATGCTGTGATTGCGTTAGTGTCTATTTCATGGAACGCACTTACCAACGAGGGCAGAAAGCCGCCGCTCTGCCCACAAGGAGCCAGAGGCAGGCAGAGAAGGACCCAGGAAATCTGAGCCATCCGCAGCCCATCAAGAGCCACGAAAACCCGCGGCCGCACATTCCAGCGACAACCGCATGCCCACCCCAGCAGAGGGGAAAGAGAAGTCCCAGATGGAGCCCCCCCAGTCGAGAGGCAAGGGCCCCAGGGAATTCGAGGCATCAGGAAACCGGCCTCGCCAGAGGCCAGCCCCCCGTGCAGGCCAGCGGCAGGGCCCCAGGGCCCAGGTGCTGTAAACTTGAAGTTGAGCAAATGTGATTCACAATTTTGATCACTGTGTCCATCACTCCTTTCATTTCACCGGACAGTTTGGCACATAACACTGTCTGGTGATGCAGTGTAGTGAATTGACTGTGGGGTCGTCCGATATGAGATGTGATGCTAAGCCCCTCTCTCGTCCTATCATAGATGGCCCACCGTCAGTTACAAGGAGGTTGATTTTATTCAGCTCCAGAGAATTCTTATCAAAGAAACTTTTCATAGATGTGTACACGGCCTCACCCATTGCGTTGCTCTCGAGGGGCAAAAGGCACAGCAGCTCGTCTTTGAAAGCTCCCCGTTAAAATATCTCACAAACATGGACAGCTGTGCAGTGTCTGTTGCATCTGTAGACTTGTCCACAGCTACTGACATGTAATCCACACACTTCAGTTCAGCAAGTAAAGTAGAAAAATTGCCCTCATACAAAGTTTCTACTCTCCGTGCCGGCGTTCAATCCCAAAAGCTGAACCTGCTTCACGTGATTAATGATGTCATCATTGTGTTTGTCACCGGAAACAACTCCACGATTCCCAATGTGCACACTTTCACAAGCTCAGCGTCCACAAATGGCTTGCCCTTTTTAGCCAGTTCCCAGGTTACACGCAGCGAAGCAGTGGTGGCTTTTTCAGCAGCAGTAGTGGAAGTCGTCAAGATTGTTGATGTGGTAAAATAAGACAACTTTAAGGCCTCAGTCTTGTCTTTTCGTGCAATGCTACCACCAGGAAAGCTGCATTGAAATTAACATGTTTTGACTTGTAATGGTGTTTAATGTTAGCAACTTTGCATACACCAACTGTCATTTGGCAAATTAAACATAACGGTTTGTGTTGGCATGAGGTGGCAAAATGAAGGCAAACTCATTTGTCCATTTATTATTAAACTTTCTGTTTTCAACGTCAACTTTTCTCTGCTTACTAACCTCACTCATTTTTTTGGCAAGATATTCATTTAGGGACACACGTCTTTTCCGTGCAGATCAGCAGTGATTCCTGACATGCGCAAACTCTTCACTCCCTTCACGGCCCCAATCATTAGGACCTAACGGCCGTGTACAAACTAATGATTTGGAGGACTCGTCTTACAGACAGTTCCCTTTGTGAGCATAAAGGGGAATTATTCAGCATTTATTATACAATAAAAGGGAATTATTTTAATTTTGAACAATTACAACAAATGCCCACGGGCTGGTCACCAGCCAATCATGGGCCGGATTTGGCCCGCGGGCCGTGAGATGAGTATGACTGCTCTAGTGACTGTGACGGCCTTTTGCAGTCATGGACACATTTGTCATGTTCATCCAACTGTTCACTCATTCAATTCGCTGTCTCTCATTCCTGTTCTTGATGTTCTGATGAGATCAATGATCAATGATTTGTTCTGCTCATGTCCCATCAGTGTTCCTTACAGGTAAAGGTAAGGTAAAGTTTATTTATAGAGCGCCTTTCACAGACAAGAAAAGTTACAAAGCGCTGAACAAACAGTCAATATAAAAAATGAATTACACCTTTACATTAAAAGAGAAAGAGCAGTAAAACAACAGATTAAAAAAATTACAATGAGAGTAATTGATAAAAAGCTTGGTTGAATAAAAAAGTTTTCAACTGTTTTTTTAAAAGAAATGACGGAGTCAGCTAGGCGAAGTTCAAGGGGCAAGTTGTTCCAGAGCTTGGGAGCTATAGCTTGAAAAGATCTGTCGCCTCTAGTCCTTAATCTTGTACGTGGGGAATTAAGAGGTTTTGATTTACTGATTGAAGGCACCACGCAGGGATGTATTTAACCAGTAACTGGGATAAATAGTCAGTGGCTTGTCCATTTGAAGCTCTATATGTCAGCAGAAGGATCTTAAATTGAATTCTAAAATTAACTGGAAGCCAATGTAAAGAGAACAGAATAGGAGTAATGTGTGTTTGTTTGCTAGAATGAGTTAGAAGTCTAGCAGCCTGCATTTTGAATCATTTGAAGCCTGGATACAGATGATTTATTTAAGCTGGTAAAGAGGGCAATTACAGTAGTCTAAGTGTGATGACACAAATGCATGGACAATCTTTTCCAGATCAGAGGGGGAAACTATGGTTCTCAGTTTAGAAATATTACGAAGATGAAAAAAACAAGAGCGCGCGACATATCTTACATGTGAGTCAAATCCCAAGGAGGACTCAAATAATACTCCAAGATTCCGAACTGCAGTTTTTGCAGGTGAACACGAGGAAGCAATCGCCTGGGTGATACTAGGGTAAATATCAGGAGGAGCTATGATCAAAGTCTCGGTCCTATTGGAATTTAATACAAGAGAGTTGCTAGAGAGCCAAGCACTGATCTGGGATAAACAGTCAACCAGGATAGATAACCTATCTAACTGGTGAGGTTTAAAAGACAAGTACAGTTGGATGTCATCAGCATAAAAATGGTAAGAGATCCCAGAGAAGGACTGAATGATACTTGCTAGCAGACGGACATATATTGAAAACAGTAAAGGACCCAATATGGAGCCTTGAGGAACCCCACAGGGTGGGGATGCCGCACTAGAGCTGAATGTACCTGCCTTAATGGTAAACTTTCTTCCAGCAATAGGAGGAGAAACCAATCTAAAGCTTTGCCAGAGATACCAGCCCAGGTTTTTAGCCTATTTATAAGAATACGATGGTCAACGGTGTCGAAAGCAGCACTTTACCCTTACAGATCAATCAGATGCTGCACAATCCAACCTGCTGACACGGGAGAGGAACTTTGGAGCTCTGCTGGATCCTTTCTTCTCTCTGAATCCATCTTTAACATCACACTCAGGATGATCTGCTGTATACAGAACTGTGGCTGTTCAGCCTCATTACGCAGCACATTCAAGCTGCATGATGCAAAGAAAAAGAGCAAATCTTCATCTTTTGTTGAGCTTTATTGTCTTCAAATCAACAAGTTGGTAGAAGAGATCTTTGAGGCGTTTCTTGTTGCTAGAAGATATTTTGAATGATGGCTGCTTCCCGCTCACTTTCGGTTTATCTTCAGTGAAACTGAAGCTCTCAGAAGCCTCCTGCTCATATTTGATATAAAGAGAAAAGCTCACTTGTTTAAAAATGAAACAAATTGTGAGCTTAAATAACTTTTAGGAGTTTGATATTGGGGTCATTTCACACTTTGAATCAGCTGCTGAGACTTCATTTAAAGGCTTCTGTGTGTTTCTGACCATTCAGAGCACAGCTGTCACTACATTAGATTACACATTTGGGATGAAGCTTCCAGATTTGTCACAAATGTGTTTTTATATGTTTGTGTCCTTCAGCTTTGCAGCAGATGGAAGAAATTCCTGGGAAACACACTAAGGCAGCCATTGTGGTGACTGCAGATCATTTTCCAAATTGTTGGATTTCCACAGTTGAACCTGAAGCTGATGTGTGAGTTCAATCAGGAAGATCTGGAATCCTCCATCTGCTGCTTCTGGCTCCTTAGCTGTTAGTTTATTCTTTACATCACTTCCTCTTTCCCTCAATCCTGACCTCGTCACTCTAGTCCAATCATTTCTCACCTGCCTTCTGCCAGCCAATCAGCCTCGTTCTGTGTGCCCTTCTGCCATTGGTTGCCTTTTCCATCATCTTGAAGTCAGGCAGCGACATCTTGGATCCTGTGGTGATCTCTGTCCCGAGTTCCAGCAGGAGGAGGAGTCCCTTCATTGCACGTCGTCAGAGCTACAAGCAGTCCTCCTCGCTGCAACTTCTCCAGCAGCAACATCAATCCAGCAGCCAGTCTCAGTGCTGTGCAGCTGCAACAGCTAACCTCAGTCTGCTCACATTTCTGCAGGCCTTTAATGCCCGTCTGCCAGCTCTGGAGAGCAAAACAGTGCACCCCCATACCCATCTGCCCCGTTCAGCTGGAACTCCACCCTGGGTGTCCTGCTTAAGTCTCAGCTTCTATGTGTTCTATATTTGAGGCTCAGCATCATGTTTGGGATCATCTCTGTCCTGTTGGATCCATTTATCAGCCTGTTTCCAGCTCTGAGATCCTCTCTGTCTGACTGAAGAACTCATGAGAGGAGCTTCGATGTTCTCAGCCCACAGAGGAACATTGACTCCATTAGGTCACCTTCAGACATGCACAGCTGCAGCTTCCACACAGATATAGAGGCTCAGATGGATCAAAGAACAATATTTTTCTGATCTGAGATAGAAAAAATGGATGTTGAGTTGTTGCTCAGTGTTGGAGTGACTGCTGAAATCCAGGGAGCATCAGAAAGGATGCAGCCTTGATTTCAACCTGCTTTCATTCTGCAGCCATTCAGCTGGAACGTGCTGTTAGGAAGAGACTCTATTTCTGTGCCTCCCCTCCAGCAGCTGGATGACCTGTGACCCTGCAGAACAGCTGCAGCCACCACAAACCTGTGACTTGTAAGGACATCTATCTGCTCATTGGAAGTTTGCTGTGGAAAACTTTGGATTCAGCCACATTTTGAACATTTCCCACGAACTTCTGTGTCCATGACTTTAAAGACAGCCTTTGGAAACTGGATGATTCCATTTAACATATTAATATGAAACAGATTTGAACCCACAGACCAACTTCAAAGGCTTTAAAAGAATGCCATGGTGGATGGGGTCAAAGGCTGAAGTCAGCAACACTAACATGGTGCAGGAGCCAGAGTCAAAGGTCAGAGGTCATCAGTGCATGCTTCTGAAACCAAAGGATCAAAGACGTTAAAGTATTTAAGCAGAAGAAACTTGGAGAACGTTTCTTCCTTCTTGGTGAGTAAAAGTCCCCCTAATGTGGGTCTGTAGTTATTGGGGGGGTCAGAGCCACGTTGCTGCACAGAAACCCAGCAGCTGCTTTCTGATGCCAACAGAGGCGCAGACGTTACTAAATCTGACTCCAGATATGATGATGACAGCTCTGACCACTCGTTTGGTCTTTATGAACTTTCTGTATCGAATCCTCTTAAAGTGGCAGCTGATGAAGCTGAACGTAAATATTTGATTTCCTCTCTTAGAAAAAAATGTGAAGTAGAGCTCTGATCCTACGGTGGACAGGAAGGACTCACAGAATCAGCTTTGTTAGTTCAGACTGTTGCTGTCATCAGTGCCTACATGCATGACTCTGACTCTGGTAACTGAAGAGGGGGGAGGGCAGCAGGAGAGACCTGAGTGTGGCCATGGTGTCAAAGGTGGGGGCAGCAGGAGTGCAATAAAGAAACCACCGCCTCTTACCATGGAGCCCACAGTTATCAGAGCAGGAGGATGAAAAAAAGAGGCGGTGGCAGTCGGGAATGAAGGGGGTCCAGGTCGGAAAGGTGGTTTTGGCCGAGCGTCTCCATGGAGCTTCCCTCTGAGAGGAGAAGGAGACCGAGCAGAATCAAAGGATGGAGGAGCTGCTGCTGCATTTCTGTCCTCCTTTGATGACATCATTGGTTTGAGCCTCCCAGTGGCTGCTCATGAGCTCCGGAGGGGCGGGAACACTCTGAGGACGGGATTCATTCAGGATGGAGAACCTACTCAGGCAGTGTTGCCTCAGGCAGTGGGGTGGAGCACAGAAAAGCCTCATGCTCTGCTGCTGTTCTGGTCATAGGGAGGTTAACAGCAGCTGCTGTAAGGCATCCCTGACTCCTCCAGCAGGGTCAAAGATGCCTCAGATATTCATGTTTTCAGCTCTGATTCCATCTTTACAAATAACTTCCACACACACACCAGAGCGGTTCAGCTGAGAAGCCGGAGCAACATCGGAGCAGCTGTTTGCTGTGAATGTCTCAGGCTGCAGCAAAGCAGGAAGAACATCAGCTTCCTGCTGCAGTTCACTCTGAGGTTAGACGGGAGCATCAATGTCTGCAGACAAAGCAGTCATCACATCAAGTGTGCTCACTGTGGCTTTCATAGTGCTGCAGCTCAGCTCCACTAATCCTGACCTTTAACATTAGTGGGAAAAGCTGCGTCTCTGCCCAGTTTAACCCAGAAAGACTTCATTAAAATGAGTCTGATTCAAAGCTTTCAGTCACAGACGAGAAGCTCAGGTCTGTTCTCCCGGCTGTTGTTCATCTCACATGGCTGATCTGTGTTTCCAGGTGTGTCCGAGGCTCCTTAAAGGCCTGTTACAGGTAAGCAGCAGCAGCTGGATAATGTGGAGCGGTCGGAGCAGGAAAAGTGAGCTTTAAGTGGAAAAGCTGCTGTGCTGAGAGACTAATGAGAGGAAGATGGTAGAAGCTGGAGGATCCACATTCAATTCAATTCAATTCAATTCAATTTTATTTATATAGCGCCAAATCACAACAAACAGTCGCCTCAAGGTGCTTTGTATTGTGGGTAAAGACCCTACAATAATACAGAGAAAACCCAACAGTCAAAACGACCCCCTATGAGCAGCACTTGGCGACAGTGGAAAGGAAAAACTCCCTTTTAACAGGAAGAAACCTCCAGCAGAACCAGGCTCAGGGAGGGGGGGTCATCTGCCGCGACCGGTTGGGCTGAGGGGAGAGAAAAGACATGCTGTGGAAGAGAGCCAGAGATTAATATCAATTAATGATTAAATGCAGAGTGGAGTATAAACAAAGTAAATAAGGTGAATGAGAAGAAACAGTGCATTATGTGAACCCCCCAGCAGACTAGGCCTATAGCAGCATAACTAAGGGATGGTTCAGGGTCACCTGATCCAGCCCTAACTATAAGCTTGATCAAAAAGGAAAGTTTTAAGCCTAATCTTAAAAATAGAGAGGGTGTCTGTCTCCTGAATCCAAGCTGGGAGCTGGTTCCACAGAAGAGGGGCCTGAAAGAAAAGCAGGAACAGATTCAGTCCGAGTCATTCCTTTGATTCAATCAGCACATTTATTGATCATTAGTATCCACATTAAACATTAAGCAAAGTAGGCTCCGCCCACTGAGGTCACATGATTCAAGGAACATCTCCAACCACAAACACACCTCCACCTGCTGCAGTTCTCCCACTGAACCACTAGATGTCTTTATTATCTAAATGATTGCAGACATATACCCCCCCCCCCCCAGTTGACCCCCAGCAGGGCTCAGATCACATGTTTCCTGTTATTATGTGAAAAAGCAGAAAAAAATCTACCAGTGCAGATTTTCACACTTTTTTCATGTGCTGAACAATTCTGACCTGATGGACGATATAAATGAAGCAGGTGAGACAGATGGTTGGTATCAATATTAATGTTCTGCTAATATATGAAAAACTACTTTAAGGAAAACACTGAAACTTATAGATGGGCACATATTTGATCTCCAAGCACCAAAACCTGATGTGTAAGTCCTAAAAACATTGTGTCTATGATGGAGATGTTGTTGGAGGCCTTTCCAGGTGATGTTCTCCTGAGTGTGATCCAGAATGAAGCCTGAAAAGCTGAAGCCAGTGTCAGACAGAGACTCTGCAGAGACTGTGTAGAAGGACAGAGCAGCAGCAGAGCATCCAGATCCACTGATGATCCTCTGGCAGATCCACAGGGACACACAGGGATGATGGTGGACTCTACATTGTGTCTGACAGTGGAGCTGTTCTCAGAGCAGTTCACTCTGCAGCACTGACAGTCATCTGCACTTCTTCTCATTCCTCTGTCAGTCACTGCTGGATGAAGCTCTCCTCTCCACTCCACCTCCCAGTAACATGGCCCAGTCAGAGCGTCTCTGCACACAAGCTGCTGCTGCTTCAAGCTCTCTGGATCATCAGGACACAGCTCCTCCTCTCTCAGCACACACACCGTCCTGTTTACCATCCTCACCACCTGCAGAGAGAAGAAGAAAGAGCAGAGGAGATAAATGAGTGTTTCCAGAGACTCTTCATCAGCTGTCAGTCAGTGATGCAGCACATCCAGTATAAAGAGCAGCAGGGCCTTCAGTCCTGGGACTGTACTAGTACTCATTGTTGTTTCACTTTGGATTTGGATTGAAGTTCATCCAAATGTTTTTCCCTCCTAGTTTCAGTTTGGAGTCTCATGAACTCTAATAACCTTGGTCTGTCCACTCTGAGCTCTTTAGGAACCCCAACAACAACCCCAACAATTCATAGGAGATGTTTCAGTCCCTCATGTAATGGTTCCAGCTGTTAACTGGAGGAACTCCATCCAAACATCTGCTCTCACAAAGTTCTTCATCACCTACAGACTGTTTCCTTCACTCCTTTAAACTGGAAAATGAATGCAGTCATTGGTCCATGTTGGGAAAATGTCTGCATGCTGCTTTGTTCAGAGAGCTGATTGGCTACTGACAATGAACTGATGCTGCATCAGAGCATGTGAGCTTTCCAGGAGCCGTTACTATGGTGAGCTAAAAGCTCCCAGAGTCAGCCAGTGTTTGTTAGAGCAAAAAGGCCGAAATAGGAAGTGTTTGTGTCCAATCCTGAAGCCTGTCACCATCCTCCTCTCACAGCTTCACTGAGGAAAGCAGCCACTGAGAAGGCTGCAGCTTTACAGGAAACACTGGATCTTTGCTTTCATACTAACTGTGTTTAGTACAATACTGCTGAGAGCAGCATGGACTCACTCCAACCCTCTACTTACACCAGTGTCTCCAGTCTGCAGTGTGGACTCTCCTTAAGATCAGACAGCTGCTTCACATCTGGATCCTGCAGCTTGTTTCCTCTCAGGTCCAGCTCTCTCAGATGGGAGGGGTTGGACTTCAGAGCTGCTGCCAGATAATCACAGCTGATCTCTGAAAAACCACAGTTCACCAATCTGTATAAAGAATCAAAGATGTGAGTTTATTAGACAAAGTCTGAAATCATTCAATGTTTCATAATCAGAGCTGAAGAAGGTTCAGAATGGAGAAGTTTAGAAAAACTCCAAACAGCTGAAGCCAACAGGATGCAGCTTCAAACAGGAATCCAAACTGTGCAGAGTTTTCATGCATCTGCCCGATGCAGCCACTTTGATTTTGGACATTTGAATCTCTGTTCTAGGACTAAGTCCTTGAATCATTTCTTCCAGTTGGTCCAACAAGACAGACTCAGTATTGGACATGTGTTCTGGCTCCATGAGGGGAGCTTCTAAATCTGATGTGATGGCCCCTCTGGCTCTGTCAGATCTCAGTGCTGAAGAGAGGTCAAACTGAGCACACAGTTGTTCCAGTCTGGACCAAAGACTCTATACTGGAACTGAGGGACTGCTCTGACTGCACCCACTGGGACTGTTTAAAGGCTCATGTTCTGACTCAGATCATCTATTTCTACTTCCATTTCTTTGGCTCAAAAATGGGGATTCCTGTGAAAACAGGAACTATTTTCCCCAATAACGAGCCCTGGATCAGTAAATAAGACATGCACTTACTGGGGTTAGGTTAATTGGCTAATCTAAATTGCCCATAGGTGTGAATGAGAGCATGAATGTGAGTGTGAAAGATTGTCTGTCACTCTGTGTTGGCCCTGCAACAGGCTGGCGACCTGTTCAGGGTGTACCCTGCCTCTCGCCCTATGACAGCTGGGATAGGCTCCAGCCCCCCCCCCGCGACCCTTAACAGGATGTGCGGAAGCGATTGGATGGATGGATGGATGGATCAGTAAATCACTGAAACTACTGGTGGGAGGATCGATCCAAAATATTGATATTATCGATACAATGCTGGTATTGGTATCGAACAATACTAGAGTGATAGGATCGATACTCTAGTTTGTTTGTCTCCTGTAAGTTCAGTGTGTTGCTCCTGTTCATCAGGGAGCAGATATGTCTGTGCAAACAGCTCCTCTCATCCAGGCACTCTTTGATCTGCCTCCTCCTCCCTGCACTGCTGATTAGTTGTCTGCGGTCACGTGACTCAGCGGCACTGATCTATTATGTCGGCTGTAGTGAGTGACAAACCCGAGCGTCGTGCAGATGTACTTTACAGCTGGACATGAAAACATTGTGAACAGTGATGCGTTTTGGGAGGAAATTCTCTACTGTGGGAACACCGTGGACTTATTTAAAGACGTGAGAGAGCACGAAAAGAAAAAGCTTTGTTCCCAAGGAGCAGGAGGAAGAGTATCCCTCAGACAGACCCAGACCCGACATGGAGACAGAGCCCACTGTCACAGTCCTTTCAGAGAGGCTAAGAATAACCAGGTAGCTCATATAGTGGTGAAAGTGATGTTTCAGTCATCACTCATGTTGGTTCTTCAGGATTAGTTAATGTTACACTGCAGACTGATTTCGTATAGACAATATTCAGGCAGTCAAATATATATTCAGCCAGAATGTTAAATTATTTTATTGAAACTAACCCTTTGTGTGGACTCATCAACTGTAGCAGACTAAGTCTATGATTTAATTGTTTTAATATTTTATTTTTACTCTCAATCAAGTCTGCAGGGAGAGAATAAAAACTCAAACTGTCAGGAGCAGGTTATGTTCAGAGTTTCACTTTCTAATCAGCTGGAAGCGCCATGATTTCACAGTTTTATTTAAATTTTTTAAAGCAGTATAGATTCTCTGCTGGGGGAACACGTTTATATGTGCAGCTTGTTAATCCGGACCTACTAAAACCTTCAATGAAGCACAAACTGCATGTCGTCTTGTCATGGGTGTATTAATTTGTTGATTTAGCAAATGTATAAAATGTTGTTCTCCTTGATTCTGATCTGCTGCTGAGCCTGTTTGACACTGATGGAAACACAAACACCAAGAACAGCTGTTAATCACATTAATTTCACTTTAATCTCCCAAGAAACTGAACTGATTTCTGTCTCCTTTATCAGGCTGTGCAACAGTAACATCAAATGTTTAACTGGACGCAGTTTAAAGATTCAGAGCTCTAATATTCAGCAGCACTGAGAGTGCACCCAGCAATAAAATTATTTAGTGGAATAAAAGTGTTTATTTTACCGCTCTGTGCACTAAATCACCAGATTAACGATTTGCTCCGGCATTAATCATGTGTCCTTCTTTACAACAGTGTTGCCTTTTACTGGTCTATTTTTAATGTTCTCATGTGATAATGTATCAGGAGTAGGTGGCACTCATAGGGATCATTTTCTGTGAAGAGTGATGTGATGCGTGAAACGCCCCTTTCAGATTGGTTAGATGCGGCCAACACCACCCTTTCATGTTAACCTCCAGGACAAACCTGCTATTAACCAACTTAACTTAACCAGTTAACTTAAGTTGGTAACCATTGTTTATCCTGATCGCCAACCGAAAGATACCCTGAGTATGTTGAACTCACTTCGTAGTGCAGGCCCTGGTTTCCAAAGAAAATCCAGTTTCAAAATAAAAGCTGAAAGGTGTGTTTTATTGTGTTAACTAATTAATGTGGAAATTAAACATCAGAGTGATTTAGTGGTCATTAAAATGTGTTCAGATTTGGAAAGGTGATGATGATTCACATCATAAATCATGACACACTGCTCTCCCTTACATAAGCAGCCTTTATAAGTTAAAAGCCCTGTATTTACTTCTATCGGATCGATACCAAAATTTGCAGTATCACACACCACTAACTGAAACATGTTCTCAGTCAGAAGAAGCTGTCTTGTTCTGAGGGAGAGAATCCAAAGATTGAGGCACAGAAACTTGTTCAAAGAGAGATAAAGCAGCTAAAATCAGGTCTAAAAGGAAAGCAGAGGATGAGCTGAATAAAGGACACTCAAGGCTGGCTTGGAAAGGAATGAAGTCCATGGTGGGGATGCAGAACAAGGACAAAAGGGCATTTTTTCCTGATAAATCTGATCCTGAATCAGCAGCAAAATCAGACTCATTTGATTCCAGCTTTGATCTCATTGATTTCAACGAAGAGCTTCTGATTTTAGGAAAGGGGTGGTAGGCTCTAAGCTTCACACTGATGAGGTGTTTGTGTGTAAATCTCTAAGTGGGATCACAGAGAGAAAAAGCCCTGGTCCTGATGCTTTGGGGGGGAAATGATGGAAGTGTTGGTGAGGAACTGAGTGGGGGGAGATGTTCAGACATTTTCCAGTCCTCCTTGGAACAACAGGAAGTTCCAGCATATGGAAAGAATCTATTGTGGTGCCAGTGGCAAAGGTTCAGTCTCCTATGGCCCTCAGTGATGATGGTCCTGTGGCCCTCACGTCCTTGTTATGAAGACATTTGAACACATTGTCAGATGTGACCTTTGACACAGAGTGCTGACATGTTGGAGCCCTTACAGTTTGCCTACAGGGCAAAGAGGGGAGTGGAGGACGCTCCGGCTGCTCTGTTAAATCTTGTACTGAGGCACCTGGAGGGAAATAAGAATCATGCACGTTTGCTTTTTACTGACTTTTCTTCTGCTCTGAACACGATTCAGACACATCTTCCTGCACACAGGCTCTGAGCTCATTTTAATGTGGATTTTAACTCACTGACTTTGGCACAAACACATCTCAGAGGGTCCAGGTTCATGGAAGCTATCCAGTAGGCTCTCATCTTCCACTGGATCCCCTCAGGGCTGTGAGCTTCCACCTCTGTGATCTCTCTGATATACTAATGAGTGTCAGAGCAATCAGAGATCAGGATTGGTCCTTCAGGATGCTGATGACTCTGGAATCAGGAGTCTTCTGGATGCTGTGGAGTCCCATCATGGCCCAGTCCTTGATCAGTGTGTTAGCTGCTGTGACCAGTCTGTCTCCAGGCTCCAAAGAAATAGTCTGGACCTAACTCCCACCCACACCGCCCTGTGGCCCCCACCACCTCCACGTTAGAGGAACTAATTGTAATGTTCAGACTGCAGTGAAACTTCCTCCACTAGGTGGCAGTGTTTGATGAGAAAGTGTTAGTGTAGCTGCCCTGTAGGCAGGAACAGGAAAATGCAGGATTTGTCCTGAAATGGGGAAAAGTGGTTAGCATTATGGCCTTAAAGCAAGAAGGTTCTAGGTTGAAGCTTCTTGGTCAGCTGGGCCTTTCTGTGGACTTTGGATGTTCTCCCACAGTCCAATGAAATGCTGCTTAGGTTCATTGGTGCTTCTAAATTGGCTGTAGGTGTGGATGTGAGAGTGTGTGCTTCTCTGTGATGGACTGCTCACCTGTTCAGGTGTACCACGCTGTTCCCTTCATCAAAGTTACCAATAAAGTTCCAAAGAAGAAAGAATGCAGAGAAATGTGGTGATTTAAAGCCTTTGAAATGCTTCAGATGATATCTGTCCACTTGTGTCCACTAATTGATGAATGTCAGCTCTCTAATGCAGCTTTGATCTTCACAGTCTGCTTTATGAACCTCATTCTAACCCTGAATGTCAGAGTGTTCCTCCTTCTCTTTGCCATCATTCATGGTGGCAGTGGAGGACATTTGGATGTTGGACTGTGTTTTGGATGTTGTGTGTCTGTTTTGTGTTGGACTGCTGTCTGTAAAGCAAACGGCCATTTTGGTTTGGATTTCAGTGTCAGACAGACTTTAAGGTGGAATGAAGTGTTTGAGAGTTTCACAGTGAATTATCCAGTGGAGGATTTTTCTTCTTCTTTGAAGCTTTGAAATGTGAACATTGTTCTGCTACAGTCAATGGACTAAAGCAGAGAAGAAGAACACAGACTTTACCATGAAGATCCTCAGTGTGGATCAGTATAATATCAGCCTTATGTCTGCAGTTTAGTGTTTCACATCAGATTCATCTCAGCACAACTAAAACATGGAGACTGACCTCAGAGTTTCAAGAACACATCGTGGACTCTCCAGAAAACCACACAGATGCTTCACTCCTGAATCCTGCAGGTTGTTGTTGTTGTTGGAGGACCCATAGTTACTCAGGTCCAGCTCTCTCAGATGGGAGGGGTTGGACTTCAGAGCTGCTGCCAGATAATCACAGCTGATCTCTGACAAACCACAGTCCCTCAATCTGTATAAAGAATCAAAGATGTGAGTTTATTAGACAAAGTTTGAGCTTGAAATCATTAATATTGTACCACTGTTAACAACATCACATTGTGTTGAAATAAAGTTTAGTTTTGTGAATAAATGTGTGAAATGCTCCTAAATATAAAGTGAAAATAAAGCTGATGACATTTGATTTGCTGCAGTTTCTTTGTGAGGGAGCAGTACATACAAACAGCTGCAGAGGGCGTGTCTGATGGATTGAACATCAAACAGGAAGTGAAATCTGCTTAGAATGAATGCAGGTGCAGGTGTGTCACAGGTGAATGTGGGTGGACTGTCACACTCTGTCACAGCGTAGCACGAGCGCACTAACATCCACTCTGATGGGAGTTTATTAGACAAAGTTTGAAATCATTCAGTGTTTCATAATCAGAGCTGAAGAAGCTTCACAATGTACAAGTTTATAAAATCACTTCTTCTTCTTCTTCTTCTTCTGTGGAAGCAAAACTGTGTCATCAGGATCTGATGTTTAAATGAATTTCTAGCACTGAATTTAAAGACAGTGCTCCCCAAATGTGTACAGTTACAATGTTCCACCAGAGGAAGTAACACACTGGACCGAGTCTGTTCCAACCTGAAACGTGCTGACTGGACAGTCTCCCTCCCACACCTGGAACTGTCTGACCACCTTTGACTCATCCTCATCCCAGCCTATCCTCCCCTCAGGAGAAGAATGAAACCAGCCAGAATGAGGGTCAAACCCTGGGCAGAAGGGTCACTCTCCCAGCTGCAGGACTGCTTCACTGCCACAGAGCGGAAGGTCCTAGAAAACCAGGACCTACAGGACCACATGGACACTGTCATACATCAGATTCTGTATGGACAATGTCACGGGTGATAAACACATCTGTGTTTATCCAAACCAGAAACCATGGATGACATGTGAGATACAATCACTCCAGAGAGCCCAAACTCTGCCTTCAGGTGAGGAAACAAAGCCCTAGGACCTGTAAAAGTACTCAGAGCCTGTGAACAGCTCTCAGCAGTCTTCACTAAAATTTTCAACCTTTCCTTGACACAGGTCACAGTCCCACCCTGCCTTGAGACAGCCTTCATAATCCCATCCCAAAAACTCCCATTAACAGTCTAAGTGACTACAGGCCCACTGCACTAACACACCAGAGATTACGCGGGATCGCTGTCACTTGGTGTTGGCTCTCCTGCTCCTGTTTCAGAGAACAGTCGTGTTTTGCTGTCTGTTAGCTGTTAAATCTGTATAGCTCGATCTATCTGGATAACAACATATTTTAGTGTAATCTTCACCTCCTTTATCTAGAGCACACTCTTTGCTGAATCACCTGTATTCGCATTATTCACTTTATTTGTTTTTAGAAATTCGCTAGCTTAGCGCAGCTAGTAGCTTAGCTCTTAGCCGACTCACTACCAGCATGGCTTCTTCTCCTGTCTCTCCTGCTCTGGGTGTCACATGTTTAGTTACTCCTCGGCCTCCTTTAGCAGTAACGGTACTTGTAATAAATGTAGTCTGTTTATAGGTCTGGAGGCCAGGCTTTCTGAATTGGAGACTCGGCTCTGCACCCTGGAAAATCCTATGGCTAGCCATCCCCCTGTAGTCAGTGCAGACCATGGTAGCTTAGCCGCCATTAGCTCCCCCCCAGCAGATCCCGAGCAGCAGGGAAAACAGGCCGGCTGGGTGACTGTGAGGAGGAAGCGTAGTCCTAAGCAGAAGTCCCGGGTACACCACCAACCTGTTACAGTGCCTTGCGAAAGTATTCGGCCCCCTTGAACTTTTCAACCTTTTGACACATTTCAGGCTTCAAACATTTTCTTGAAGAAAAGCCCTCGTATGAAGAAACATCCTGTGGAGCCGTGGATGCAGCTCCCAGAACCCAAACTGCCTCTTAAGCAGGGCCCTCCTCAGGTTTGCTCCTGAAAACAAGAAGCAGCTTCCACAGAAGGACCTTCAAAGAGGTCACACACAAATGCAGAGTGATTGGCTGCATCGAGTCACTGAGAGCAGACTGAGGAACAGAGACATCCAAGTACCAGCTGAGTCTGCCGCAGTGATCCGGGGAGCTCGGTCCAATCCACGGCCGTACCATGTGACCTACGTGGACCACAGTTTCTTCACAGACTTCAGCCGAGTGAACATCTGCAAGTCAATCTGACCGGGAAAAGCATCGGAGATCCAACAGTGCACGACCTCTGAGCCATCAGGGATTTGATCACATACGATCATTCTCTCATTGATTGTACGACACTGAGATGGTTCCACTCTATTAAAAAGTGATGAAACAAACAGGCATGTCCACGTGTGATCACAGCAGAACACTGAGTCCATTTTAAATATGAAGCGGCTCACTGATGACTGTGGAAACATGGAGTTTCCTTCCAGCTGCTGAATGTGTTTAATTCCACCGTTATGGCTTCATTTTGGTCGTTAGTTTGGTAGGAAAAGTGTTTTTAGTCGTTCCTTTTGCACTGTTTGTCCTTCTTATTGAAGTTACCTGCTGAGAGCTCACACTGTTCTCTGTAGGAATGATGTCAGTCTGACTCGGCACATGTTTGGAGGCAGGTTTGACTGTGCAGCACATTTTGGGGCTGATGTTTGCTCTTCTGGAAACTCTCAGGATAAAATATGGAATATGCAAAGGAATGGAGACACATTTCAGTCTTTATGGACCTTTTTCTGTACCTGCCACCATCATTCAGCATCTTTGTGTTTAAATGGACTTTATGGTTTTTCTTGCTGTCTGATGGTTGCTGTTCAAAAATGTTTAATGCCATCAGCTGATCAAATCCTGTCTGTGGTTAAAGTGCTGATTTATTACTAATTTGTTTCAAATCAAAGCTTTGAAAAACAAATGCTTGTTTGTAGGGTTGCATAAAACGATTATTTTAGTAATCGAGTATTCTATCGATTATTCCATTGATTAATCGAGTTATTGGATAAGAAATACTTTTTTTATTAACAGTCTATCTGCATATTTTAACTTCTGTACTGCAGTTTTTCACCTGTGAACAAACAGCGGTGGATGGAGCAGCTACAAAGTTCTTTCTTCACCTTAACACTTGCTGATCAGGTGCTTGATGAAGGACCTCCAGCTGTTTCCCAGTAAAGATTTTAATGGTGGTTACTAAAGATAAAGCTGCTGTTTTGGACGCTGGAAAAACGTTTCCTTTTGCACTACTTGAGCTCACCGTCTCTGTAACAGCTTCATCTCTTTGCGCTTGCGCAGTTCAAACCGCTGCCTGCTATGAGTGTTTTGAAAAACTAGTGGCTGTGGGAGCCATTGCGCATGTGTGAGTAATGTTGTAATGCTTTGTATTCACAAGCATTCTCGAAACAACGTTTCTACTGCAGGTCTATATTTAGTCACTAATAAGGGATTAAGTCCTGGGGGCGGGCCATCCGGTACCGAACCATCGCTAGTGCTAATGGCCCGCGCTCGCTAGCAAACCAGTTCTGGTAGCTACAGCTGAAGTAAAGACAAAAATAACAGCTGAAATTCTCAGCGAGCACAACACACACAGACACACAGAGAGCAGTGGAGGCGTGGAAATGCATGTCAGCGATAGTTGCCACCCGTCCCGTAAAGTTATGGAGCCATATTCCACGGAGTCCCGTAACATACGGGGTTCTGTATTTTACAAGACAGATGGCAACTCTAGCGATGATCCACTCTGTGTTAAAGGAAATCCATCGCAGCGACGGAGAGCTTTTTAGAATCTGTATGTGTGTGCGTGCATGTGCGTGATTCATACTCCAGTCCAGTAGGTGGCAGTAATGCAGTTCTATGTTGTTTTGCCAGCCACCAACAAACCCACAAAAAGACGACGGAGCACTAATGCTGCTAATGCTAGTTAGGAGCGCTGCTTACACCGAGACAGCTGAGCGCTGCAGAGTTTAAACGAAGCATCGACAGTAAATTTGTGTCGATAATTTTTTAGAATCGATTTAATCGAATTAATCGATGAATCGTTGCAGCCCTACTTGTGTGCTCGTACATGTGAGGCTGCTCATTCACCGCAGTCCTTCCATAAAAGTAGAAATGGCAGAGCACACATGCAGCAGTTAATGAAACCACAAGGGGGCGTGCTCGCTCTCAGCTTCCTGCACCCAGTCAGAAAAAATGCAAATGAGGGAAAATCTGTGACGGCTTCAACAGAAGTAACAACCGTTTTTACCGAGCAAAACCACGAGCAACACGTCAACAATGATCCATCCATACGTTAGAGGAGAAACAGCTGTTAGCCTCCAGGAACAACGTCACCTGCTTCACTGTCACTGTGTGGGTGGAGCTGCCTGAGCCCCGCCCACACAGTCTTATACTTAGAACTATAGTGCCTTGCGAAAGTATTCGGCCCCCTTAAATTTTTCAACCTTTTGCCACATTTCAGGCTTCAAACATAAAGATATAAAATTTTAATTTTTTGTAAAGAATCAACAACAAGTGGGACACAATTGTGAAGTGGAATGAAATTTATTGGATGTGTCAAACTTTTTTAACAAATAAAAAACTGAAAAGTGGGGCCGTATACTTTCGCAAGGCACTGTATGAGTAAGAACGGTACTCAGTTAATCAGGGTCCCCTCTCTCTGAATCAAGAACGGTCGGCAGGCTGGGCGGCACCCTGTGGAGGGCTACATGTGGGCCATAAGTTGAGCGTCACTGCTTGAAGCTTTGAAATGTCAACTTTGTTCTGCTACAGTCAATGGACTAAAGCAGAGAAGAAGAACACAGACTTTACCATGAAGATCCTCAGTGTGGATCAGTATAATATCAGCCTTATGTCTGCAGTTTAGTGTTTCACATCAGATTCATCTCAGCACAACTAAAACATGGAGACTGACCTCAGAGTTTCAAGAACACATCGTGGACTCTCCAGAAAACCACACAGATGCTTCACTCCTGAAACCTGCAGCTTGTTGTTACTCAGGTCCAGCTCTCTCAGATGGGAGGGGTTGGACTTCAGAGCTGCTGTCAGATAATCACAGCTGATCTCTGACAAACCACAGTTGTCCAATCTGTATAAAGAATCAAAGATGAGTTTATTAGACAAAGTTTGAGCTTGAAATCATTAATATTGTACCACTGTTAACAACATCACGTGTTGAAATAAACTTTAGTTTTGTGAATAATGTGTGAAATGCTCCTAAATATAAAGTGAAAATAAAGCTGATGACATTCGATTTGCTGCAGAGTTTCTTTGTGAGGGAGCAGTACATACAAACAGCTGTTTTGTGAATAAAACTAAAGTAAAACTTTATTAAAACTAAAACTTCCGGCGCCACGCAAGCAGGCAGCCCGTTTCAGCTTTTTTTTCTCATTTTGTTTAGTGTTGGATGTATTTTTGTGTTTCTGTATCTTCAACTCTTTTTCCACACAATGGAGCTGACTTTTTTCTGGAAAACTTTGTTTTTATGTACCCTTTTTATGGTGTTTGGAGACTGCGAGAGTGACCACGCTCCTATTGTTTACTCTTGGGACCAGCCATCGGGAGCTCTGCTGCGCCTCCTCCCGCAGAACGACTCGATATTCCCCGGGAGCTGAGAAGGAAGAGACGTGGGAGACGTGCGGGCATTGGACGTTGCAGCCAGGGAAAAAGACCCATCATCCCGTCCATCATCATGAGAAACGTGAGATCTCTTCCCAACAAAGTGGACGAACTGGCGGCGCTAACGCGACGTCAAAAGAGCTACCGGGAGAGCAGCCTCTTCTGCCTGACGGAGGCGTGGCTAAACGAGCTAAACAAGCTAACTCCAGACTCACACAAAAACATGGACGGCTTTCATCTACTTCATGTGGACAGAACCAGGGAGAGTGGTAAGAAGAGAGGAGGGAGTCTGGCTGTGTTTGTGAACCATAGATGGTGTAACTCTAGACATTTAACCATCAAAGAGATGCACTGTAATAGGGACAGTGAACTGCTAGCTGTTAGTTTGAGACTGTTTGAGACTATCTTCCTCGGGAGTTTTCCTCGGGAGTGTGCCGCCCTCTGCTAATGCTGCTGCAGCCTGCAATGTCCTTCACGCTACCACCAGCCGACTCCAAACACAACACCCACAGGCCCTCTTTCTGATCTCTGGGGACTTTCACCACGTCTCCCTGTCCTCCACTCTCCCCATCTTCACCCAGTATGTCACCTGCCACACCAGAAATAGCAACACACTGGATCTACTGTATGCCAACATCAAGGAGGCATACAGCTCACCACCTCTGCCTCCCCTGGGAGGCTCAGATCACAGCCTGGTTCGTCTCCAGCCTGTGTACAAACCCTTGGTACACAGAGAACCAGTTGTGACACACACATTGAAGAAATGGTCTGAGGAGAATGAAGAAGCTTTGAGAGGCTGGTTTAGCTCCACTGTGTGAGAAGAGCTCTGTGCCCCTCATGGGGAGGACACTGACAGCATCATGGACTGCATCACGGATTACATCAATTTCTGTGTGGAAAACACTGTGCCAATCAGGAAGGTACAGTGTTTGTCAAACAACAAACCCTGGATCAACTCTGAAATAAAGGCTCTAGAGCCTTTATTTAAAGCCTTTAGATCAGGAAATAAGGAGGAGCTGAGAGCTCAGGGAGGGAAAAAACATCTACAGGAAGAAGATGGAGGACCAGCTGCAGCAGAGCAACATCAGTGGGGTTTGGAGAAGCTTGAACTCAATTTCAGGTCACAAAACAAGCCCTAAGGTTGCAGGAGAACTCACACCTCTCAGTCATCACCCACCCCCTTCACTTCAGAGGACTACATCCCACAGCCCCCCTCCACCACCTCCATCTTGTGCCTTTCAACTCTTAATGTGAGGAATGAGCTACACAAGATCAAGGTGCGAAAGGCTGCAGGTCCAGACAGCATCAACTCCAGGCTCCTGAGGTGCTGCGCAGATCAACTGTTCAACCTGAGCGTGAAGCTGGGGAAAGTACCACAACTGTGGAAGACCTCCTGTGTGGTACTGGTACCAAAGAACAAGCATCCAAAGGATCTTAGCAGCCACAGGCCGGTAGCCCTGACGTCACACCTAATGAAGACCCTCGAGAGGCTGGTCCTCAACCATCTACGCCTCATGGTGACGTCTTCGTTAGATCCGCTGTTCGTTGGATTCGCAGTTTGCCTACCGGCCTGGCATCGGGGTGGATGATGTCATCATCTACCTCCTGCACCGAGCTCTGACCCACCTGGAGAAACCTGGAAGCACTGTGAGGATCATGTTCTTTGATTTCTCCACTGCTTTCAACACCATCCAGCCAGGACTTCTGAGGGACAAGCTAGAGCTGTCAGGAGTAGACCACCACATGTCCCAGTGGATACTGGACTACCTCACTGACCGCCCACAGTACGTGAAGACACAGGGCTGTGTCTCTGACAGGCTGGTCTGCAGTACAGGGAACTGTGTTGGCACCATTCCTCTTCACCCTCTACACTGCAGACTTCTCCATCAACTCCCCACGCTGCCATCTGCAGTAGTTCTCGGATGACTCTGCCATAGTTGGCCTCATTACAGGTGAGGATGACTCAGAGTACAGACAGAGGACTCAGGACTTTGTGAACTGGTGCCAGCGGAACCACCTCCTGATCAACACAGCTAAAACCAAGGAGCTGGTGGTGGATTTCCGCAGGTGCAGACCCACCACACTGCCACTGGTGAACATCCAGGGAGTGGACATTGAGATAGTGGACTCTTATAAGTACCTGGGTGTTCCCCTGAACAATAAACTGGACTGGACTCAAAACACTTTACAGGAAGGGTCAGAGCAGACTCTACCTGCTGAGAAGGCTGAGGTCTTTTGGAGTGCAGGGGGCACTCCTGAAGACCTTCTATGACTCTGTAGTAGCATCAGCCATCTTCTATGCAGCAGTATGTCGGAGCAGCAGCTTATCTGCAGCTGAGAGGAAGCGGTTAGATAAGCTCATCAAGAAGGCTAGCTCTGTCCTAGGATGTCCTCTCGACCCAGTGCAGGTGGTGGGAGACAGAAGGACCCTGACTTGGGTTGCAATGGTATGAGTTTTTCACGGCATGATAATCGTCTCAGAAAATATTGCGGTATCGCGGTATCACGGTTATCGTGGTATCACCGTATTTCACATATATTATTATAAGGTATATATGTTATTGTAAGTTATAAGTTATTTTATTGTACTTGGAACCATTTTTACTCACAGTTTTGTTTAAAGTGTCTCCTTTAAAAAAAAAAAAGCTATACACCTCCTGTTTTTATTTGCAAAAATTGCAATATTAGAATGAGGAAAAAGCCAAATATTTAAATAAAAATAAATCTGTCAGTTTAGAAAGAAAGTCTTTGTAAACAAATGTCAGAAAAAGTGCAGGAGTTTTCCTGAGATCACATTTTTATGTGATGTGGACCGACTTCTGGGTCACTGCTCGTGTGGCTGACCGGTCGACTTTTTATTTCTGTTTCCCATATTATATCTCACTTAGTTCTTACGCGCTCTTGTTGTTTAAAAAAAACAAAAAACTTTTTAAAAACTTGTAGACACGAGAACAAAACACACCGCCATGCGTACTCGCTGGCGCTAGCGATAGCTTCTCTGCCATTTCAAACACTAAGGACTCTACCAGCATTCTTCCTTCGCCATGGACATCTGTGGACTTTCCTGGACATTACTCATGCTGCATTTTCTCCTCTCGCGGAGGATCGTTTCAACCAACAAAATATATATCTCTGTCGACCAGTGGATTGTTTACCCCGGAGACTTCCTGCTGCAGCTCGGCATTAACAACCAACACGCCATCAACACAGACTCGTTTCCCGAGGAAATACTTCGCAAAGACTCATCCCATCACAGTAACTACACTCACCATAAATATAAAACGACCAGAAGAGGTAAGAAAAAAGGTGGAATAAGAGCCAGGCTTAAGGGAGAGACTTGTAAAGAAAGACCGCTTCCCCCCATTATCCTAGCCAACATGCGCTCACTCCGAAACAAATTAGATGAGATTCAAGCAAACATACACATCCTGCATGAATACAGGACTGCATCTATTCTCGCTCTTACGGAGACCTGGTTAAATAAAAGCGATTGTGACAGAACATTGCATATAGATGGCTTTTCCCCTCCATTGAGGCTGGATAGAGATGGAGTGCTAACCGGAAAACAACATGGCGGCAGCGTCTGCCTGTATGTAAACACACGCTGGTGCTCGACGGTCGTGGTGAGGGAGGAGCTGTGTACCAAAAACATTGAACTTTTGCCCTCAATTGCCCCTCGGGGATGAATAAAGTTTTCGGAATCTGAATGAATGAATTATTGCAGCATTCATTTCTATTTTTAATTTTCAAGCCAAGTTATGATGCAGAAATGTAAGCATGTTTACTTTTTCAGGGCTCGGTCTAATAATGAATACAATTAAAATGGTGTATATAATATATATATATATATATATATATATATATATATATATATATATATATATATATATATATATATATATATATATATATATATACACATACATACATACACACACACATATATATATATATATGTGTGTGCGTGTATATATGTATATATATATATATTATATATACATATATATACACGCACACACACACACACACACATATATATAATATATATATAATATATATATATATATATATATATATATATATATATATAATATATATATATATATATATATATATATATATATATATATATATATATATGTGTGTCCACAGGACAACTATTAGTCGTGCACTGCACAAATGTGGTCTTTATTGAGGAGTGTCAAGAAGAAAGCCATTGTTAAAAAAACCCATAAGAATTCCAGTGTGCAGTTTGCCAGAAGCCATATTGGGGACACAGCAAACACATGGAACATGTGGAACAAGGTGCTTTGGTCAGATGAGACCAAAATTGAACTTTTTGGCCAAAATGCAAAATGCATGATAGTACAGTAAGGCGGCTGTATTTTGAAAATACAGCTCTTTGCTGTGAACTGAAGTGCGTCTGAAAAGAATATCCAATTTAATTGGCCCGCTGGATCACGTGCATAGCTGTACTGTAAATTTTAAATGTACAGTTGCATTGTGGGATATTTATCGGTTGGAGGCGAATGTTCGTGGCTAGAGAGCAGGACCAACAAGGACTTTAACCGGGTAAGAACTTTTTTAACATTAAACATTTTATTTGCAGTTTTGTGTCTGTTAGTGGACAAAAATATATCTTATGTGGTGAGCTACTCTCGCTTCTATCACAGTCTTCTAGCCAGCGGTTGATCGCCGGGCGCTGCGCCTTGCTGAGGCTGCTATTATCGCCGCTTCCCCTCTATCGTTTCACCGCAATTTGCAATCTACCACAGAGCAGGGGCAGTTTCATTAAAAATGTGCACGTCTGATTTTGCTATGGCAGATTATTTAAAATCCTCGACACACTTTTTTGCTTCGGTCTTTCGTTTTAACTCTGCAGCTCAGGTGTCTCCGTGTAAGCGAAGCATTTCATCCACATTAGTTTTCCGTCACTGTGACGGATTTCCATCATTTGGAAAAACGACCCTTTAACATGAGTGGATCATCGCGGACAAGTTTTCCCACCCCCCACTGCTCTGTGCTGTGAGAGCACGTGTGTGTGCGCGCGCACGTCTGTGTTGTGCAGAGAATGTCCACTGTTATTTTGTCTTTACGTCAGCTGTAGCCACCACAACGATCACTATAACCACAGTTTTCTAGCGGGGGCTGCCGTTAGCACTAGCGATTCGTGCCAAAAGACCACTCCCACCTCACCTGGTTAGAATTCTAGTTGATGAAATGAGGAAGAATGGGGGGAAAAAATCCAGCTGTATCTCCCATCCCTCTGTCTCTAGACAAATGGATGGAAGATACAGTGGGATAGTGCCATCTTACTGTATCTGCATCCCTAGGTCTATAGACAGAGGGGAGGCAGATACATCCTCTGTGTCTCTATCTGCAGACATAGTATATGGACAGGGACAGAGGGGTGGGAGAGACAGCCGTCTGTCACTAAGACTGGGATGTATCTGCCTCCCCTCTCTCTATAGAAATGTGTCTCTGTAACTGAACATTAAACTAAAATTAAAACTAATATCAGTGACTATTGCTATTTTTTCAGGAGACAGCTTTACTTACATCAGTGGATGATAAGCATCAAGGGTGAAATTGTTTGTGAGGGCGTTCAACCTGGTCTTGCAGCACTTTTTGCCACTTTCTATATTTTTTAACCTTGAGTATCCAGAGGAGGCAACATGCACGCTGGAGTTTTTTCAAAGGTGAGATCTAATTCAGTAATGCCTTTGTTAAACATATTTGGTAGTTCATAAGCATCTAATCTAAAAAGGCAACATGTACCTTAAAATAAAGAAAAGGGTAGTTTTGAACACTGAGCTATATGTCTCCCATCTGTTTTTAAGTGAGTCACAGGCCTCAACCCTGAAAGGGGAACAAAAGCTGCAAAAGGAAAAGTAACTTCACAAGCAACAGGACGACTCATGCAAAACTAAAAGACAGCAGTGAACCCATCTCGACTCTCCTCTGCAAGTTCATGGACTACCAGAGGAACTTCTAAAATAGTAAGATTACACATTTACACACAGTCTGTTCTCTCTGTGTGCTCTTTGCTTTTTTACTCTGTCCTCCTGTCCATGAGATGGAGAGGAGGTGCACGTCAGTGCACTTTTTGATACTGTTGACCATAACATTTTATTACAGAGATTAGAGCATACTATAGGTATTAAAGGTACTGCACTGCTGTGGTTTGAATCATATTTATTTTATAGACTCCAGTTTGTTCATGTACAGGGTTTGTACACCTTTTCCAGGATCAAATGCAAGCACCTTTTAAGCATTTTCCAGGTCAATTTTCAAGATTTTCCAGCACATTAAGGGGTCATTCACAATCATCAACATTTTCCAAAGTTTACAAAGAGTACTCTTATTCAGACCCCCTCCCCCCTCCCCAAAAGTGTACAAAGAAAATGTTGATATTTTTTCATGACATTTAATTCCTCCTGGTTTGGTGGTATTTTAATGTAATAGGAAGTATTAAAAACACATCCTGGTTTTGAAAAATTCTGGAAATCTTGGTATTAAATATACTCTTGCCTATCCATTAAAACATTGTACTGCACTGCATGTATGCAAAATGTACATGCAGCCACACTGTACAAGTGGCAGTGGAGCAATTTACAGTGGTATGCAAAGGTTTGGCCACCCCTGATAATTCTCATGATTTTCCTTTATAAATCATTGGTTGTTCAGATCAGCAATTTCAGTTAAATATATCATATAGCAGATTAACTCAGTGATATTTGAGAAGTGAAATGAAGTTTATGGATTTACAGAAAGTGTGCAATAATTATTTAAACAAAATTAGGCAGGTGCATAAGTTTGGGCACTCTTGTCGTTTTATTGATTTGAATACCTTTAGCACTAATTATTGGAACACAAAATGTGTTTTGTAAGCTCATTGACCCTTGACCTACATACACAGGTGAATCCAATTATGAGAAAGGGTTAAAACAACAATGACCTGAAAACAAAGATTGTCCAACATCATGGTTTAGGGGAAGATCCAAAAAGTTCTCTCAGAGAGTTCAGCTGTCAGTTTCCACTGTGAGGAACATAGTGAAGAAATGAAAGAGCACAGGCACAGTTCTAGTTCAGGCCCGAAGTGGCAGGACAAGAAAAACCTCAGATAGGCAGAGGAGAAGGACGGGGAGAACAGTCATAGTCAACCCACAGAGCAGCTCCAAAGACCTACAACATCATGTTGCTGCAGATGGTGTCACTGTGCATCGTTCAACTATTCAGTGCACTTTGCACAAGGAGAGGCTGTATGAGAGAGTAATGCAGAAGAAGCCTTTTCTGCACACACACCACAAACAGAGTCGCTAAAGCACATTTGGACAAACCAGCTTCATTTTGAAATAAGGTGCTGTGGACTGATGAAACTAAACTGAGTTATTTGGACATAACAAGGGGCGTATGCATGGTGGAAAAAGAACACAGCACTCCAAGACAAACACTTGGTACCCACAGTAACATTTGGTGTTGGTTCCATCATGCTGTGGGGCTGTGTGGCCAGTGCAGATACTGGGAATCTTGTTAAAGTTGAGGGTCGCATGGATTCCAGTCATTATCAGCAGATTCTTGAGAACAAGAATCAGGGACAAAGTTGAAGTTGTGCCGGGGCTGGATACTTCAACAAGACACCGACCCTAAACACTGCTCAGCATCTACTGAGGCGTTCATGCAGAGGAACAAGTCCAACGTTCTGGAACGGCCATCTCAGTCCCAGACCTGAATATTATTGAAGATCTGTGGTGGGATTTAAAGCGGGCTGTCCATGCTCGGGAACCATCAAACCTGACTGAACTGGAGATGTTTTGGGAAGAAGAATGGTCCAAAATACCTTCAACCAGAATCCAGACTCTCATTGGAAGCTATAGGAAGCATTTAGAGGCTGTTATTTCTGCAAAAGGAGGATCTACTAAATATTGATGTCATTTTTCTGTTGGGGTGCCCAAACTTATGCACCTGCCTAATTTTGTTTAAATAATTATTGCACGCTTTCTGTAAATCCTATAAATTTCATTTCACTTCTCAAATATCACTGTGTTTGTCTGCTATATGATAGATTTAACTGAAACTGCTGAACCGAACTACCAATGATTTATAAAGGAAAATCATGAAAATTATCACTTTTGCAAACCACTGTATCATCTGAATAGCCGGTCTTGTGCCAAAAAGTGATTTCCAGTATTTTCCCAAAAAATTACTGCTGGTATTTATATTGTTGTAAATTACTTGCTGACGTATGGTCTGTCAAGCATATCTCGAATATTATCTCTCATGAATGATGTCGACTCATTTTGAGTCATAAATAACATTCCTGTCACATGGTAGAAGCTGCAACTTTTGGCAACACCAGCGTATAGTGTTGCCAACTTAGTGACTTTGTCACTTGACTTTTCAGACCCCCCTAGTGACTTTTATTTTTTTTATTCAAAAAGTGATTAGCATCAAATTTAGCAACTTTTCCATGCCATGTTGTGCCAAAAAGTAATTTCCAGTATTTGCCAAAAAAAAAATTTTGGTTGTATTTAAATTGCTGTAGATTAATTTTTAGCCTAAAATCTGTGAAACGTGTCAAACATGTCTCTTGTGAATGATATTATGTCATTCTGAGCGAGAAACAACACTCCTGTCACAGGTAGAAGCTGCAATCACTTCTTGGCAAAGTGCCTTTCATATATTCTTTATTAATGAGGGTAAAAATTATCATTGACATTAAAAATGTCTTTTTTCCTGAGAGATCTGCCAGGAGGGCTGCAGAAATTGCAACAAATATAACATTACAGTTCTATAAAGGGTAGCCAAAAACGACTGGACTGATTATAATGCAGATACAATAATGCAGTCATAAATATATTTGCAAAAAAAGTCATTTCTTCATTTTATATATAAGCCCTTCATAAATCCTGTGCACCACAGTCTATTTACCGATATAAGCAAAGATAATACAGTAAAAAAAAAAAAATCGGAAATCACAACACCGGAAACATTAAAACTCCTTGTCACCGTGTTTTGTGTACATACAATACTGCGTAATACAATACTGCGGCCCTTCCTACACCGTGGCATCGCCTGGACCTCTCTTCAGCACCGAAGGGGACACCCCATCCCCGGACCTCGATTCGAACTTTAGCGACTTTTGAGACAGCTGACAGCGAGGTTTCTTACACAAAACTTAGCAACAGTGCCAGCCGCCAATCACCAGATTGCACACAAATATAATTATAGATGACAACACGCCAGGAACATATAGTATTAATGTACATACCTTCTGAATAAAATCCATGATCGTTTTCTGAGGTTTACTGCATACGGTTTCTATTTTTGATTCAGCTTTTTGGAACACTACTTCCACTTCCTTGTTGAATTTATCTTGGGCGGTTTTGGCTGCTTTCCACACGTGCTGCGTGGCACTCACAGCTTATTCCTGTCTAATATCGCCATTGAGTCTTTCTGTAAATCAATGATGGCCTATTTTAGAAAATTCAATGAAGCCTTTGAATTGATCCGCCACATCGGAGGCCATATCGCTGCAGACCACGCAACGGCTCAGTGGTGTACAAGTGAACGAGAGCGCCTCCGTGGATGCGCGCAGCTGAGTTCTACGCTGTTGAATTTACTCACAAGGAATGAATACCTGCGCTCGCCGAATGACATTATTTGCAGGGATTATGGTTTTTTCCTTGCACGTAACTTTTGACTTAAAAGTATTCCATATTTGTCTGATCCATAATTGGAATTTGCAGTTTTCCAGCGAACACTCATTAAGGTACCACATAGCTTCAGTTTTAAATGTTCAGTTGGAAAGAAAGAAGGGGCGTGGTCACAAACAGACTGACAGGTCACCAGTGTTGCCAAGTCCGCTTATTATAAGCGACTTTGGGCTTGTTTTTTTCTAAAGTCGCTTGTAAATCTGGTGAGTCTTGGGTTGCGTTTTTTGGGCTTGTTTTTGAATGTGGAGTTCCTTATTTGGGCTTGACTTTCTTTCCAAGTGAAACTCCTTGATTGTCTCTCGGCGCCCTATAATAAAGCAAAAGACGAGTGGTAGGTAGTTTGTCCCTTCCAAGCCCCCGTTTCCTGTTTATCGCTCCTACACAAGTTGACCGGGCGTACACCCAAACTAACACTCGTAACAGCCCAGAGTGAGGAGGCAGCACAAGAATGAGCTCCAGTAAGCGGGGAAAATATAGAAAAAACATATAATAAAGAGTGGGAGAAAGAGAGCACACTTACAGAATGGATCCGAGCTCAGATGGGAGACAGTGGCGCTAAAAGTGGGTATACACTATATGCAGTGCATAGGGGCACCACACAAGAGGGGGGCGCCAAAACGATGCGACCAAATTATTTATCTAGTCGCATTTCCTGTATTTAACAGCTGTGCATGTGATATGATCAGTAACAGAGGAACGGCGCTGATTAGGCACCCCTGTGCTCCTCCACCTCCCCTCCTCCTGTGCACCCTTCTCTTCTATGAGGCTAAGAACCATGGGTTTTACTGCTCCAAAACACAATGAGACAAAACAAAGAAGTGAGCTATACTACTATAGAGATGTACTGTTTAAAAGCAGCCTCAGGTTTACACAGTGTTGTGGGTTACCAGTTGGGCTTCTTTTGGGCTTGTTTTCATAGAGCTGGTTGCTTGTTTCTGTCACGAAATCTGACAACACTGCAGGTCACATGCAGACGGGCGGTGTCATGGTCCTGGGCCGTCTGCCCAGCGTTTTGTGTTTAGTTTTATTTTCCTTCAGTTTTGTTATTTGCCAGTTTGTTTTGATACTTTTGTTCCCTTTGTCCCTGTCTCCCCTGCTTCCATGGTCTTGTCTGTTTTGTCATTTTGTCTTGACCCTGACCTCCTATGTTTTCTTATTGAGTTTTATTCCTAGTGTTGTGACTACTCTGCGTCTCTGTCCCATGTCTGTGTGCCAGTTCCCCGTATGTAGTCTGTGCCTACCTTGGTTAGTCACTTCCTGTTTTATTTCACCAGTCTTGTGTTCCCTGTGCTTTGTGTTTAGTTTTGCTTCCCCTATGTTGTTAGTCTCATTTGCTTGACCTGCTGTGCCCTGCTGTTTCCTCTTGCCCTGATTACCTATTGTGTATTTAAGCCCTTGGTTTTCATCTGTCCTTTGTCACGTTGTCTTCAGTGTTCCCTCACTGTGTGTCTCCCTGCTCCTCCCCGGTTTTTGGTTTAGCTTCCTTCCCAGTGTAGGTTTGTTTTTGTCTTCTGTTTTACTTCCAATAAGTAGTGATGGGCAAAGCGAGGCTTTCTGAAACACTGAACCATTTGAAGCGATTGTGCCAGAATTGTGTCGAGGCTTCGAAACAATCTGAAACACATCTCTATAGTGACACCCAGTGGCTACTTTAGCTCATTCCACACCTGACGTTCTCTGAAACAATGAAACGCACAAGTGCTGAACAATTGTAAGCGAGGGTACTTATTACACCACACTATCAATAATTATGATCCGCACATGTTTTGGGAGAAACCAGCATCCAACAAAGCAAGAAAAACTCTCTTGTCAAAGGCCGCAAGCTGTGACTGTAAAGAACTGTGTTTTAATATGTGTTTCAGTTGCTTATTAATTCAGTGTAATGCACAACAAATGTATGACATAAAATATTTTGTAACAAGGCTGCCTTCACTTTCTCCTTGGTGATCTTGTACTGCTCCTCCACCATTTCTTTGAGTGCTTTCCTTGATGGCAGGTTGTAGCTGGGTTCAAGCTTTTGGACAAAGGCCCTAAAACCTTCATCCTCCACAACAGTGAAGGGCTGCAAATCCTTCACCACCAAGTTCACCAGAGCCTCATCCAACTCTTTCTGCCTGCCTTTTAAAAGAGAACATAAAATCAATCCCAAAAGAGTAAATGTAGAGTAAAAGTAAATGTATCTTCAAAAACTGCTTTGGGTATGAGGCTGTTACTTGGCCATACAACAGCATTGCCAAAATACGCTAAACAACCAAGCTGTGTTATAGGGAGTTTCTGTTCAGTGTGCTGTCACATTTCCATCTGAAAATAATAAAGTCTTTGGGAATTACAGTTAATATTATGTCAAATACACACAGACACAAATATATTGTGCCTTTGGTGGTTTTTGCATAAATTCAGACAGGCAGGAAACATATTGATTCAATACAATTCTCATTTTTCAGCATTTGTTTGCTATTTCAGTGTTGACAATGGAGTCCTGTGATGTGGCTGAGATTTATCATTGTTTGGGCATTACTGAGTCCCATTTCAAACTGTGGCCATTTTCAGTGAGTTTTAATGCATTAATGCTCAATCTGAATAATCTTTCAAACAATGCATACCTTGATTAGATGGCCCAGGAGCAGGCCTACGTACAGAGGGAACATTACCTCCCTCTGAACCCTCTAAAATGGCAGGATGGGCACTCCTCAAATGGCGAATCATAGAAGATGTATTATTGCAGTAGGCCAGCTGCTTAGCACAAATCATACACCTGACTTTATTTGGTGTTTCCAAATGGAAATGCTCCCACACTACAGATCGGATCTCTTACAGGGATGTTCCATCTTCATCTATCTAGTCTATGTGACTACACCTGAAATTGCTGTACTATCTCGTACCTATCTTTATCTCGCTGCTACTATCACTGACTATATTTTAAACTTAATTAATTTAGTGTAATCCTACCTGTCTGCTTTTAAGTAACCTATGAATAAATATTCTAACTTGACTAATCTATCACTCACTACATCACGCTATCAATTGCAATGTCACTATATCAAATTCTTCCTCCTCTCTCAAAACCACTTGCCTCTCACAAAAACCCTCGAAGTTTCGATGTGTTTGGGTTGACTTTTACGCTTTCTGGTGGTGTCAGCAGGTAAGCCACCTGTCGCAGCTACGGTGAAATGTACCAAAGCCTCGCTTTGCCACGGTCATGTGAGATGGGTGTTTTGAACCAGGTTTCGGAGCAGTGTTTCGAAACATCTGCACTTTGGAAGCTTGACACAGTGTCGGAGCGTCTGTTTCGAGCGTCCCATCCCTACCAATAAATCACTTTAAGTTCACCCTCTCCTGAGTCCTGCATTTTGGGGTCTACCCGCTCCTGCCACACAGCACCATGACAGAACAACGCGACCATTACACAGACCCCGTGGACTCAGACCTGCGTGACCGGCAGCTAGCTGTGCAAGCTCACCTGCAGGAAGTGGTGAGGAGGAGGCCGTGGCTAGCTCCAGAGCGCGAGACACAGTTCCGGAGCACACACCGTGTCCAGGGAGATCCCAGCTGGGATGAGGGATCTCCACATCAGCGCTCGCCACAGTCTCCACCTCTGCAGCCACAGCCCCGCTCACCAACCGTACCGCAGCAGCCTCTCGATACGTCAGCTGCCCCTCCTCTGCTCCAGCCTTTAGGGATTAAGCTGGGCGGTTTCTCCCTGGCATCAGATTCATTTCCACGTGCCACTTCATGTCCCAGCACCACATCGCCTTCACGACCTGCATTGCCTGCATGTAAGCGGGGTTCTCAGTGCCACAGGAGTAGAACAAAGCTACCAAACCCTGACTTGACTCCTGCATCGGCCACTGTGAGTACACTGTCAGTACACGGCCGCCTTGTGTGAGTGAGGGTTTTGTTGACATGAACAGTAAAATGGTGGACTCTGAACCCAAGCCAGCCTCCGACACAAACTGTCCATCGGCAGTACTGAACAGTGATAATAACTCTGTTGTGGCACCTGTCCCCATAACCCCCACCTTACACGCCGCCACACCGCATCTATCAGAGTCTGTGTTCCCTCCGATTGATCCTGCAGACGCTGCTATTGATTCTAAGACTTTTTCCGTTGGGTTTTCTGCTGTGCTCGGTCTTTTGAATGCTCACCCACGCTTGCTGCTGTCGCCCACTATTGCCGGCTGGATGGCCTCTGCCGTTCATGTGGAGGCACACATTAGAGCACTGAACTCTCAATCCTCGTCAGCTGCAGCAACCACCAAGCCTCACTCTGCACCCGTTCTGTTTCCTTGGGTGGGAGTGGCTCCAGACCAACCCGCTTCTGTTCCGCGGGTGGGGGCAACCACGGACCAACCTGCTCCTGCACCTGCTTCTGTTCCGCGGGTGGGGGCACCAGTGCCACAGTCATCCACGCCGCCTACAGCAGCCCCAGTGCCAGCCCTCCTTCAGGCAGCAGCAGCCCCAGTGCCAGCCTTCCCCCTCAGCCTCAGCCTCAGCTAGCTCTCCCTGCCTCAGCCTCCCCAGTGCCAGCTCTCCCAGTAGCTCTCCCTCAATCAGCCGCAGCCACTGCAGCTCTCCCTCAGCCAGCCGTAGCTCCAGCTCTCCCTCTGCCCGCCGTAGCTCCAGCTCCCCCTCTGCCCGCCGTAGCTCCAGCTCCCCCTCTGCCCGCCGTAGCTCCAGCTCTCCCTCTGCCCGCCGTAGCTCCAGCCCCTGTAGCTCTCCCAGTGCCAGCTTCCCCGGTCCCCACAGCCAGCGCCTCAGCTTTGCTCCCTTTAGTGGCTTCACCTCCTTGGTCTCTCCAGTCATTTCTGTTTCCTCAGTTTCAGTCACAGTCCCCTCATCCTCAGCATCCTCATCAGTGCCCTCAGTCACAGTTCCCCCCATCCTCAGCATCCTCATCAGTATCCTCAGTCACAGTTCCCCCATCCTCAGTATCCTCATCAGTGTCCTCAGTCACAGTCCCCTCATCCTCAGTCTTCTCAGTTACAGTCCCCTCAGCCCTCTGCTCCTGCGCCCTCAGTAGCTTCGGTCCCCTTAACTTCCCCGACTCCAGTACCCCTGCAGTCAGCGCCCACACAGTCAGCGCCCACGCAGTCGGCGCCCACGCCATCTCCATCACCTGCACCCAGGCTATCCCCTAAGCAGCCCCAGCTATCCAATAAAGCAGCTGTGTGGCAAGCACCGCAGTCCCAGCCTGCGCATCTGGGGCCTCGCCCTGTAGGCCCCGTTAAGCCCAAGGGTCACGCTCGGTCCAAGCGTCTGGCTCAGCCTGAACCTCCTGTCTGATCTCGCCGCCGCTGCTGGAAGCGCGGTCGGCCTCCTGCCTCGTCTCCTCGTCGCCGCCGCCGCTGGAAGTGCGGTCGCCCCCCCAAGCCTCGTCTCCTCGCCGCCGCTGGTGCCGTGGTCGGCCCCCTGCCTCGTCTCCTCGCCGCTGGTGCCGCGGTCGGCCCCCAGTCTTGTCTCCTCGCCGCCGCCGCCGCCGCCACTGGTGCCGCGGTCGGCCCCCAGTCTCGTCTCCTCGCCGCCGCTGGGACCGCGGTCGGACCCCAGTCTCGTCACCTCGTCGCTGCTGCTGGAACAGCACTCGGCCACCCAACTAGTTTGGACTCTGTTTTTTGGCCCCTTGGCCTGGACGGCCCCCCAAACTGTTGAACTGTTTCCCCTTTCCTTCCCAGTATAGGTTTGTTTTTGTCTTCTGTTTTACTTCCAATAAATCACTTTAAGTTCACCCTCTCCTGAGTCCTGCATTTTGGGGTCTACCCGCTCCTGCCACACAGCACCATGACAGGCAGGCCAGACCCATGCGGAGAAATTTTTATTTTAGACTTTACGACTCATTTTATTTCTCCATTTCATAAGCGAACTTCAATGCACATATTAAACAAATATGTAGGACCGCTTTTTTGCATTTGTGCAATATTTCTAATATTAGAAACATCCTTTCTCAGATGCTGAAAAGCTAATTCATGCATTTATTACTTCTACGCTGGACTATTGTAATTCATTATTATCAGGCTGTCCTAAAAGCTCCCTGAAAAGCCTTCAGCTGATCCAAAATGCTGCAGCTAGAGTACTGACAGGGACTAGAAAGAGAGAGCAGATTTCTCCCATATTGGCTTCTCCTCACCTACAAGTTCTTGAATAATCAGGCCCCATCTTATCTCAAAGACCTCATAGTCCCATATCACCCCAACAGAGCACTTCGCTCTCAGACTGCTGGCTTACTTGTGGTTCCTAGGATACTTAAGAGTAGAATGGGAGGCAGAGCCTTCAGCTTTCAGGCCCCTCTTCTGTGGAACCAGCTTCCAGCTTGAATTCGGGAGACAGACACCCTCTCTATTTTTAAGATTAGGCTTAAAACTTTCCTTTATGATCAAGCTTATAGTTAGGGCTGGATCAGGTGACCCTGAACCCTCCCTTAGTTATGCTGCTATAGGCCTAGGCTGCTGGGGGGGTTCCCATAATGCACTGTTTCTTTTCATTCACCTTATTTACTTTGTTTATACTCCACTCTGCATTTAATCATTAATTGATATTAATCTCTGTCTCTCTCCCCTCAGCCCCCCCTCAGCAGATGACTGCCCCTCCCTGAGCCTGGTTCTGCTGGAGGTCTCTTCCTGTTAAAAGGGAGTTTTTACTTCCCACTGTCACCAAGTGCTGCTCATAGGGGGTCGTTTTGACTGTTGGGTTTTCTCTGTATTATTGTAGGGTCTTTACCCACAATACAAAGCGCCTTGAGGCGACTGTTTGTTGTGATTTGGCACTATATAAATAAATAACAATGAATTGAATTGAATTGATTTAGATTCATCTCAGCACAACTAAAACATGGAGACTGACCTCAGAGTTTCAGAAACACATCGTTGACTCTCCAGAAAACCACACAGCTGCTTCACTCCCGAATCCTGCAGCTCATTGTGTCTCAGGTCCAGCTCTCTCAGATGGGAGGGGTTGGACTTCAGAGCTGCTGCCAGATAATCACAGCTGATCTTTGACAAACCACAGTTTATCAATCTGTATAAAGAATCAAAGATGTGAGTTTATCAGCCGTTTTTTTTTCTTGAAATAAATACTCTTTATTGTGATTTGGCACTATATAAATAACAATGAATTGAATTGAATTGATTTAGATTCATCTCAGCACAACTAAAACATGGAGACTGACCTCAGAGTTTCAAGAACACATCGTGGACTCTCCAGAAAACCACACAGATGCTTCACTCCTGAATCCTGCAGCTTGTTTCCCCACAGGTCCAGCTCTCTCAGATGGGAGGGGTTGGACTTCAGAGCTGCTGCCAGATAATCACAGCCGATCTCTGACGAACCACAGTGCACCAATCTGTATAAAGAATCAAAGATGTGAGTTTATTAGACAAAGTTTGAGCTTGAAATCATTAATATTGTACCACTGTTAACAACATGACATTGTGTTGAAATAAAGTTTAGTTTTGTGAATAAATGTGTGAAATGCTCCTAATAATCCTCCTAATATAACTCTCTGATCACATACGATCATTCTCTCATTGATTGGATGATGCTGAGATGGTTCCGGTCTATTAAACAGTGCTGAAACAAACAGGCATGTCCACGTGTGATCACAGCAGAACACTGAGTCCATGTTAAATATGAAGCGGCTCACTGATGACTGTGGAAACTTGGAGTTTCCTTCCAGCTGCTGAATGTGTTTCATTCCAGCGTTATGGCTTCATTTTGGTCCTTAGTTTGGTAGGAAAAGTGTTTTTGGACATACGTGTTAATGGTTGGACAGCGACCAGTAGTTCTATTTAAAGATAAACTTTGGCTCCTCTAGTTTTACACACATTATCACATTAAACAGTTATTGTCAGTGGAACACAGGATTATGGACACTGTGGCATTAATAATAAATCTTCTTTCTTTGGCTGTTTGAACACTACAGCACCATTTATCATTTTTAGTCCATATTCAGGTAAATATGAGCTGAAGCTGCTGTCCTGTTGGAGGCTGCAGGGCTCCTCGAGGGCCTGGCTGACTGCCACAGATGTTGGGCTGATGTTTGCACTGCTCTACACTCTCAACACTGAACATCCAGAGAACTGGAACTAATCTAAGAGCTGAGAGCCAAACTGATCCAGGAACAGCCTCTGAGTGTTGGACTCAGACTGATTAGATTTAGATTTAGGTTGGTTTGAGCACAAAGCCCTAAAGACACATTTCTGATATGTCAGCACTACTGAGGGGCAGCTGGTCCCATCTGTGGACACACAGTACTACACAACTCATACTCAACACACACACTTTGCATAAATCAGCAGCAGTTTGACTGGTTTCCAGGTGAGCTTCAGGTGAGCATTTAGGATTCCTCCAGTCTCTGAGTCACAGAGTCACATGACCTCACCAAAGCTGATTGGTCGATTGCGGTGACGGTCCTGGAGCCACATTAATTGTGATGTTGTAGGAAGAACAGGAACACGGGGATATCAGCCTGTTAGTGGGTTTAGTCGTTCCTGTTTGTCCTTCTTATTGAAGTTACCTGCTGAGAGCTCACACTGTTCTCTGTAGGAATGATGTCAGTCTGACTCGGCACATGTTTGGAGGCAGGTTTGGCTCTGCAGCACATTTTGGGGCTGATGTTTGCTCTTCTGGAAACTCTCAGGATAAAATATGGAATATGCAAAGGAGTGGAGACACATTTCAGTCTTTATGGTCCTTTTTCTGTACCTGCCACCATCATTCTGCATCTTTGTGTTTAAATGGACTTTATGGTTTTTCTTGCTGTCTGATGGTTGCTGTTCAAAAATGTTTAATGCCATCAGCTGATCAAATCCTGTCTGTGGTTAAAGTGCTGATTTATTACTAATTTGTTTCAAATCAAAGCTTTCAAAAAGAAATGCTTGTATGCTCGTACATGTGAGGCTGCTCATTCACCGCAGTCCTTCCATTACAGTAGAAACAGCACAGCACACATCGAGGCAGCAGTTAATACAGCCACAAGGGGGCGAGCTCGCTCTCAGCTTCCTGCAGCCAGTCAGAAAAATGCAAATGAGGGAAAATCTGTGACTGCTTCGGTACTTAATCAGGGTACCCGGACTCTGAATTAAGAAAGGTCGACAGGCTGGGCGGCACCCCATGGAAGGGCCACATTTGGGCAGTGGGCCATAAGTTGAGTATCTTTGAAATGTGAACATTATTCTGCTACAGTCAATGGACTAAAGCAGAGAAGAAGAAACCAGGTTTTACCATGAAGATCCTCAGTGTGGATCAGTATAATATCAGCCTTATGTCTGCAGTTTAGTGTTTCACATCAGATTCATCTCAGCACAACTAAAACATGGAGACTGACCTCAGAGTTTCAAGAACACATCGTGGACTCTCCAGAAAACCACACAGATGCTTCACTCCTGAATCCTGCAGGTCGTTGGTGGTCAGGTCCAGCTCTCTCAGATGGGAGGGGTTGGACTTCAGAGCTGCTGCCAGATAATCACAGCTGATCTCTGACAAACCACAGCTCCACAATCTGTATAAAGAATCAAAGATGTGAGTTTATTAGACAAAGTTTGAGCTTGAAATCATTAATATTGAACCACTGTTAACAACATCACATTGTGTTGAAATAAACTTTAGTTTTGTGAATAAATGTGTGAAATGCTCCTAAATAGGGCTGAAACGATTCATCGACGTAATCGATGACGTCGACTACAAAAATTTGTCCATGAAAATTTTTATTGTCAAAGCTTTGCTTTTCTAAAACCCATGTAAATTTGTTTTTGTAACTGCAATACACTACAGGAAGATAAGAGGGCAGTATCGCCTCTATTATCTGCCAAGACTGCAATCATAATAATGAAGAAGAACGTAGCGCGAAAAACAGAACATTTGCAAAACACAGAGAGAAACAGAGAGGAGGTGAAGATGGAAGAAGAAAGAGACAAAGACTTTCAAAAGTGTGGGAGCATTTCATACAACACAAAAACAGAGTTGAGTGCAGACAGTGCAAAGCCCAGCTCTCTTTCCATGGCAGCACCACTGCGATGCATGAGCCGGCACCCTGGAACCGTGACGTCAGCTTTGGATAGGTACGTTTTAGAGTCAGTGTGTCATGTTGATACCTCGTTAATGTTTTTAAAATAATTCTTATGTATGTTAGTTTACCTGTCGGAAACAAGGTTTCATGGATGAGGCATACTAAGCAAACTTTTCAGTTATGTTAGCTAATGAGTGAAGTGTAGTAGGAGCTGCTACGTTGTCTTCATTCTGAAGAGTTCACCTCTTCCACCTATCTGTGGGCTTGAGCATATCAATAATTATATATAAAATGAGTTAAATTCTTTAAATTGCATTGGAAAGTAGACTGAGCTAAATTGATGCATAGCCTTAAATTTGTGATAATTAGTAACAGCTTTCTGTTTTGTCCTGTTTTAATAGTACTAAGCAAAGGCGTGTAGACGAGTTTGTCTTGAAGAGAGGCTCATGCACCCCTCAAATGGCTGGAGTTTTGACAGAGAGCGTGCTCAGCGTGATTGTCAATGACATGAGACCAGTATCCATGGTTGAAGATGAGGGTTTTAAGCAGATGATCAACACATTCCGTCCAGGTTACACCTTACCTTCCAGAACTCATTTTACAAACCTCATGGAGGGAAAGTATGAAGTCACTCTTGGTAAGATTAAAGAAACTCAAACCAGCCAAGAACAAGATTGCCCTGACAGCTGATGCCTGGACCAGTGTTGCCACAGAGGCATATCTTGGCGTCACTTGTCACTTTATAAGTGATGACTGGGAGCTCAATAGCTTCTGCCTCACAACCATGCCACTTGGCACACTGGGCCAAGCATTGCTGCTTGGATTGAGCAGACTGTGGAAAAGTTTGAGATTCCACCAAGCAAAATTGTGGCAGTTGTCCATGACAATGGCCCCAATGTAGTGCTGGCTGCAAACATCCTGCAGGAAAAACATGGGTGGATGTCTGTCCGCTGTGTAGTCACACTTTACAGTCGGTGATCAATAATGCACTGAAACACCCTCAGATCAGTAAAGCACTTGGAGCAGCAAGGTGTCTCGTGGAGCACTTTAAACGAAGTGAACTGGCTTCAAGCAAGTTGAAGACCAAGCAGAAGCAGATGGGGGCCCAGGAACACAAACTTGTCCAAGATGTTTCGACCAGGTGGAACAGCACCTATTAAAATTATTTATCTAGTTGCATTTTCTGTATTTAACAGCTGTGCATGTGATATGATCAATAACAGAGGCACAGTGCTGATTAGGCACCCCTGTACTCCTTCACCTCCCCCTCTCCTATCGCCCCCACTTAGAAACACAAACATTTTTTTTGTTTGTGATTGAAAATGAAAGTCTGGAATAGAAACCTTGTATTTTACAAGTCCATGAATAGGTGAGATCTGCAGGCAGAAACACAGTAAACCTTGAGTGTGTGTGTGTGTGTGTGTGTGTGTGTGTGTGTGTGTGTGTGTGTGTGTGTGTGTGTGTGTGTTATGAGGGGGCTAAAATTGTGTCCACAAACACCTCAGAAAGCAGCTGGGGTCCTGATTGGAGACATATCAAAGGCATTCTGCTGATTTTGCAAGTGTGAAATATGTGCTCACCATGCTGATTTAATGCAACATGCTGATACCGAGAAGCACACAAAAAAAAACTGTGCACCCTTCTCTTCTATGAGGCTAAGAAACACGGGTTTCACTGCTCCGAAACACGATTCAAAACAAAGAAATGAGCTATACTGCTATAGAGCTATACTGTTTAAAAGCTGCCTCAGTTTTACACAATGTTGTGGGTTGCCAGTTGGGCTTATTTTTGGGCTTGGTTTCATAGAGCTGGTTGCTTGTTTCTATCGCCAGATCTGGCAACATTGGATAGTACTCATAAAAGCGAAACAGATGGGAAAAGACGTCCATGGAGGACAGCAAAGGTCTCGGTCATAAGGTGCCTGCTACTTTGGCATGCCCCCCCCCCCCCCCCCCCGCTACTCCCAAACAATTTGAAAGCCCTGTAACATCTAAACTGAACTCCAGCACAGCCTTGCTTCTAGATCTTAGTTTCAGAGGTTCTCCAGCTCCTCTGGATCCACTATATTTGAATCCAACATGTTCCACTTGTAGCCCTTCCAATGTACCCCCGAACTGAGATACAGCACCCTGGGTCCGTTCCCTTTAATAACACACAACTAGGGAAAATTTCACTCTCTTGGATCTGACAACTGAACGTAAAATTATTTAGCAAATTGTTGTGTGCTTTTACCTTTTTAGTTCTCCTGCTGTAAATCCCTCACATTCAAATAAACTACTTATTAATACCACAAATGAAGGAAATAGGGCCCAAAGAACAGTATTTATTTACAAACCTCAGCGGCACATTAAAAGAAAACCCACCCACTTAAACAACTGACCGTTAAAACTCAATACAACAGAAAATATTCATTAAACTTCAAACACATTTACATTTGTGGACCCACATGAAAAACAAAAGAAAACATTAAAGGGAAAAGCCGGGAATACCATAAGCTAACCCGTTGCAGGCCTGATCATCTGATGATGGCGGATGATGAGAGTTAGTGAGCTCACAGTCTGTGCTAGTGTACTCAATGTGTGCGTGATAACAGGGTCACTGTTACACCCTCTCGGCAGTCCATACTTCCTTGTTGCTGCTAGCAGTCCCACAGACCACGCAGTTGCCTCGTGGTAGCAAAAAAAACCCTTAACTCCACAAAAGTACAGTCCTGTACACGGCGGCAAAAACAAAATCTGATTCTGTGTGGGCGACAGACACACAGTCCAGCTCTTTGTCGAACAAACCAACAACCCCAGCCTCTTACTGACAGGAGAGGCTACTGCAGGTGATGTCCTCAACTGGAAACAGTCTCTCGGCTCACTGTTAGCTAATCGCTAGCAGTAGATATTTTGCATGACACTTAAATGTCCGCCAGAGAGCACGAACTGCCTCTCTCTTCCTCCTCCCCCCACCAGCTAGTCTCTTGCCGACCAGCCAATCAGAGTTCAAAAGGTATGACTTTGGACCGATTTCTGGCATTACACCAAATATAACGCAAGCGTGGTTATTTTTCGTTCATGGTTCACCACTAGGTGGAGCTGTGGTTCTGTTAATGCTATGGAGAAAGTTTATATATCACGTTTTTTTTTTTGAGTGCTTTCTTTTTTATTTTCAACATTTTCACGGCATTTATGAGAGCAAAGGATTAATAATATTTGATATCTAAGTGGTAGTAAAATGGCCATCTTGAAAAGTTTAGTTTAAAGTGACGGTGACATCACTTCCGGTTCAAGAGGACTCGACAGACAGTTCATACGAGCACACCCGATAAGGAGCTAATTAAGAACAGCGAAGATGGAACATAAGTGTTTCCAAGTCCACCGGTTTGTCCACTTGCAGGCCAAAGTGATATGTTTATTCTATGTTTGTAAATCATATATTTTATATAAGCTGAGACAAGTAAGGTAATATTTTGTACATCTGTGTGTTTATCAGTTCTACGGTGTACTTGTGGTGTAACGGGCTCGACACACGGGGAGCGACAAACGACAGCGACAAATGGGTCGCATCGCCACTGGGGTGAAACCGAACACACGGGAAGCGATAGCGACGGCAGCTTTGCGAATCGCGCTCTCACGTCACTCGTCTCCAAGAAATGTGATTGGTTATGAAACTGGAGGGATTTAGACATTTTCAAAGCAGTCCGTGTCAGACATAGGAATAAAGATGAAGAGTCAGAAGATTTTATTGGAACTGACAGAAATCTTGCTGTTAAGTCTCCTCTACAAAAGAAAAAGACAACCTTGGGTTCATCCTATATTAGCACAAAAGTCCTCTATCCATCTGTTTAACGTTAGTCTTGCACCAACACGTACGGCTGCCTTTTATGTGTAAATCGATAATCACTGCGTGAAGTGTCATATAATATAGGAAAGTCAAACACAGCTAAAACGATGCTTTCCTTCGTGCTGAAAGTGGTTGCAGACTGCAGTGTGTAGCATACTCTTCGCTCATTGGTCAGTCAATGAAACCCTCGCTGATTGGTTTAGTGCCACGCGACAGCGACAAAAGTAGAATATTTTTCAACTTTGTTGTGTCGCGTCGCCTGGTCGCATGTGCACGTCTACGTGTATGAGCTCGAAATTTCACATGCACGAATGTCACCGGTCGCTTAGCTGGAGGAGGGCAAGCGATTGTCGCCTCATCGCACAAGCTCCATAGGAAATGAATGGAGAGCGAGCGACGTCGCTCCCCGTGTGTCGAGCCCCTAAAAGAGAAGCAAGCTGGAGATTCAAGACCACAGTAAACATCAGTTGAAGGAACTCTCGTGTCTTGTGTTTGTGAACAAGCCGGCATACCAAACACTTCACAAATTTTCACATAATCCATCGTAAAGTAAATACTTGCAGAAAGTATGCATATTACAACTTATTTTTATACATTGACACCCACTATGAAAAGGGGGAAATATCTTAAAGTAACACAGTTTATTAGGATCTCAATCAAAATTTCACATTTTCACCAAACCTTTAAACACTGGGGGGTTTCCCCCGGGGTTACACACTGTTTCCCTCTCTTCATGTTCCACACTGCCCTGGATTAGTTTTTCCTACAAGCTGCATAGTTGACTTTAATCCTGTGTGACCTTCCTGACCTGCAAAATACAGCTTCTTCCCTTCTCTTTCTACCTGTTGTCTTGACTCCATCCACTTCATTCCAGCCCTTCTGCCGCTTTCGTAACACATTCTTGGTTTCAAGACCAGCTAGCTTGCGGGGCCAGAGATGAACCCATTTTTCAGCGAGTGCATTTCCAGGGGAAAAACCGCTGAATGGTTCAAATGCTGGTACCGTCACCGGCATCTCTTCCTTGGAAAAGCGGCAAAAGTGACTGTGGCCTCACAGCAGGGGGGTCCTGGGTTTGAATGCAGCAGCCGGTCGGGGCCTTTCTGTATGGAGTTTGCACTTTCTGGGTACTCCTCCTCCCACAGTCTAAAAACATGCTGGTTAGGCTCACTGCTGATTCTGAACTGGCTGCAGGTGTGAATGTGAGCGTCAATGGTTTCTGTCTCTGTGTTCGCCCTGCAATAGACTGGACCATACCTGTCAAGTTTTGTATTTAAAAATACGGGAAATTTTCCGCTGCTGAAAATAGAGGTCACTATATGACGTCATCACCTAATTTGCATAATTGTTAATTTGGATGTACTGTAGTTGCAATCGAAGCTGCAGGAGCAGATAAACATCTTTGGAGAGACAAAAAGTGAAGAAAAAACACCATAAATATGTTTAGAACTACAAATAAACTTTATGAAATAACTTAATAACTTTAATGCTTTGTGTAGACCAGGGATCCTCAAATCCAGGCCTCGAGGATCAAGTGTGTTGGATCAGGGACACATCTAAAACCTGCAGGACACCGGCCCTTGAGGCCTGGATTTGAGGATCCTTGGCCTAGACCCACATTACATAGATCAATTTTGTCCCATATTGTTTTATATTAGAATATCAAATTTAATGAAAACACTGTGGGGTGAGACTGCTAGATAAGTTCAACCCTCCTCCTTTATCTGAGCCACTGTTGCCAACTAAGAAAACTTGCTGTCGCCTGTCTCAAAGGTTGATAAAGGCCGAAGCGAGGACCGGGGAGCGGAGGGTGCGGGTAGGCAGGCTCGGTGTTTAAGTGAGGTTCGGGGGTTGGAGGGTGGAGGGTGGAGACAAAGTGAGGTCTGGGTACGAAGGGATGCAGTAAGAAGGCTTTATGTACACAAAACATGGTGACAGCGGAGGATTTTGCTGTATCGCTTTATGGGCCAAAAAAAAAACCCGCTAAGTTGGCAACACTGAGCCCTAGCGCAGATCTTTTTACGCTGCTAAACTAAACCGGAAACACGTCACCGAACTCTGTGATAAGGGCGCACTGAGGTCCAGTTGTTTTTACGGGTTTGTTCCCGCTGTCGGCACTAACCTAGTGATAGTGACAATGCAGTTTGGAGCGGCACAGGAATGCTTTAAAAAAAAAAATGAAAATGAAAATTGAAAACTGAAAATACGGGAAAAAATACAGGAAAATAAAATTACAGGATGATGCCGGGACAGAGGGGTAAAATACGGGAATTTCCTGGCCAAAACGGGACACTTGACAGGTATGGACTGGACACCTGTCCAGGTGTACCCCTCCTCTCGCCCTGAGACAGCTGGGATAGGCTCCGCCCCTAGTCAGACTGCTGCTGTCCTCCTCTCTGCCTCCCACACTCACATGCTGCACTCCCCCCTCTTCCCTGCAGGTGTCGCTGTTGGCGTCATTTTAATCTGAATTCCAATAAGGAATACTTTCCAAAAATGATTTTATAAATGATGGTGAGATTTGGTAAAGATTGATTTCAGTCACTTCCTGTTTGGAACATTTTGACCTCCCTCATGTGTCACTAAAATAAAGGAGGACCAACCTCCTCTGCGTCAATGGACCAGCCGCCACTGATGGAGAATTTTGAATATGTGCTGATGCAGAAGTGAATGGGATAATATAACTTTATTGATGTCACCATGCTGCAGTCACAGAGATGGAAACAATCACAGAGGTACCCTGGGTAATGATGAGCCAGGATCTGGTGGAGTTCACCCCCAAACTGGCATTTGTCCTGAATAAGCTGACGGAGCATTTTGTGGGTGTTTCCTCCTTTTATTGTTGTGTTGATCAAATGTGTGCTGACAGGTGTGAGTTGCTTCTCCAACAGTCGATGCTGCCTAAACAGTCTGTAAACTTCCTCTGTCTGATTGTGGCTTTGGAACAAGACGTGTAACACAATCCGACGCACCGAAGCATCAACTCGTTCCATTATCTGACTCTACAATGAGACCTGAACAGGAAACAGAGACAGCTTGCCTTCAAAGTAAACGCTGATCCTGAACACAGTATCAAAGAAAGTCTGAAGAATAAAATATCAGAGAAAGAAAAAAATCTGACATTCAGATTTTTGGCTGTATTTTTAAATTGGGGCAAAAATGAAAGTACACTAAGCTCAAATATCTGACAGACATTTAATCCCAGTTTGGCCTCATCCTGGGCCAGATTATCCAACACACACTCTGGCTACAGGCCCGACCCACGCACAGCTGGGGGTCCATCCAAGAGGCCACAAACCAAAGCAACAAGCAAATAAAGCAAATCTTACAATTAGATCCTCATGTTTTAATTGTATCTTCTGAGAAATCTATTGAATTGGTAGAATCCAGTAAAGTGTTGGTGTTCCAGCTTCTTCTATGGTTTTAATCCCGTTGAGCCAAAGTGAGAGAAAAAGGAGCTTTATGGAATGAAGAGCTCTGATGAATGAGTCATTTCAGATACACCTGAATCACAACACTCACAACACTCCAGCAGTCGCACCCATAGGCCATCAGCTGTGCAACAATGACACAAATATATGAACTGTGTTCAATATTTAGGCACTTTGTTCATTTCTGTGCTTCAGCTCTTCTTCAGTTTCACCGCTGCAGCCAACACGTTTCAAAAGGAGCAGCTTTTACTTTGAAGGCCAGCTGTCTCTGTTTCCTGTTTGTTCCTCTGCTTAAACACACACCTCACCACAGCAGCTGTGTTGGTGTCTCTGTAGCAGCCATATCAGCTTCTGATCCATGAACATCATCACAGCTCTTAACTTCACCTTTATTTGCTTTGACATTCATGTCTTTCTCTTCTTTCTCTGAGCGTCTCTCTCTCTGTTTCCACAGAAGCTCAAAGTCTCTGCAGCCTGTTTGGATCTGCTATCATCACATCTTCAACAGCCTCATTCACATCCCTCACACACTCTACAGCCTCATCAGGACTGACTTCATCTTCACTGACTGATGGAGCACAACATGAACCTGTGGAGGCTAAAAAACTGTCCTGTCAAACATCTCCCCGTCACCGCTCCACTTCTGTCAGCCTTTAAATGAACTGCTCAAGTCTGTCACTTCTATTTGGAGCCAAAAGGAAAAAGTGTTGTTCAGTCGTTTGGAAAGACACAACATTTCTGAAAGCACTCAAACTTCTTCACATTTGTCTTCAGACACATCCTGAACATTTAGGAACCAAAGAAAGTTTCAAACATCAATCAAAGATCTGAAATATAGAAAAACAACAACAGCTGCAGTCAGTGAACTGACCTCAGAGTCCCCAGTCGACAGTTTGGACTCTCCAGTCCAGCACACAGAAGCTTCACTCCTGAATCCTGCAGGTTGTTCACACTCATGTCCAGCTGTGTCAGATGGGAGGGGTTGGACTTCAGAGCTGAGACCACAACTTCACAGTGAGTCTCTGAGAGTCCACACTCAGTCAGTCTGTGATTAGAGAAAATATGAAATGTGTTATTGTAAAAGCAGAAATTATAAACACAGACTGAATGTATATGAAGACAAAACAGAGTGAGGTCATAATGTGATGAACATCTGCTCTGCACATCTGTGCTTCAGCTCCTCTCAGCTTCCTGTGTTTGACACAATGATTGTCTGCAGCTCTCTCAGACCTGCACACTTTTAATGAGAAGCTTTGTTTGGCTGCAGATCTGCAGATGAAGGAGGAAAATGGCCTCACATTTAGGCTCCATAATGTCCACAGTCTGTCAGTCACAGCTGATCCAGAGTCCCAGCTCAGTGCTAACATGATTAGAGCTGAGCCCGTCAGTGATCACAGCTGAAGGAGGTGATGTGTGAATACATTTAATAATACTTCTTCCAGACCAGCCGGTCTAAAGCTCAGTAGAGAGAACCAGAAGCTTCTGGGCTGCACAAAGAGGAGTGTTTAAAAAGGCTGAGAGTACATCTTACATTAGGTGATGAGTAGCTGCCCTCTGTAAAACCACTCTGACTGTTAGCAATCACAGAGGGAGGATCTTTGCGAGAAGTTTCAAATCTAAAGGAAAACAGGAACAGGCCTGTATGAAGGGCACTCTGCAGGGATCAGAGCTTTTTTAATAGCAGGGAGGTTTAGCCTGTTTGGGGGGGGCTCTGACTTTGTTAATCCTGAGCTGAGATTCACCTCAGAGTCAGTTAACATGGTAACCTGCTTTCTGGCAGGTTTAGTTCACCAAACTCTGAGAGTCTCTCTGACTCCTCCCCCTGCTGCACCTGAACCACCTGTCTGACCCTCTGACTCAAAGTCAAAGGTCAGAGCGGAGCCCATCAATCTGCAGGTTCTTACACTGAAATCCCAGTTAGACATTAATTTGTTGTATTTGTGCTTTTATGATGGTTCAGGTGTGTGAGGGCAGAGACAGCGATGACATCACAGGTTTATTATGACCTCAGCATCAAATCTATATTCTCCATCTGTGTAACTGTGCAGTGATGCAGCTGCAGACTGTCAGCTCCTCTGAAACATGTGCTGTAGCATCTGTTTAAATCACACTGATCTGTATGAAGCTTTGGACACAGAACTCTGATCCATGATCAGTTATCATGTTGGAATGAGTTCTCATCATTAAATGCTGCCAAACAACATTTTAAAGTTTCAGAGTCTGAACCTTGAACGGCGACATATTTTCCTCTGAAATCACCTAAATCAGTCTGAGTGGGTCGACCCAGAGCTGATCCACCTGAACGCATCACAGGCTCAGTAACAGGTCAGAGCGGCTCTGCATCACAATCTACTCACAAGAGAGAGAACGATCCCAGCTTCTGTCAGAGTACACTGATTTATGAGGGCAGTAAAAATATGATGACATATTTCTATGGCTGGAAATATAATTATAATACTTCATAGTTCATAATTCACAGATATATTATAAACAGGCGGTGAAATGCATGTTGGGAATGACCGTGTATCTGTGTCAGCAGAGTTCAGATGAAACTGTGAACTTTTTCATGAAAATGTTTATATAAAAAACAGCTTTTATATAAAGTGATTTTTAAATGAAAATAAGACCAGCTCTTTTACCCAGAATGACTCAGTACAGTGTGTAGATTTGTCCTTTCCATCCACATGGCCAAAATGCACTGCTGCGGACTGCGGTGGAAATCACTATTTAATTTTATTTGTATATTTTTAATTCCTTCAAAAATAACTGAAAACAATGTTTGTCTTAAACGTTGGCATGCTTCCTCCCAGGTGACATTGTAACTGCACGATAGGTGTTTGCAGAGTGTACAGAGGCACCTGTTTGCAGCCTGACATTGAAAGCAGAATGAGAAAGAAAGCAGGCCAGTCGCGCTGCTCGGGTCCCTCACTTATGATAATGAAGATGGTGAGTATTGCAGTTGGTGAATGAATATTGCACTAGTGAATGAATGCTGGATATTACACAATATAGGAGTGATAGATATTGTTCAGTATGAATAATATAATATTGCACAGTGAGTTCCTGAAGGCTCTGGATGTTGTAGGGCTGTCTTGGTTGACACACCTCTGCAACATCGTGTGGAGATCTGGGGCAGTGCCAATGGATTGGCAGACCGGGGTGGTGGTCCCCATCTTTAAGAAGGGAGACCGGAGGGTGTGCTCCAACTTTTGGGGCATCACACTCTTCAGCCTCCCCGGTAAGGTCTATGCCAGGGTGCTGGAAAGGAGGGTCCGTCCATTAGTTGAACCTCGGATCCAGGAGGAACAATGCGGTTTTCGTCCTGGTCGCGGAACGCTGGACCAGCTCTTTATCCTCTTAAGGATATTCAAGTGTGCGTGGGAGTTTGCCCAACCAGTCTACATGTGCTTTGTGGACTTGGAGAAGGCATTCGACCGTGTCCCTCGGGGTGTCCTTTGGGAGGTCCTGCGGGAGTATGGGGTGTCTGGCCCGTTGTTGCGGGCCATTCAGTCTTTGTACAACAGCAGTGAGAGCTTGGTCCGTATAGTCGGTAATAAGTCGGATTCGTTTCCTGTGGGTGTTGGACTCCGTCAGGGCTGCCCTTTGTCACCGATTCTGTTCATAACTTTTATGGACAGAATTTCTAGGCGTAGCCAGGTGGCAGAAGGCTTCTTCCTTGGTGGCCTCAGAGTCTCATCTCTGCTTTTTGCGGATGATGCGGTTCTGTTGGCTTCATCAGGCAGTGGCCTCCAGCTCACAGTGGAACGGTTCGCAGCCAAGTGTGAGGCGGCCGGCATGAGAATCAGCACCTCTAAGTCTGAGGCCATGGTCCTCAGCCGGAAAAGGTGGAGTGCCCTCTCCGGCTCAGGAACGACTTCTTGCCCCAAGTGGAGGAGTTCAAGTATCTCGGGGTCTTGTTCACGAGTGATGGGAGAAGGGAGCGGGAGATCGACAGACGGATCGGGGGTGCTTCTGCAGTGATGCGGACGCTGCACCGGTCTGTCGTGGTGAAGAGAGAGCTTAGTGTAAAAGCGAAGCTCTCGATTTACCGGTCGATCTACGTTCCTACCCTCACCTATGGTCACGAGCTTTGGGTAGTGACCGAAAGAATAAGATCGCAAATACAAGCGGCAGAAATGAGTTTCCTTCGAAGGGTGGCTGGTCTCTCCCTTAGAGATAAGGTGAGGAGTGCAGCCATCCGGGAGGGGCTCAGAGTAGAGCCGCTGCTCCTCCACATCGAAAGGAGCCAGTTGAGGTGGCTCGGGCATCTGATTAGGATGCCTCCTGGCCGCCTCTTGGGTGAGGTGTTCCGGGCATGTCCCACTGGGAGGAGGACCCGTGGTGGACCCATGACACGCTGGAGGGATTATATCTCTCGGCTGGCCTGGGAACGCCTTGGGGTCCCTCCGGATGAGCTGGAGGAGGTAGCTGGGGAGAGGGAAGCCTGGGCTTCTTTGCTTAGGCTCCTGCCACCGCGACCCGGCCCCGGATAAGCGGAAGAAAATGGATGGATGGATGGAATATTGCACAGAGATGTGGGTGTTGCACAGTTAAAGTGGGTCAGTGTGTGAGGTCAGGGTGGTGATTGCTCTGGTGAAGAAACTGTTCTTGAGTCTGTTTGTTCTGGCTTTGGTGCACCTGTAGCTCCTGCCAGAGGGCAGCAGGTCAGAGGTCAAAGCCAGGGTGTGAGCTGTCCTTGATGATGTTCCTGGCTCTGCTGAGGCAGCGAGAGGTGTAGATGTTCATCAGGGAGGGGAGAGGGCAGCCAACGATTCTCTGTGCTGTCTTGCCTACCCTCTGAAGCCTCACCCTGTCTGCCTCAGTGCAGCTGCTGTACCATACTGTGATACAGTACGTCAGCAGGCTCTCAATGGATGAGCGGTAGAAGGTCAGAAGCAGTAAGCCAGCAGTCTGAGAGCAAAGTGCTCTGTTGGGGTGATATGGGATTATGAGGTCTTTGAGATAAGATGGGGCCTGATTATTCAAGACCTTGTATGTGAGGAGAAGGATTTTAAATTCTATTCTAGATTTAACAGGGAGCCAATGAAGAGAAGCCAATATGGGAGAAATCTGCTCTCTCTTTCTAGTCCCTGTCAGTACTCTAGCTGCAGCATTTTGGATCAGCTGAAGGCTTTTCAGGGAGCTTTTAGGACAGCCTGATAATAATGAATTACAATAGTCCAGCCTAGAAGTAATAAATGCATGAATTAGTTTTTCAGCATCACTCTGAGAAAGGATGTTTCTAATTTTAGAAATATTGCACAAATGCAAAAAAAAAGCAGTCCCACATATTTGTTTAATATGTGCATTGAAGGACAAATCCTGGTCAAAAACGACTCCAAGATTCATCATTGTGTTACTGGAGGCCAAAGTAATGCCATCCAGAGTAAGTATCTGGTTAGACACCATGTTTCTAAGATTTGTGGGGCCGAGTACAAGAACTTCAGTTTGATTTGAATTTAGAAGCAGGAAATTAGAGGTCATCCAGGCCTTAATGTCTTTTAGACATTCCTGCAGTTTAACTAATTGATGTGTGTCATCTGGCTTCATTGATAGGTAAAGCTGAGTATCATCTGCATAACATTGAAAATTGATGCAGTGCTTTCTAATAATACTGCCTAAGGGAAGCATGTATAATGTAAATAGAATTGGTCCTAGCACAGAACCCTGTGGAACTCCATAATTAACCTTAGTGTCTGAAGAAGATTCAAACCACTGCAGTGCAGTACCTTTAATACCTATAGTATGCTCTAATCTCTGTAATAAAATGTTATGGTCAACAGTATCAAAAGCTGCACTGAGGTCCAACAGGACAAGAACAGAGATGAGTCCACTGTCAGAGGCTGTAAGAAGATCATTGGTAACCTTCACTAATGCTGTTTCTGTACTGTGATGAATTCTGAAAGCTGACTGAAACTCTTCAAATACAGTGGCTTGTAAAAGTATTCATACCCCTTGAACTTTTCCATATTTTGTCACATTACAACCACAAACATAAATATATTTCACTGGAATTTCATGTGAAAGACCAACACAAAGTGGTATACAGTTGTGAAGTGGAAAGAAAATTATACATGATTCAAAACATTTTTTACAAATTAAAAACTGAAAAGTGCGGTGTGCAAAAGTATTGAGCCCCCCCGAGTCAATACTTTGTGGAACCACCTTTTGCTGCAATTACAGCTGCAAGTGTTTTAGGGTATGTCTCCACCAGCTTTGCACATCTAGTGACTGAAATTTTTGCACATTCTTCTTTGTAAAACAGCTCAAGCTCAGTCAGGTTAGATGGAGAGCGTTTGTGAACAGCAGTTTTCAGATCTTGCCACAAATTCTGGATTGGGTTTAGGTCTGGACTTTGGGCCGTTCTAACACATGAATATGTTTGGTTTGAAACCCTTCCATTGTAGCCTTGGCTTTATGTTTAGGGTCGTCGTCCTGCTGGAAGGTGAACCTCCGCCCCAGTCTCAAGTCTTCTGCAGACTCCAACAGGTTTTCCTCCAAGATTGCCCTGTATTTGGCTCCATCCATCTTCCCATCAACTCTGACCAACTTCCCTGTCCCTGCTGAAGAGAAGCAGCCCCAGAGCATGATGCTGCCACCACCATATCTGACAGTGGGGATGGTGTGTTCAGAGTGATGTGCAGTGTTAATTCTCCTCCACACATAGCATTTTGCATTTTGTCCAAAAAGTTCAATTTTGGTCTCATCTGACCAAAGCACCTTGTTCCACATGTTTGCTGTGTCTCCAACATGGCGTCTGGCAAACTGCAAATGGGACTTTTTATGGTTTTCTTTTAACAATGGCTTTCTTCTTGCCACTCTTCCATAAAGACCACATGTGTGCAGTGCACGACTAATAGTTGTCCTGTGGACAGATTCCCCCACCTGAGCTGTGGATCTCTGCATTTGGTCCAGAGTCACTGTGGGCCTCTTGGCTGCATCTCTGATCAGTGCTCTCCTTGTTCGGCCTGTAAGTTTAGGTGGACGGCCTTGTCTTGGTAGGTTTACAGTTGTGCCGTACTCCTTCCATTTCTGGATAATGGATTGAACAGTGCTCTGTGAGATGTTCAAAGCTTGGGAAATCTTTTTATAGCCTAAGCCTGCTTTAAACTTCTCCACACCTGTCTGCTGTGTTCTTTGGACTTCATGATGCTGTTTACTCCCCAATATTCTCTTAACCAACCTCTGAGGCTGTCACGGAGCAGCTGTATTTGTACTGAGATTAGATTACACACAGGTGGACTCTTTGTAGTCATTAGCAGTCATCAGGCAACTTCTGCAATTGGTTGCACTCAGAGAAAAGGGGGCTGAATACTTTTGCACACCACACTTTTCAGTTTTTTATTTGTAAAAAATGTTTTGAACCATGTATAATTTTCTTTCCTCTTCACAATTGTATACCACTTTGTGTTGGTCTTTCACATGAAATTCCAGTGAAATATATTTATGTTTGTGGTTGTAATGTGACAAAATATGGAAAAGTTCAAGGGGTATGAATACATTTGCAAGGCACTGTAAACCATTCCTCTGCAGATGATCAGTTAGCTGTTTTACAACTACTCTTTCAAGAGTCTTTGAGAGAAAAGGAAGGTTGGAGATTGGCCTATAATTAGCTAAGACAGCTGGGTCACTGATGGCTTTTTAAGTAGAGGTTTAATTACAGCCACCTTGAAGGTCTGTGGTACATAGCCCACTAATAAAGACAGATTGATCATTTTTAAGATTGAAGCATCAATAATTGGAAAGACTTCTTTGAACAGTCTAGTAGGAATGGGATCTAATAAACATGTTGCTGGTTTGGAGGAAGTAACTATTGAAGTTAACTCCGAAACATCAACTGGAGCAAAAGAGTCAAAACAAATACCAGCAGTGCTGAAAGCAGCCGAACATGAAGAATAATCTTTGAGATGGTTATGAATAATTTTTTTTCTAATGTCTAAAATTTTATTTGTAAAGAAATCCATGAAGTCACTACTAGTTAAAGTGAAAGGAATACTCGGCTCTACAGAGCTCTGACTCTTTGTCAGCCTGGCTACAGTGCTGAAAACAAACCTGGGGTTGTTCTTATTTTCTTCAATTAATGATGAGTAGTAAGATGTCCTAGCTTTACGGAGGGCTTTTTTATAGAGCAACAAACTCTTTTTCCAGGCTAAATGAGCATCTTCTAATTTAGTGAGACGCCATTCCCTCTCCAGCTTTCGGGTTATCTGCTTTAAGCTGTGGGTTTGTGAATTTTACCACGGAGTCAGGCACTTCTGATTTGAAGCTTTCCTTTTCAGAGGAGCCACAGTATCCAAAGTCGTACGCAGTGAGGATGTAAAACTATTGACGAGATAATCGACCTCACTGGGAGCAGAGTTTAGGTAGCTGCTCTGCACTGTGTTGGCACTGAAGAGCATAACAATGAAGGAATTAGATCCTTAAACTTAGTTACAGCACTTTCAGAAAGACTTCTACTGTAATAAAACTTATTCCCCACTGCTGTGTAATCCATTAAAGTAAATGTAAATGTTACTAAGAAATGATCAGACAGGAGGGGGCTTTCAGGGAATACTGTTAAGTCTTTAGTTTCAATGCCATATGTCAGGATAAGATCCAGAGTATGATTAAAGTGGTGGGTGGGCTCCTTTACATTTTGAGAGAAGCCAATTGAATCTAACAATAGATTAAATGCAGTGTTGAGGCTGTCATTCTCAGCATCTACATGGATGTTAAAATCACCCACTATAACGATTTTATCTGAACTGAGCACTAAATCAGATAAAAAGTCTGAGAAATCAGACAGAAACTCTGAGTAAGGACCAGGTGGACGATAGATAATAACAAATAAAACAGGTTTTTGATTTTCCCAATTAGGATGGACAAGACTAAGAGTCAGGCTTTCAAAAGAATTAAAACTTTTTCTGGGTCTTTGATTAATTAATAAGCTGGAATTGAAGATTGCTGCTACTCCTCCTCCTCGACCTGTGCTTCGAGCATTCTGACAGTTACTGTGACTCGGGGGTGTTGATTCATTTAAACTAACATATTCATCCTGCTGTAACCAGGTTTCTGTAAGGCAGAATAAATCAATACGTTGATCAATTATTAAATCATTTACTAATTTACGAATTTTTATGCTTAAATAGTTTTTTGCTGATTTTAGCTTTGTTTTTTGGTGGTCTGGGAGCAGCACCGACTCTATGGGGATGGGGTTTTGGGGGGATGGCAGGAGGAGAGAAGCTGCAGAGAGGCGTGTAAGACTGCAGCTCTGCTTCCTGGTCTCAACCCTGGGCAGTCAGGTTTTAGGAGGGTTAATAAATTTGGCCATATTTCTAGAAATGAGAGCTGCTCCATCCAAAGTGGGATGGATGCCGTCTCTCCTAACAAGACCAGGTTTTCCCCAGAAACTCTGCCAATTATCTATGAAGCCCACGTCGTTTTTTGGACACCACTCAGACAGCCAGCGATTCAAGGAGAACATGCGGCTAAACATGTCGCTCCTGGTCTGATTGGGGAGGGGCCCAGAGAAAACTACAGAGTCCGACATTGATTTTGCAAAGTTACACACCGAGTCAATATTAATTTTAGTGACCTCCGATTGGCGTAACCGGGTGTCATTACTGCCGACGTGAATAACGATCTTACCAAATCTACGATTAGCCTTAGCCAGCAGTTTCAAATTTCCATGAATGTCGCCTGCTCTGGCCCCTGGAAGACATTTGACTATGGTCGCTGGTGTCTGTAGCTTCACGTTTCTCAAAACAGAGTCGCCAATAACCAGAGTTTGTTCCTCGGCGGGTGTGTCGCCGAGTGGAGAAAAACGGTTAGAGACGTGAACAGGTTGGTGGAGTACCCGGGGCTTCTGCTTAGGACTACGCTTCCTCCTCACAGTCACCCAGCCGGCCTGTTTTCCCTGCTGCAGGGGATCTGCTTGGGGGGGGGGGGGGGGGGGGGGGGTAATGGCGGCTAAGCTACTGTGGTCCACACCCACTACAGGGACCTGGCTAGCTATGAGTTTTCCAGGGTGTGGAGCCGAGTCTCCAATTCAGAAAGCCTGGCCTCCAGAGCTACAAACAGACTACATTTATTACAAGTACCGTTACTGCTAAAGGAGGCCGAGGAGTAACTAAACATGTGACACCCAGAGCAGGAAAGTGCAGGAGAGACAGGAGAAGAAGCCATGCTGCTAGTGAGTCGGCTAAGGGCTAAGCTACTAGCTGAGCTAAGCTAGCGAATTTCTAAAAACAAATAAAGTGAATAATGTGAATACAGGTGATTCAGCAAAGAGTATGCTATTTAAAGTAGGTGAAGATTACACTAAAATATGTTGTTATCCAGATAGATCGAGCTATACAGATTAAACAGTTAACAGACAGCAAAACACGACTGTGCTCTAGTGATGTGTGGATCGATCCTGAAATATCGATACTTCCGATACCTGATCTTTACACTTTAAAATCGATTCTCAGATCAGTATTGTTACTTTCAATACTTCAGTCATTTGAGATAATGTATCTTATCAAGAACTCGTTAGAAAGTAACTAAATTATTGAGATCTTGCTTAAATGAGACGGCATGATGGGAACTACTTTTTCTTCCGCCTGGTAAGTGTGTAATGCGTAAGGACGTAATGCCGGAGCGCAGCGTGCTGTTACTGCTCACTCACTCAAACACAGATACGATGGGAAACGGTCATGTGCAGTGTTTGCAAGTCCGCTTATTATGAGCAACTTTGGGCTTGTTTTTTTCTAAAGTTGCTTGCAAATCTCGTGAGTCGTGGGTTGCGGTTTTTTGGGCTTGTTTTTGAACGTGGAGTTGCTTATTTGGGCTTGACTTTCTTTCCGAGTGAAACTCCTTGAATATCTCTCGGTGCCCTATAATAAAGCAAAAGACGAGTGGTAGGTAGTTTGTCCCTTCCAAGCCCCCGTTTCCTGTTTATCGCTCCCGCACAAGTTGACCGGGCGCACACCCAAACACTCATAACAGCCCAGAGTGAGGAGGCAGCGCAAGAATGAGCTCCAGTAAGTGGAGAAAATATAGAAAAAATATAATAAAGAGTGGGAGAAAGAGAGCGCACTTACAGAATGGATCCGAGCTCAGATGGGAGACAGTGGTGCTAAAAGTGGGTGTGCACTATATGCAGTGCATAAGGGCACCGCACAAGAGGGGGGCACCAAAACGATGTGACGAAATTATTTCTCTAGTCGGCATTTTCTGTATTTAACAGCTGTGCATGTGAAATGATCAGTAACAGAGGAACTGCGCTGATTAGGCACCCCTGTGCTCCTCCACCTCCCTTTCTCCTGCCCCCCCCCCCCCCCCCCAAAAAAAGTGTCCGCCTACACCTCTGAAAGTAGCTGCGGTCCTAATGGGAGACGTACCAAAGGCATTCCCCAGATTTTGCACGTGTGAAATATGTGCTCACCATGCTGATTTAGTTCAACATGCTAATACAGAGAAGCACACACACACAAACTGTGCACCCTTCTCTTCTATGAGGCTAAGAACCATGGGTTTTACTGCTCCAAAACACAACGAGACAAAACAAAGAAATGAGCTATACTACTATAGAGCTATACTGTTTAAAAGCAGCCTCAGTTTTACACAGTGTTGTGGGTTGCCAGTTGGGCTTCTTTTGGGCTTGTTTTCATAGAGCTGGTTGCTTGTTTCTGTTGTGAGATCTGGCAACACTGGTCACGTGTGGAGCTATTTCAGCCCCACAAGTAGCCAAGACGCAAACTGTTTGTGGGAAAACAGCGAGAAGTTGTGGTAACACAACAAACCTCGTTAAACTCCTCAGAATTCACCACAATACTGAATACGAGGCATACATGATGACGCGGACCGAGGAGGAGAGCCAAACGTGAGGCGCTGCTGTTAGTACAGGACAGACGGAGTCCTTGTTGCAGGCAGATACTATCCAGGTACAGAGAAGGGAAATATAGAGTTTTAAGGGGCGATAAGCACGGTCACTGTTTGAGTTGGACAGATTAATTAAGATAGTACAAGTAACGAAATAAACACATGCTTCAACACAGCTGCATGATTTCAGCTTGGAGTAATATTTGTATCGTGAGATAATCTCACAGAGGTAAAAAAGCCGAGATTTATTCAAATAAGCTTTCCTAAAGTGTAAGATAACTGAAAGTGGTTTAACAGGTGTCATTAAATAATACAGAGCAATTGTGATAAAAACTCCTATGGAGAAATATAAAAAAATATATACTAGAAAAGATGAATAAAAATAAAACATTTTACCAATAAAATATAGCTCATTTATTATCAGTCTACTTTGTGTTATTTGTTAAATGATCATTTTAAAATATAGGTATATCAACAAACATGCAATTATTGTGGCATTTATTTATTAAAAATTTTTACTGGCAATTTTAATATAAGTCACCCAGAGACTGGAATGTTTGTATTCCGGTATTGTAGGCTATTTGATGGGACTGCATATAGTTCAATCTAAATAAGACTAAGCAATCAGTGTTGAATAGCCCTATCATTTGTTTTGCCCTGTGATTTTATTTCATGTAAGATTTTTGTAGAAAGTATCGGTATCAGATCGGTATCGCCAATACCCGCTTGAATATTACTCAGTATTGGATCGGAAAGAAAATAAGTGGTATCGCACATCACAACTGTGCGCCGAAACAGGAACAGGAACAGGAAGTGATACAATACCGGAAGTGAGAGCCAACACCAAGTGACAGCGCCACCAAGTGATGAAGCAGCAGGTTTGAGTCCAAGTTGTTCTTCCTGAGGACCCTCAGGAAGTGAAGTCGCTGCTGAGCCTTCTTGATAACAGCTGTGATGTTATCTGACCAAGAGAGATCAGCAGAGATGAGGACACCAAGAAACCTGAAGGTGTGGACCCTCTCCACACGCTCGCTGTTGATGTAGAGGGGAGCTGGGTCAGTCCTGTGCTTCCTGAAGTCGATGATGATCTCTTTGGTTTTCATGGTGTTCAGCTCAGGTTGTTCTCTGAACACCAGGCTGTCAGCTTCAGGACCTCCTCTCTGTAAGCTGCCTCATCTCCCTTTGAGATGAGTCCGACCACTGTGGTGTCGTCAGCAAATTTGACGATGAGGTTGTTATTGTGGGCCGGACTGCAGTCATGGGTGTCTCAACACATTTATGGGGCTGGCTAGAACTCTGCTGACTGAAGGATGGAATTTATTCATTCAGTCTGTTTATATGTTTATTTGCACAGAGTAGGGGAGAGTGGGGTGAGTTGTGCCAGTTTTTACTTAAAGTGACTTTAAAGCAAGACCATGATAGTAATGCTTCCAACTAAAATATATATATATATTTCAGAATGTGGTGCATCCCTGGGAACAATCACTTTGGATCTGAAATATGGTATTTAAGAAATACAGCTTTCTGAAAAAAAGTGGTCTCGTGGCACAACTTGCCCCCGGTGCGGGGTAAGTTGTGCATTTGGAGATAATGCATTGGGGTAAATTGTGCCATTGATTATTGAAGTAAAACAGAATATTTTGATCTCAGAAACTGTAATGCTTTATAAAAGCTAGACAAATACAATACAAAATGACTCATTTAAGGTTTATTTAAAATTATTTTACAACATCAAAGGCTACTTTTCTACAAGCCTATTGCACCACATGAGCACATCAAAGGTCAGTTTTCTTAAACGAGGTCTAGCGCTTTATGAACACATCAGAACAAAGTTGAGTTCAAAATGAAAAAATGAAGAGAAAAATCAGCATCCATCACCTGCGCATCCATCCATTGCACTGCTGTAGTAGGTTTTCATTGAGTAATAGACTGTTTTCTCTAAAGGTTGAAAGCTGTGTGTGATGGCAGGGTGAGCATAACACCATTTTCTTTAGCAGTTGTCACTGCCTTCAGTGAGATGTGAGATTCATGGTTGTCCACAATGAGCAGAACTGCGTAATTGGTGGAGCAGTTGGTTGAACCCCTGCCTGTCTTCCTCTTATAATTCTGTGGCATGATGATCTATTTCTATTTTTGGTCTAAAATGAAGAATGTCACATAGTTTTAGTGATTAAAAAAAAATAAAACAGTGTATAATTACAATAAATAATAGTGGAGGTGAGTTGTGCCACTGGCACAACTTAACCCAGGCCCTCTGGCACAAATCACCCCAACCCGAACTTTTTGGAAAAAATGCATCATCCAGCATTTTTTAGCTAACATAATGCTAGCTGTATAGACTTATAGCGTAGCATACCAAAGCAGTAAAACATTTGTAGAATGTTTTCAAACTTGTCTATAACTGTTCAGACACAACAATCAAAAAACCTTGATCATAGAAATTTTACTTTGTAGGGCAAAAAACTTTTTTTAAGTTAAATGTGCTTACTTCTCATGCAATGAGGCTCTCATCTTTACAGGATGAGTAAAATGACTGACTCTTTAAAAAATGTGTGGTCACTTCTCTGTTCCCTAGAAACAGGGGGTGGCACAACTTCCCCACTGGCACAAATCACCCCACTTTCCCTACTGGATGTACAGGAGTACACACAGGAGGAAGTACTTTGGTGAAGTCTACTTCACTGCAGACTGGCTTTGTAAAGAGTCAGTCAGCCTTTTGCTGTTTTTGTTCTGATCTTTTCTGTTTACATTTTAATAGCACAGCTGTGAGTCTTTGTTATGGAGGAAAATAGCATCAATTTATTTGAGGAGCATTATTATTTAAATATGCCAATAGTTTATTTTGAGCAGTTTCTCATGAACATCTACAGCTGAATGTTAATAAAAGTGTCAGTGTGATGTTTGGGACATGTAGCTTTGACTCAGAAGGGCCTTTTTGTTTATACCTTTGGGAAGAAAATATATCAAGATATATATTTCATATATCGCCATTCAGGTAAAACGTACTGAGATATTACTTTTGGTCCATATCACCCAGTCCTACCTCATCTTCACTCAAACATTCCCATCATCTCCAGGATCCAGACATTTTTCCATCAGTGAGCTTTTCCAACACGACCAATGATCGATCATTGATCACTGATCAGTGTGTTCTGTGTCAGCAGCTTCATCCAGATCAGTGTGATGTAACAGTGATGCTACAGTAACTACAGTAAATGTTTCAGAGGAACTGACAGTCTGACAGCTGCAGCTGCCTCATTATAAATGCGTGACATCATCGCTGTCTCCGTCCTTACAGCCTGTTGACGAGTGAACGACTGTAAAAGCTTCATGTTACAAAAATAACAAACTAACGTCTAACCGGGATTTCAGAGCTCGTAGAAAAATAAACGTCTGCAGATGAATTCGCTCCTCTGACGCTCTGACAGCCACTTTATGAAGGAGGAAATGAATGGGAGTGTCAGACAGGTGGTTCAGGTGCAGCAGGAGGGGCGGAGTCAGAGAGACAGACTCTGTGACCCTAACCTGGCAGGTTAGGGTCACAGAGTCTGTTACCATGGTAACTGACTCAGAGTTGGAGTTAGCTCTTTGGAGCTAAACCTGCTTCCTGGAATAGGCCCCAGAACATGACCACAAGGTAACTGACAGATTTGCTGCAAGGTGGGATCTGCACCATCCACAACACAAGCACCACAGCACTGCCAGTATAGCCAGTATAGCCAGTATAACCAGTATAACCAGTATTTGCTGTGTCGGCCTGAATAATTCTGATTCAGTCTGAAGCTGAACATTTTCTGTTTGCTCTGGGCTGTAATGAGCCAGTCTGACCAGAGTCAGGGATGTAGAATTAGGCAGGGATAATAGAGACACGTTCCTGCCAATAACAGATAATGTCTGTTATGTCCCGGCCAATCACGGGGCAGGATTAGCTGAGTGTGACCTTTGCTCCTCATCACTGCTAAAGCCCTGATTCTACCCTAACCCTTTGAATACATGTACAGGATCTGATAACTACCATTACATATCTATTTATTTATTATTTGTTTAATTTACATGTTTATTTATGGTTTATTTATATATTCTGTATTTTAATATTTATTTTCAATAGACTGCAGAAGTGTTCTAGATTTCAAAGTATTCACTGCTCTTTAAGTGCAGTAAATTCAGTGTGTTTCCAGTCAGTGAGTAATTGTGTTAAATAATCATGATTTCATTGACCAAAATAATTGTGATTATGATGTTTTCCATCATCAGCCCGAAACACGACACAGCAGGAAGTTTGAATCCAAACCTTCTTCCTGTCAGCTGACAGAGCTAACCGCAGCCCCACCCCGACCTCAGGACTGATACTGCATTTTATTCTTCTTAGTACATGGAAACCTACACTAACACGTCCTGGTAAAACACTGCCACCTACTGGTGAAGGTATTAGCTACAGATTCTGATTACAGTGTGTACAGCATGGAGTTGATTAAAGCATAATTAATCATTACCATAATTAAAATTGAAATATAAGCTTCTATTTCTGGTTCTTGTATGTGAACATCGGACCCCAGACGAGTCAGTGCCTCACCTGTCACAAACCTGACCGCACATCACTGGTTTATGGAGATGTCTGCATTTATTTTATACAATCAGCAGATATCTGATCACCACCACCATCATCTCTGTCCTCCCCCCAGGTGTACTGAGGTGTCATGACTCTAACCCCCCCTCCATCTTTCAGTGGCCTCAGACGACTCACTTCACTGAGTGAAAATACTGCAAGAAAAACTACTGATGTTAGCTTCAGCCAGTTAGGATCACTGATTCCTGCAGTATGAAACCAAAACTAATGAGAGTCATTTAGTCCTGTGAATATCTGAAGAACTAAAGTACTAATCTACTCTGATGAATGATGTTAATTAGCACATCTGCACTCACCGAGCCTTTCTGCAGTTCCTCACAGCTGGAATCAGTCTCTGTCGTCCCTGCTTTGATGTTTTGTACTTGTGCAGGTCCAACTCATCCAGAACCTCCTCTGACATCTGCAGCATGAAGGCCAGAGCTGAGCAGTGGATCTCAGAGAGTTTTTTCTCTGATCTGTTCTCTGACTTCAGGAACTTCTGGATCTCCTGATGTACTGAGAGGTTGTTCATCTCCATCAGACAGTAGAAGATGTTGATGCTTCTGTCAGGAGAGATTTTATCACTGTTCATCTTCTTCAGGTTCTTGATGACTCTCTGGATGGTTTCTGGACTGTTCTCTGTCTGACCCAGCAGACCTCCTAAGAGTCTCTGGTTGGACTCCAGAGAGAGGCCATGAAGGAAGCGGACAATCAGGTCCAGGTGGCCATTTTTACACTGGAGGGATTTCTCCATGACTGTCTTCAGAAACACACACTCAGATGAGCTGTCATCATCATCATCATCATCATCATCAGATGAAGAATAATAAGGATTATCCTCACAGTCTCTCCGCAAGACGTTCTTGGTCTTATGTTTCCAGTCTTTTCCCAGGAAGTCCTCCAGCACCTCCATCCTCCTGTTGGTGTAACAGTGGAACATGTAGACTGCAGCCAGAAACTCCTGAATGCTCAGATGAACAAAGCAGTAGACTGGTTTCTGGAAGATCACACACTCTCTTCTGAAGATCTCTGTACAAACTCCTGAGTACACCGAGGCCTCTGTCACATCCAGACCACACTGCTCCAGGTCTTCTTGGTAGAACATGATGTTTCCTTTCTCCAGATGTTCAAACGCCAGCCTCCCCAGCTTCAGAAGAACTTCCCTGTCAGCCACCGTCAGCTCCTGTGGACTCGTCTCATGTCCCTCATGGTACTTGTTCTTCTTCTTCTTTGTCTGAACCAGCAGGAAGTGTGAGTACATGTCAGTCAGGGTCTTGGGCAGCTCTCCTCTCTGCTCTGTGGTCAACATGTGCTCCAGAACTGTAGCAGTGATCCAGCAGAAGACTGGGATTCTGCACATGATGTGGAGGCTCCTGGATGTCTTCATGTGGGAGATGATTCTGCTGGACAGCTCTTCATCACTGAATCTCCTCCTGAAGTACTCCTCCTTCTGGGCGTCAGTGAAGCCTCGTACTTCTGTCAGCCTGTCGACACATCTAGGAGGGATCTGATTGGCTGCTGCAGGTCGGGAAGTTATCCAGACGAGAGCCGAGGGAAGCAGCTTCCCCTCGATGAGGTTTGTCAGCAGCTCGCTGACTGATGACTTCTGTGTGACATCAGACACGAGCTTCCTGTTGGTGAAATCCAATGAAAGTCTGCTTTCATCCAGGCCGTCAAAGATGAACAGAAGCTTCCAGACAGCGAGCTTCTCTGCTGGGACCTTCTGTAATGTTGGATGGAAAACATGGAGCAGCTCCAGAAGACTGTACTGCTGATCTCTGATCAGGTTCAGCTCCCTGAATGAAAGTAGCATCACCACACTGACATGTTGGTTCTCCAAGCCCTCTGCCCAGTCCAGACTGAACTTCTGCACTGAGAAGGTTTTTCCAACGCCAGCGACGCCGTTGGTCAGAACCACTCTGATGGGTCTCTGTTGGTCAGGGAAGGCTTTAAAGATGTCGTGGCACCTGATTGGTCTGTCATGGAGGGCGTCCATCTTGGAAGCTGTCTCCAGCTGCCTCACCTCATGTTGGGTATGAACCTCTTCACTCTGTCCCTCTGTGATGTAGAGCTCAGTGTAGATCCTGTTCAGGAGGGTTCCACTTCCTGTTTGATCACTTCCTTCAGTCACACGTTCACATCTCCTTCTCAGACTGATCTTATGTTCCTCTAAAACCTCCTGCAGACCAGCATCTGCTGAAAGACAGAAAAACACTGAGACTAAAGAGAAAGAAAATTCTGAAATGTGTCAACAACACAACAAGAAGTCCAGTTTTCAGAAATGAGTCCATCAGCAGACAGATGTTCAGTCTTACTTTGTCCACAGCTGCTCTGACTGGCTGTCTGCAGTCCAGCTCTGGTTCTGGGTCTTTTTCCACACTGGGGACAGGAGGAGTCTCCTGATGAAGCAGACTGGTCCCAGTATGAGGAGATGCACTGTCTGCAGAACCAGTGTCCACAGCTGGTAGAGACCGGATCCTTCAGGACGTCCTGACAGGAAGCACAGCAGGACGGCCGCTCCTCCACACAGACAGCGCTCCTCTTCCTCTCTCTGTGAACACATTTCTTTATCACTAAAATCATTTGCTGACTGTTGCTGACAAAGATCCAGATGTGAGGACACTGTGCAGAAGCTCTGATGGTCACAGAGAACAGGAAAAGTGGAGCTACTTCCTGTTTGAATCCAGCATTCAGGCTGGAACCAAAGTGATGCTTCCTTTGATCTCAGCAGCACTAATGAACTGCTTTTCCTGTCTGATTAAACACTGAGTGATCTGCCTGCAGATACTGAATACTTTCAAATTGTTTCTGACACAAAATAAACAGGGTTTCATTTGTTCCTGAGCCAATCAGTTTGTTTGAGATTAAAGTTAAGCTTCATAACAGGAAAGTTTTATTTAAACTTAATGTCTCACTGAAGCCCCGTCAGGACATTTGGAAATGAATCATTGGCTTATATTTACTTGTGGATGCAACAATGTTGCAGTTCCTCAAGGATTAAATCATTAAAAACAAACAGAGAGCCAAAATTCAGGCTCCATTTTAACAGCTGTGCTTTGCACTCTCACAGTTGCTAGGTGACAGAGCTACACTGAGGTAATGGCATGAACACCTGTATGAAGGTGAGACCGTCCAGTTTAACAGCTGCTCACTTCTGGCCTATGAAGGATGCAGCTCCTGAACTGGGACACAGCTGATGTCCTTCACTGTTTCACAGAAGAACCCAAATAAACAGATGAGAGAAACTTGATCATCATCATCATCATCATAATGCATGTTTACAGTATGAGGAACAAAAAGTAGCTGAAGCTTTCAGTGTCTGCTGTGACCTCACTGTGGAACAATTAATGCTGAAAATGATAAAGTGGTCACAAACTTACAAACACCAAAATAAGCAGTTCTCTTACACTGTTGCTGCAGCTTCATCACTGAAGTGTGGAGGTCTGTCTTTGGACCCGTCACTCCTCACAGACACACAGCTGGATACTGGAGACTGTGACCTCTGACCTCTGCAAACACAAACAGATTTTATTCACATCACTTACTGAGTGATTCTAAATTCTGTTGAGGTTCAGACTCTGAACAGCTCTTTGTAATCAGATTACATTCAGACTCTGCAGCTGCATTTAAAACATCTGGTTCAGTTTTAGAGTCTTAAAGTTGTTTCTGCCTCATCTTCACTCAAACATTCACATCATCTCCAACATCCACCAGTGAGACATTTTTCCATCAGTGATTCCAACATAATATATGATCGATTATTGATCAGTGTGATTTAAACAGTGATGCTACAACAGTGGTTCTGACCTTTGACCTCATGTCCACTTCACCAGATGAGAATTTCACTAGTAGCTACCGACTAACGTATGCTAACGTCCTCGTTCCACTGTGAGAATTAATCCCAGCAGGGGGAGGAGTCAGAGAGACTCTCAGAGTTTGGTGAAGAAAACCTGCCAGGGAGCAGGTTAGGGTCACAGAGTCTGTTACCATGGTTACTGACTCTGAGATTAAGTTAACTCTCTCATTGGCTAAATCAGAGCCTGCACTATGAAGCAGGACTTCATCTTATCAGGTAACCTCAGAGTTAATCCTGGGTTTTCTACAAAGGTGCTTCACTTCTTACCACCATGGTAACTCATGCTGTGAACCTAACCTGCTCCAGAACAGACTTTGATCCAGACTAGAGATCAGCAGGTATGAAATCACTGCCCACTGACCAATCAGATCCTCAGAAAATAGCATCACTCAGACCTCTGCAGGGAGAGCAGGAGGGTCTGAAGTTTGTCAGCTGCATCTAAAGTCTTTGTGTTTTCCTGATGAACATCAGTAACAGATACAGTTATTGTTGTATCAGCAGTAGCCCCTTAACTGGCCAGGGCCCGGTGACGGGCCGTTTGTAGTCCCTTTTATATGGCAGGCTAGACCCTCCCATTTTTATTGACACCTCATTCGGCCAATCATGTAACTGGCTGCACCAAATCACCTGACAAAGCTACGTGACGCACTCTGAGTATCACTGGCTCTAGCAAACCCATTTCTTAACATGATTGGCCGAATGAGGCTTCAATCAAAATGGGAGAGTCTAGCCTGACATATAAAATGCACTTCATTCGGCCGGCGGACCAGACGCGGCCGGTTAATAGGCTATGAAATGGGTTTTTCAGAGCCAATAATAACCAGAAGGCTTATGTAGTTTTTGTCAGGTGATTTTTTTGCTGCCAGTTAAGGGGTTAATATCTGATCCTAAAACAGGACACCTACACTGTACCTGCTGACCTCAGATCAGATCTGGACACAGACTGATCTTATGATTTGGGTTAAATTGCCCCTTTTAGATTGTTAGGTGCTGCCAGCCCCGCCCCTTTCATGTGAACACACAGATTAAAGCCTGGGTTAACTCAGCGAGCTGATAACCAGCTTCATTTACCCTGATCACCAATGTTAGGATAAGTGAATCCAGATAACACAGAGAGCCTGGGTATGTTGAACTCTCGTTGTAGTGCACGGCCCATTTTTATGCAACGATCCAGCTAAAAAACTGCAGTCAGTGCTTTTTCCAATAAAGCAGCCATTAGGGATAAATGATGAGGTCAGAGGTAGAACACATTTATATAAATGACCTTTGATCTCTGTGAGTCAGCAGTTCTCTTACTTTGTCAGCTCAGGTCCATGATTGAAGAACATTGTTGGTGGAGCTTCATTACTGAAGTCTGGAGGTCTGTCTTTGGAGCAGTCACTCCTCATAGAGAGACAGCTGGGTGCTGGAGACTGTGACCTCTGACCTCTGTAAATACAAAAATCTATTAATGTCACATCAATTACTGATCAATAGTATCAGGAAACCCATATAAGCAGCACAGTATGAAGGTAAAATTTTGCATGGCTTCATTAAATCCAATAAAGTTATTGGAGAAAAAGAAAAATGAGCTGATAATTATTTAAAATTATTTTCACAAATATATTCAGTTCTCTTACATTGTCAGCTCAGGTCCATGATTGATGAACATTGTTGGTGGAGCTTCATTACTGAACTGTGGAGGTCTGTCTTTGGAGCAGTCACTCCTCAGAGACACACAGCTGGATGCTGCAGATGGTGCTCTGTGCTCCTCTTCCTCCATCTTCTGGATGGCTGTAAGGCTATAATTACATTTACAGATGTAGTTAAACATTTTTATTTGTTCATTAAATTATTATTTTATGCAGTTCACAGTTACTGACTGGATCCATGAGAAACCTTGTTCACTGAAAGGATGCTTTTATTTTATTTATTTTATGTTCTTCACACAGCAGAATCAGAGTTCAGTCAAAGCCTGTTGTTGGAGCTTCAGCACATTTGAGCATTAAATGCAAAACTTCTTGTTAACATTTCTGTGATATGTTGATTGTTTTTAATGAGGGAGAGAAGGATCTCCTTTCCTTTCATGAAGGATGCTCCAGTTTATCCTCTGCTAGGTTAGATTAGATTAGATTAGATTAGATTAGACTGAACTTTATTGTCATTGTACACAAGTATACAACAAAAACACCCATCCAAGAGAAGACAAACAACAGAACAAACAGGGGAGACAGGTGTCTGAGGTCATGCAGCCCTTGTACAGTGCTACGATTGATAAGAGGGAAATAAAACAGAAAAACAATAGGACAGGTGAGGAACAAAATCTTCTCATACGTTGCCCAATAGGGGGCACCGGTTGAGGATGAAAAACCCCTGCAATGAGTACATATAGCATATGGGAGCAAGGGTGGGAAGGGGCAGGGATGGAAGGAAGCCGGTGGAGGCGAGAGAGGGGGTCGGGCTACTGTGGACTGACTCAAACTCCCCCCTCCTCAGCTAAAAGTTCTGATAAGATGTAGAGTCCATCAGCAGCTAGGTCAGGGAGATCAGTCCAACACAGGTCAGAAGAAGACAGGATGGTGGGGTGTGGAGCATCTGTTTACAAACACCCTGGAGAAGAATGAGATAAGCGGCAGTCCAAGGCTGCCAGGGAGCCAAATTTCTGATTCTACAATTGTTTTGGTGCAGACTGTACTGATTAATTTGTTGACAGCCTTTAGTCTTTCTGGCACTTCTCAGCAGAGAAAAATCCGATCTTCCGTATCTTCTTGGTTTGTTCCTTCGCTGTGCAGAAACAGATACATCTCCAAGATCTTACCCCTCCGAATCAGCTCCAGATATACAGAGTCTGAGTTTGAGTCTGTATCCTTCCTGCATGCCCATCATAAGCAGCCGTACCAAGGCCCAGACAGCTGCCCAGACTTCCTGAATTTTGTGAAGAGAGGCTCTAAGCAGCAAAGCAGGGTAAAAAGGAAGGGCTGGGGAGAGAAGAAAAGTGCTGAGAAGCTGAAGAAAAAAAAACTGTTCAAGCACTACCCTGTGCATGTGTGAAAGGGCAGCATCATCTCTCTTTGCAGTTCATAAACTGATTTTGTCTTTCAGTTTAGAAAATAGAAGACTGAAATATTTATAAGTAATTTATGAGATGATAAAAAGCAGTTCCTGCATGATCAGAAGGAAACAGCTGCTCAGGAGACACAAGACTGAAAAAACAGGAAGTAAAACAGTGACTCACTGCAGTTTATAAAATAAAAGACTTGAAAACTGAATTCCTGCATGTTTGCGAAAGAGAAAAGAAAGAGTCACAAGACAAAACAGGAAGTAAAACAGGCTACATTCACACTGCAGCCTGAAGAGACCCAATTCCAATGTTTTGTGAAATCTGATTTTTTTTTTGTGTGGTTGTTCACATTTTCAAATATATGCGACCTGGATGTGATCTGTGTGTGAACTGCAGACAAACCTAAAAGTGTCCCACATGCGCAGTAGAGGACGTGATAACATCACACGTAGTGAACGTGGTCAATCTTTGTGGAAGTAAGTTTGTTTTCCTTCCCGCGTCCGCGTAACGGGACGCAGAATAGTGACGTTTGTCGAGTATCAATGAGGTGCAGGTCGGATAAATGCGACCTGGCCGTACAGACACAGGTCACATTTGAAAAGATCGGATACTTTATCAGATTTAGGACCACATATCCAAGTGGCCTGGGTCACATTTGAAAAAATCAAATCTGTGTTGTTCAGACTGGCATGAAAAGATCGGATACAGGTCACATGAGGGTGAAAAAATCAGAATTGGGTCACTTCAGGCTGCAGTGTGAACGTAGCCACAGACGTAGCTGAAATTAACGTCGGTCTTTTTGATGTTTGTTCAGTTTCAGCTCATGAAGAGACAAACTGCACTGGATGCTGTGCTGCATGAAAACCTGCTGACAGTGATGATGGTCTGAACCTGAGCAGTCAAGCTAGAACAGCAGGGATGAGTTTGCAGAGCTCTCATCATCTTCTCTGTAACACTCACCACAGCATCACCCTCAGCTTTCTATGCGATGAACTGCATTAATTTTAGCAATATGAACAAATGTTCAGTATAAAAACTTTAAAAGACGTGCATTTTTCAAAGCTCTGCTGAGGCTGAAGAAGCATCATCAGTGATCCACCAATCAGAGCACAGAATGCTGTAGAAGAAGGCAATGCTCAGCCTCCATCTTTATACAGAGAAACAGTTCAAGCTTCACACACTCAGCGAAACTGGACGAGACACAACAACACAAAGCAGCTGAGTGTGTGTGAGTGTGGTGGAGCTCATGTTTCTCTCTGACTTTCAGCTGCATCTTTTCATTCTCTCCTTTCACTCCTGTCTTCACTACAGGAGCTCATCTGTGGACACCACGCTGATCAGCTCATGAGCTCCATCAGGTCACTCCTGCCTTTATAACATCGCTGCTCAAACTCACAGCAGCACAAACCAGCTGGTGCTGATCTGCCCACTCAGTAAATCTGACCCTTCTTAGTCACATCTGCAGTTCATGGAGCAGCAGTCAGTGTGCTCATTAATTAAGCATTTCTAATTCCTGCATACTTGCACCAAATATATGTTTTCAGATTCTTCTGCATCACACAGGAAGGCGTCTGATTGATCCCACTAAACTGCAGTAAACTCTGTAATTCACATCTGTGTGACTCATAAATATTCTCCTCCTGAAAGGGAAACACCTACAAACACATCTGCCATAAGGACAGCCACACAAATCCTCCTGTCCACAAGCTTCAGTCCCAAACTGACTCTGAGCCTCTTCAGTGACTCCAGCAGCTGTTTCAGCTCACAGAAGGCTTCGTGCCGCTGCAGACGTCAGGAACTCTGGACCTAAACGTTCCTGACGTCTGGAAAACTCCAACCTTTGGAATGAAGGCAGATTTTTCACAGGCTGCTCTCCTTTAAATGACCTGCTGAGAACAACAGGGTCAGAACAAGATGCACATTTTGTAATTCATCTTCTGCATAATGTAGTTTCTACATAGCGGACATCCAGAGTCACACTGTTAGGAAAAGAGAAGAGCACTCTTTGTCCTTATCACCTCTCCTATCCTCCTTAGGAAAAGGAGAGAGGAGGAACTGTTGGAACGCATCCAGAGACTGACGGAGCAACATGGCGGTACAGCCCGAGAACAGGAAGTGAGTCAACAGGAAGTTTGTACCGAGTCAAAGTTTCATCATCAGAATCATTGTGATCTGTTTCCTTCAAGCTTTATTGAAGCAGACACGTTATTGAGAACTAAACCTTCTTCCTCTACAGTCCACAGAGACAAACACACTCAGAGACTCTGACAGGACAACAACAACATCGTTGTGTTACACTCACCCTGCCTCAGCTCCTCTTTCCTCCTCCTGCTCTCTGAAGGAAAATGGAGGCTCAGCTGTGGGTTTCTACCTTTAACTCCTGTCTGCATACCTGCTCAGGTGTGCCCCTCCCCTCTTCATTTACAGGAAACAGGGCGAGTCTCTTTCTCGCTCTCAAGAATCCAGCTGAGCAGGTTCTCCTGCAGGTTCCTCTGGATCTTCATCTTTCTGTGGGTCATATGACAGTGAGTCAAAGTGAACAAACTTTTATGTGACCTTTGACCTTCCAGGACTGTGCCCTGTCCCCCTGACTCCATCACAGGTCTCATATCCAGGAAGAAGCAGCAGTTAGTGGGAGCAGGAGCCCAAGCACAAGATGGCGCCAGTGTGTACGGCCGACCATCTGTCATACAAAATGTCAAGTCGCTACTGCTGTACGATTATCAAACACTACTGGAGCTTCGTCGGTTTGCTGGAAAACTCGGGCAGTACCACCACAAAGGACAAGATTCTTTGCCCCCGCTCTCATCAGGAATACCGGTTTTTCTCCAAGTCCACTTCTCTAAAGGAAGCGTCACAGATATCGGGGAAAGCGCAGCGGGCGGCTCTTGAAGCTAAAGGTATATTTGGCCCACTCTTCCAGAGCTTTCCTAGCCCAAAATGAACCTGCTCCTCATTTTTTTGCTTCGTGCTGCTGTTTGGATCCTGTCAAATCCTGGCTGGTACATGTACCTGTTGTTGGCCCAGATCAGGCTATCCCACCCCCGCACTCCTACTCGCTACACCTGCACTGGCGAGGAGTAAACCTCCAGAACCTACGGCCTCTGGCCCGCGCTCCCCCCACTACTGCTGTTCTGGATCCGACTCCCATCAGGATGGGTCTGGTGAGTGCCAGATCTGTAATGAACAAAACTTTTATTATAAAAGATTTCTTCACTTCCCGTGGACTGGATGTCCTCTGTGTGACTGAAACCTGGATGTCTCCTGGTGAGTCCAGTGTCTTTTCTGAACTTCTGCTGCCTGACTGCTTGTCCTTCAATTCTCCGCAGTCCTCGGGTCGTGGTGGAGGTTTAGCGACTGTTTTCAAATCGAACTTTGACTGTAAGCAGTTGTCTCCTTCAGTCTCGTACTCCAGCTCTGAACTGAGTCTTTTTGAGTTGGACCACTCTCCTATCGTCCACTGAAGTATAATAAAGACTTTTTAAGTGACTTCTCTGATCTCTTGGCTGAAATCATGCCAAAATATGACCAAGTTTTAATGGTTGGGGATTTTAATATTCATATTTGTTGCCCCAAGAAGACTCTGGTGAAGGATTTTTTAGATTTAGTGGAATCTTTTAATCTAATTCAGTCTGTGAATGGTTCCACTCAGGAACGTGGGCACACATTGGATCTTGTTTTATCCTCTGGTTTATCTGTTCTTAGTCTGGAAGTTGGTGATTGCAGTGTTCTCAGATCATATGCCTGTTTTATTTGATTTTGTTCCTCTCTGTCAACCTGCTAAAAAATGCGCTCCTGTTCGGCACTTCTGTGCTCTTAAAACCTTCCACCGCTGTTCATTTCTCTGCTGCTTTTGACCACAAAGTGACCTCAAACCTTTCTGTGGCCTCCTGTACCGAGGAGCTGACCCTTCAGTTTAATTCTATTTGCCGAACCGTCCTGGACTCTGTAGCTCCATTAAAAATCAGGCAATTAAAGCACAGACCAGAGCCATGGTTAAATGAGTATACCCGTGCCATTAGACGGGAGTGCAGGAAGGCTGAATGGAGGTGGAAAAAGGACAGGCTGCAGGTTCATCTTGAAATACTGAGAGAAAGATTGCAGTGTTATCAGAAAACTGTGAAAGCAGCTAGGTCGAAATTATTTTCAGATATCATTGTCTCTAACTCTCACAACCCCCGTGTGCTTTTTACCACACTGTCCTAAATGTCCATGAACCTCTCCATCTGGAAGCCTCCAGTGAAATTTGTGACTGATTCCTTCATTTCTTTTTAGAGAAGGTGGTAAGCAGTAGGGCCCTAATTTCACCACCTTCTCATGATCCATCTACCCTAATGTGCTGTTCAGCTCAGTTTGACCACTTTGAGCCAGTCTCGCTCTCCTTTTTAGAACAGCTGGTTTCCACTTTGAAGCCATCAGGTTCCCCATTTGATGTTGTTCCCTCTCGGCTTGTTAAAGAAGATTTTCCTACCCTTGGTCCATTCATTCTCAGCATTATTAATAGTAGTTTGACTTCTAGTGTGGTGCCAAAAAGTTTTAAACATGCTGTTGTGCAGCCGTTGCTGAAGACACCTGGCCTAGACTCTTCTGTTTTATCAAACTTTAGGCCCGTCTCCAAGCTAACATTTCTGTCAAAAATCCTGGAAAAGATTGTTTTCACCCAACTAAAGACCTCACTGGATGAACATGCACTTCTGGAAGTGTTCCAGTCTGGGTTTAAAACCCATCACAGCACTGAGTCCGCTCTGTTAAGGGTCTTTAACGATATTCTGTTAGCAGCCGACTCTGGTGACTGTGTGCTACTTGTGTTATTAGACTTAACAGCTGCTTTTGACACTGTGGACCATGAGATCCTCATCTCCAGGCTGGAGCAGTGTGTCGGCATGACAGGTGCAGCGCTCCAGTGGTTTAAGTCGTACCTCTCTGATAGAAGCTTCTGTGTCAATATTGATGATTTTGAGTCTGCCTCTGCTGCCCTCCCTTCGGGGGGGGGGGGGGGGGGGTCCACAGGGCTGCATTCTAGGACCTCTCCTGTTCTCTTTATACCTGCTGCCACTTGGAAGTGTTTTCCGGAAGCATGATATTTCTTTCACTGCTACGTGGACGACTGTCAAGTGTATTTCTCACTGAAACACACTGGTTCATGCTCTGTCCAGCCTCTCCTTGAATGCCTTAGGGACATCAGGGGATGGATGTCACTATATTTTCTGAGTTTGAATGAAAAAAAGACAGAAATCATGTTGTTTAGACCCAGTGGCACCAGCGGTACCCCCTGTGTTGACCTTTCCTCTCTGGCCCCATATAAGAAACTCATTATCACTAATTTAGGTGTGAAAATGGACTCGACTTTAAGGCTTGATGCTCAGGTGAACGCAGTGGTGAAATCCTGCTTCTTTCCGCTGAGGAGACTGTCAAAAATCCAGCCTCTTCTTTCAAAACATAATCTAGAAACAGTAATACATGCTTTTATAACATCTCGTCTTGATTACTGTAATGAATGCACTTCTGACTCAAATCAGCCAGGCCTCCATTGCTCGTCTACAGCTGGTGCAAAATGCTGCTGCTCGATTTTTATCTGGTACAAGCAAGCGAGAGCACATCACCCCAATTTTAGCTTCTCTTCACAGGCTTCCGGTTCATTTAAGAATCCATTTTAAGTTAATTTTATTTGTTTTTAAGTCTCTTAATGGTGATGCCTCATTTTAGCTATCTGAACTGCTACACCCATATGTTCCATCTCATTCCCATAGGTCAGCAGATCAGATGCTTTTTGGCTTAAAATCTCATTTAAAAACACATTTTTATTCCCTGGCCTTCGACCCAGTGTGAGACTGACTTAAATCATAAGACACTGTTATAGTTCTTTTTTTTTTTTTGCATTTTTGGCTACAGCAGCTTTTTGTGACAGTGGAGAGAGACAGGAAATGGGGGAAAGATACAGGGGAAGACATGTGGGCAAATTGGCGACGGGCTGGGACGCGAGCCCGTGCCACTCGAGCCTCAACACAGCATATGTATGTGGTCGCCGGCTTCACCACTAAGCCACCTAGGCGCCCATTATAGTTCTTAATAGGGATGGCACGATACCAATTTTTTATGTCCAATTTGGATATCTGCCGATACTGATACAAATCCGATCTTTTTTTTTTAACAATTGTTTTTAAATGCCTGGAACAATTTTACATAAGCCAACAGTCTCTCACACAACAAAATCAAAATTTTTAGTTGTCCCATATACAAGACTAAGGACCAGGGGGCACAGAGCTTTTCAGGCAGTGGTGCCAAAGCTCTGGAACTGTTTACCACTCCAGCTCCATTTAGCTGACTCTGTGGCAGCTTTTACAAAACAGTTGAAAACCTTTCTGTTTAACCAGGCTTTCTGTTGACTTCATTTTTATTCTTTTTCTTTTAATATGGTAATGTTAATATGTTTTAACATGGTGTTTTATCTGTTTTTTTTTTTTTGTTTTTTTGATATTGTGTTTTCATTATTGTACAGCACTTTGTGACTTTTTGTCTGTGTAAAGCACAAAATAAATAAACTTTACTTACTTACAACAATCGCTCTATCACCTGAATCCTGTTGCTCCTAAGATGATGCTTTGGCTTATGGTATGTTGCAAATTTCATTAGGGCTGCAACTATTGATTATTTTAGTAATCGAGTATTCTATCGATTATTCCATCGATTACCCGAGTAACTGGATAAGAAATAAAGAAAACTTTTTTCACATTAACAGTTCATCTGCATATTTTAACTTCCGTACTGCAGTTTTTCCCTGTGTGAAACAAACAGGGTGGATGGAGCAGCTACAAAGTTCTCTTTTCTTCACTTACTGATCAGGTGGTTGATGAAGGACCTCCAGCTGTTTCCCAGTAAAGGTTTAATGGAGGTTACAGGGAGAAAACTTTCTTCCGCTCCACCTGAGCTCACCGGCTCCGCCTCTTTGCGCTTGTGCAGACAGACTGCAGGTAAATCAGCTGATTGCTGCTGTTGTTATCAGTGTTTATGTTGAAAAACTGGGGGCTGCGTGAGCGTAATCTTGTAATGCTTTATATTCACAAGCATTCTCCTAAATACGTTTCTACTGCAGGTCTATATTTAGTCATGAAGGAATTTAATTAATAAGTGTGTGTGCTGCTTAAGCCTTTAGGTTTCTGCGTGTTCATTTATTGAACAGAAATGACACAAAACAATCAGAATAAGGAGTCCAATTATTACATTTAATTAAGCCATTTCAAACAGTTTACAGATATCTGGACCAGACTGCATGCCATGCCTGTGTGAGATGGCATGCAGTACTGGCACATTCTAATTCAGCTTACAGTTTCATATAGTCACAGCTTATCTTTCTGGGTTACATCATTATAGAAAACAGAATGTGGAAAACAGAGAATTTCAACAACAGGGTGACCTCGAAGTCTCCATTTCTATCACTGTGTAGTCTTCATCAGTGTACAGACAGAACATAAAGTTCATGATGACACGGAACATTATAAGCTTCTGTATTTTTGATCAGTTATGTTTATCTTCCAATCACAAACAAATTTCTCAGGGAAGTAAATGTACGTAAGATATACACGTGGCATATATCATGAATATCCCAACAGTCACTAATCAGGAATTAAAGTATAAAAAATATTTTGATGGGGAAGGGGTCCTTCCAGTACCGGACAGTCACCAGTGCTAATAGCGGCGCTCGCTAGCAGTATTCTCAGCACAGCGAGCACAACACAAACACGCAGAGAGCGGTGGAGGCGGAAAAACATGTCAGCGATGATCCACTCAGTGTTAAAGGGAATCCGTCACAGCGACGGAGAACTTTTTATAATCTGAGGGGTTTTCCAGTCCAGTAGGTGGCGGTAATACAGCTCTAAGCTGGTTTGTTCAACCGCAAACCCAGAAGAAGAAGAAGAAGAACCGAGAACTAATGTGGGCAAAATGCTGTTTAATGTATCGGATTACATTTTTTATTTCTTTCCGATATCCAATCCAGTAATTTAGGTCAGGATCGGACCGATACTGATGCTTAATATCGGATTGGCGCATCCCTAATTCTTAATTTATCTATTTATTTATTTAACTCTAACACCTTTGCTTTGTATCTGTATCTCATTGCCTTTTGGGCTGTTTTGGTCTTTTATGTGTGATGTTATTGTACAGGACTTCGGTCAGCCCTGCTGTTTTTGACAGTGCTTTATAAATAAAGTGGTACGGTATGGTAAGCAGTAGGGATGTGCACGATTACTCAACTAGCCAACTAGTTGTCGCTATTGTTACTAGTCGGTACCAAAAATACTAGTCGGTTAGTCTAATTATTAAGGTTTCAGTAAATCCAGTGCTGGTAAATGTTTGTCCTAAATGTAATGCTGCCATCTGCCACCAGATGGAGCTGCAGCCCTTATATCGTTACAGAAAAATGCCATAATGTAAGTGCACCTCCAAAGAAACACCCTTCCTTCCCTGCATTTCCATTTTGTACAAAGAAGCGAGAAAACTAGTGGCACAAATGTGTTTGTGCATTAAAAACACTGAGAGTAGGACCCAGGAGGGAAAACAGTGCAGCACTTCATACTACACTACATGTAAAACACTGGGACACGACTGAAAGGTAATTAAAACACGCACCTGCACAGGTATAAACGCAACAACATTGGCCACTTAAATCATAGAAGCTGAAGCCTGAATCAGTGGTAAGCTGGAGGAGGAGGCTGGGGAGGTCTGGGCTCCACTGATGCCGCCCGAACAGGAGGAAGAAAATGGATGGATGTTTGTACTGTTTTAATGCGTGTCATGAATTGTAGAGCAACGAGCATCATTGATAATGCGCGGCACAGTGCGCCACACTTTTGTTAGGTAAACAGGTTTTTTGTGAAGGAAGACACCTGAAACACTTTAATTAAAAAAGTAAAACATTTAATATATTAAAGAATCAGAAAAAATACACACATGGCCATGCGAGGAATCAGAGTAAGAGTGTGCGCTCGCTCTCTGAGCCCGTGTTCCTGTCTAACCACAACATTTTTATACAGCTCATTGTTATCTAAGCATAAACAATCTCTGGGTGCTATGAGTTGACCTTCGTCATTCAGTCTTGTTCAAGCTGGTTCTTCATGATTCCTCTCAGTCATAGGCACATCTTCTTCCTGATGTTCTAATTTAATCAATACAGAGAAATCTTGTCCAGATTAATGACAGAACATGGTGACGTTGGTGATGTTCTAATTGTACGTTTGCTGGCCGGACCTCGAGATAAGATGCACTGAAAGAGAGAAGTTAGTCTACTACTTTATGATCTGTTGCTCTCTGTCTAATGTATTATTTAATTGTTTATTATTTGGTTGATCCACTGTTTATTATTTAATTTATTGGAGTTTACCTTTAAACATTTGTCCTTTATTCACTGAGTAAAAAAAATAATCCCTAACACTTTTAAGTCGCAATATATTCATTTTACGGATGTTATTTTCTCATATTCAGTGCTGCGTGAACATCGTTTAATATTCTTTGTTGTTTGGAGTTTAACTTGCAGTGTTCATAATGTTCAGTGCCGTACAGTTCAGCAGCATTTAAAGTGCGATTCATCACAGAAGAATGTGATTAATCGTTTCAAATACCTTTGTTTAGACAGCTTTGACACTGTCCATTAAACAGGCAAAAAATGTATTTTATATCTGAGTGTTTCTTAGTTTTAGACTAGTCGGTCACTCTAATTTTTCTTTCCTTGTTTAGTCGACTATTATATTAATCACCAGGAACATCCCTAGTAAGGAGCCACTTACTGCCAGAACAAGAAGTTCCTGCTCCGTCCGGCCAGAATGCACAGCGGCCCAACAACACTCACACTGCCACACACACCTCAGAGGAACCGTCACACACTCATGTCTTCACACACATCAGCCTCACACTCACATGGAGTTTAAGAGCAGCAACAAAAAGCAGCAGAGACTTTTGTTCCTCACACAGAGAAACTCAGAGGACAGTCTGACACACACCAGGTATGACATCACACTCAGCTCACACACACACACACACACACACACACACACGCCTGTGATATTCTCATAGCTACACACCTGGAGACTCTTCTGAACATCTGGATGAAAAACTGATGAAACTGCTGATGTGAATAAACCAGAAATCAGGAACATTTTTCTCACTTTTAGTGACTTTCAGCCTTTTAGCTCCTCAGAGAATGAAAGGATCTGAAAGGAGCCCACCATCAAAGACGTGGCTGAGGACACAAACAGAAGAGGATGACAGCACACTGACATGGACTTTAGTCACAAACATCACTAATCTGATGGAGACTTTTGGACTGATTCATTTTACAAATATGGAAGGACTCACAGAGGCCTGCATAGTTCAGTGTTTCCTTCATTCCAAGCAGACATACAGTAGTAGTACAGATGCACATACACTTGTGTTTGAGGCTTTCCTTTGTTAGAACAGCTCCAAAGAGAAGAAGAATCAAACTGATCAAACTTTAGAAGCTGTCTTATGTTTGGCGGCTGCAGCCAGTGAGCAGCGACTGAACCTTTACCCAGAATCCTTTGCTGTCCTCAGTTTGAAAGAGCTGAAAAATCAAAGGCTCATCTGTGTGTGTGTCCATGCTGAAGCATTCACAGTCAGCTTTGGGCTCAGGCTGCAGTGAATGTGGCCCTTTCTCAAAGGTTTCTTTGGCAGCTTTCTCCGTGTTCATGTTTCACAGCTGTTAGATCCCACAGGTAATTACCTCTGTGACAGCTACTCCGTTTCATAGGGTCCCGATCACTTGGGCCGGCAGAGTATTACTCACTTCCGAGCTCAGTGACACTACTTAAGCTGTGGTGAGGGGACGCGTCTGGTTCTAACCACTTTTAATTCTAACCTCTGCCCCGCTTCCTCTTTACTCCGATGCTCCTGGTCAGGAAGGCTTACACAGCCAGGCCCGAAATAAAGTCCGGGTAGTTATAGTGGCCCCCCTCCTTAGATCTGTGCACTTGACACCGACCAGATTATTTTTATCGGCTCGGACAGTGAGCCCAAGGGACATATGTTAAGTGAAGTGGATTACATACGACTAGTGTGTCCAAATAGAACCAGATGTTATAGCTTAACTTGCCCAACTTTTACTGTTACATGGACTATATAGATATACCGTTAAAAAGGAAATAATTCTCAACGAATTATAATGACTTTTTAGAGTCAAATTTTATTATGCAGGTTTTCAGCTCAAGCCATTTGCATTTAGCTCAAAATCAATTCTCAATCAATTCTGGTATGTCAACAATCAGCTTAAAATCTTAACTTTAAAAACAGAATAAATCAAAAACTTAATTCCGATCAAAATGATTACTTATGAGCTGGGTTGATGAAGAAGGGGCTTGAAAAGGTCCAATTCTGTCCATAAATCCTTTTGGAAGAGACTGAATTCAAGTGAGTCACTCGGCCGAAGCGACCACACCCAAAGTCCAGTTCTTTACTGCCTCAGTGGAACCGGGGGCAAAAAGGAGAAGTCCAAAAAGAGAAATGTTAAATTCCTTCAGTTGGCTGTCCTCTTTTATAATCCTTACTGTTATTCGGATATTCCCTTTATATCCAACAGCTTAGGTTCTCCCAATCCTCATCTGACTTGGCACATCCCTTCTCACGAAGACGATCGAATTCAATTGAATGTCCACCTCCGGGTTGGCTGTGTCCGATCAGCAGACTCGTCCTGGTGTTGGGATGGGTTCCCTAGAATCGCTCTCAATGCTTCTGTGCATCTCTTTTTATAGCTTTTAAATTTAAGACACATCCCAGCTGTGAAACATCATCATGACAAATCCTCACTCCACTGTTCTATTACCGATTATGGTATTTGACTTTGACCATTACCTCATCCCCTCTCCCTTCTGGGTTTTTAGGTACTTTTCCATTCCGGACATGTCTGGGCATGTTTTCTTCCCCTGTCTTTACTCGCCCTTGGTAACAGCTTTCAATTCCTTATTTCACCCTGCTCTATGATTCTCTAAGATTTTACAATTTCCTTCTTGCTGTGCCTTTCTGTGTTACACACACTCTCTTCTCCACTTTGATTAGAATCATACAGATCATTTGTTACATTTCATTAATCAACTCTATCATTTTACATAAATCAGAATTATGATTGTCCACATAGTACCAGGCCCAGGCCATCGAATAACCAAGATCTCAACCTCTACCAACTCCATTCGACACAGCCTTCCAGCAGCTGATCTAGAAGCAGGAGGCTCGTGTGCAAAGATCTGTGAAGGAGAGAAAGATGGTGAGGAACATCTACACTGACCTTCAACACTGGAAACTCCAAAAGCTCCTTGAAAGCTTCTTCTCAGCCCTCAAAGCCAAACTTCAGCCACGAGAGCATCGAGCTTCTTTGTAAGGACGTTCTCAGAAACAAAGACTTCATGTGTGCTGTGATCCTCAAAGCTTTGTTGGTGGACATGCTGGGCTGCTCCCATTAAGGCTTCAGGAGGATCGGGATGTTCAGGAGAGGATCTCCCATTTTCTGCTTCATCCACACAACTTGCACTCATCAGTGTGAGACTGCTGTGTCCCTGAGAAGAAGCATTTCCATGTTGGACACACATGATGCTCTTTTCACAGAGTTGTTCCAGAGAAATGCAAACAGGTGCAAACTGCTGTGTTTCCATAGATGAGCTCTGTATGAATGTGTGGACCAAAGACAGGCAGGTGTTTGGGAGCTCCTCAGGCTCAATGAATGATCTCAGGTGGGGAAGGAGGAGACGAGGAGCACGAGTCCATTGAAGAGGCGGCTGCACTGAGGGCACAGGCAGAGGAGCTCAGCCCTGAGACGAGGGAGCCGCCCATCAAACAGCAGCTGCAGTTAGAGGTCTGGAAAGAAGCTTCGCACGCTGGCTGAGGATGACTGACAGCTGTGGTCATGTGACCAAACTGAGATCTGGGATGCACTTTGTCCTCGGAGCGCCAAAAGTCCAGCCTGGAGGGAAAGGAGGTGAGCAGCAAAGGGGCCTCTGACTGCCTCCACTTCACACACAGGCAACAAGTTTGCTGCATTTCAAAGGTGATGTTGGTGCAAATCCACACAAGTGAAGCCGTGATTGGAGCAGCTCCAACATCCAAAGGACACTTTTAGAAAAGCCAGTGTTTCTGTCCCGTCTGCAGCAGCTCCTCAGCAGCAACATCCAGAGACACACATCAAGCTGATGTTCTCATTCAAACAGTGCAGGATGTGTTCAGCCTCCAATCTAGGAAGCACACGCTCTCCTTTTTCACACCAACATGGAGAAAGTGCTGAAACTTGGAGCTCAACAACCTGATGAGCCTCCATCAATCAGTGGATTCTCCCTGGAATCATCAACGATTTCTCTCATGTGCCCATCAAGCATCAGATTCAGATCCGTCAGCATGTTTCCAGCTCCTACAGCGTCTGTCAGCAGGAGGGGAGAGTCCAAGGGTCAAAGTGAGGAAGACTGTGGAACATGGGAATGATGTTTGTGTGTCTTTGGCACTGAGCGGCTCCCCCGGCAGCCCCTGCTGAATCCCAGCAGAAGCAGGAAGGCTGCCGGACCGCCCGATGGCCTCGGCCTCTAGAAGCCGTCCCGTTATGAAGGAAGCAGCTGGAAGCTGTTTGGAAGGCAGCTGAGTAGAATTCCTGTGGAATAAGTCAGTGATGAAGAGCAGCAGGAGTTTGTTCATCTGTTCTTCTGCTGCCATTCAGCTCCAATCACAGTGGGAACATCAGCTCACTCAAAGTGAGTCCTAGTTTGTTGCTGCTCAGCTGCAAACATTCACAGCATCTTCATTTCCTCACAGATTGTGTGGATATCAGAGATGTTGTGTTCAGGATGTGGCACTATTCCTCACATTAGAGACAAACTCCTTTTTCTCAGAGTTTAATATTCTTTATTTTTTATTGTGAAACAGGAAAAAGAACCATAAAAACAAAAGATGGAATAATAGATCCATTTGCTTTTTATTTTTACAAGTTATACATAAACTTTGCAACATTCAGGAGAGAAAAAAATAAAGGAGAAAAAAATTATACATTATACAAATATGCTAATCAATTATCTTATTTGGGACAGAAGAAATTAAAGCCAGCAAATGATGGAGATAAATTATTTTATTGATTATTGATACATTACTTCTGTAAAGTCTGGTTTTAATGGTTTTATGTATCTGACTCATTTAAGCCATAGATCAATAAATTCACTTTTCTTAAGATTGATGGAAAAAGTAAAAAGCTTCCATTATGTAAATCTTGTGTGTTTTTACAGGCTGATATAAAAATAGCAAATAAAAACTAATCAGCTGATCTGATCAGAAATTCCCCATAAATAAATGAAGGAACTGTAAAGGTATTTTATTATTGAGTACAGTAGTTATAATTTTGTGAACCTCTGCCCAGAATGGTTTTATTTTTGGACATTCCCAAAATATATGCCAGCGGTCAGCTTCCTGAGAACCACACAGCCTCCAACACTCAACTCTGCAGGATCAAAATCTGCTTTTTGCTTTGGTGTTATTAAAAACAATAAGACGTTCCAATGAAACTCCTGCCACATATGAGAATTTGTACATTTCCACTGAGACTTAGATAAATGTAACCATTGGTCTGTAGATACATTACATCCCCTCTCCCATCTTACTCTGCTGTAGTCTGTGGGTATTTTTCATCAGTAGCCCTTTATAAATACTAGAAATAACCCCCTTAACCACAGTGTTTCCATATGCACCCAAAATGAGTTTTAGAATGGGATCGTTAAGATCTGTTTTGGGTTTAATATTATATTCAAAATAATTGTGAACTTGCAGGTATCTAAAAAATCTGAATTCTTAAGCTGATATTGTTTTTTCAAATTTTCAGTCCCTAAATTTCTCCTTTTCAGTGAGTGAATAAAATGTTGTTACACCTTTTGGAAATCCAAAATTTAAAATGATTATCCATGAAGTTAGGCCTGAATCCAGGCTCAAAATCACACCATTGGATTATCTGTATTTTATCATTTAACTGATTCTCTCCTGTTATTTTATTCCAAATTTTAATTGAGTTTTGATCCATGGGTTTGAATCTCTTTTATAAACGTGTCTAAATGTGTATAAGCCAGTGCTGCAGGTACAGGAGGAACTTTCATGATCGATAGTTCAATATCTTTCCTCCTAGCATTATATTGTGTGGAGCATAAATAAATAAGAGGCCTAACCTGGGCTGCATAATAGTATCCTTTAAAATAAGGTAACCCCATCCCCCCCCCTCCTTCAGCAGCTGTAATGTTTAAATCTAACTCTGGGTTTCTTCCCCTGCCAAATAAACTTAGAAATAATTTGATCTGTTTCTGAAAATTCTTTTGGAGTGATTTCTACTGAGAGTGCTCGAAATAGAAACAGATATCGTGGGAGAATATTCATTTTTACACAATCAATTCTATGATTCAAACTGAGAAAGGAAACAGTTCCATCTATTTATATCTTCTTTCATTTTTGTCAAGAGGGGAACGAAATTCATCTCTGCGAGCTGTGAAAATCACCAGGACAAATTCATCAGAGTGAGGAGGAGGAGGAGGGGGAGGAGGGGGAGGAGGAGGAGGAGGAGGAGGAGGAGGAGGAGGCAGCTGAGGGATGGAGAGGAGAATAGGAGGAGAACAGACGGGCTGACCTCTCTGACTCAGGGACTGATAGAAAAGTTTAAACTCTGAGTTTCCTGCATTCCCAGAGATTCCTATCATGAACTATAACACTGTGGGGAATTCCACTCAGAAACACTCAGAGATGAAGAGAACACGGATCAGCTGAAAAAAGCTTTTTGGATTCTGTCAAATCCAAAGTTTGATGAATCCAGCTTCAGATTCAGGCCGAGTCATTCCTTTGATTCAATCAGCACATTTATTGATCATTAGTGTCCACATTAAACATTAAGCAGTGTAGGCTCCGCCCACTGAGGTCACATGATTCAAGGAACATCTCCAACCACAAACACACCTCCACCTGCTGCAGTTCTCCCACTGAACCACTAGATGTCTTTATTTAAATGATTGCAGACATATAGCCCCCCCCCCCCCCCCAGGGCTCAGCTCACATGTTTCCTGTTATTATGTGAAAAAGCAGAAAAAAAAAATCTACCAGTGTGCAGATTTTCACATTTTTTTCATGTGCTGAACAATTCTGACCTGATGGACGATATAAATGAAGCAGGTGAGACAGATGGTTGGTATCAATATTAATGTTCTGCTAATATATGAAAAACTACTTTAAGGAAAACACTGAAACTTATAGATGGGCACATATTTGATCTCCAAGCACCAAAACCTGATGTGTAAGTCCTAAAAACATTGTGTCTATGATGGAGATGTTGTTGGAGGCCTTTCCAGGTGATGTTCTCCTGAGTGTGATCCAGAATGAAGCCTGAAAAGCTGAAGCCAGTGTCAGACAGACACTCTGCAGAGACTGTGTAGAAGGACAGAGCAGCAGCAGAGCATCCAGATCCACTGATGATCCTCTGGCAGATCCACAGGGACACACAGGGATGATGGTGGACTCTACATTGTGTCTGACAGTGGAGCTGTTCTCAGAGCAGTTCACTCTGCAGCACTGACAGTCATCTGCACTTCTTCTCATTCCTCTGTCAGTCACTGCTGGATGAAGCTCTCCTCTCCACTCCACCTCCCAGTAACATGGCCCAGTCAGAGCGTCTCTGCACACAAGCTGCTGCTGCTTCAACCTCTCTGGATCATCAGGACACAGCTCCTCCTCTCTCAGCACACACACCGTCCTGTTTACCATCCTCACCACCTGCAGAGAGAAGAAGAAAGAGCAGAGGAGATAAATGAGTGTTTCCAGAGACTCTTCATCAGCTGTCAGTCAGTGATGCAGCACATCCAGTATAAAGAGCAGCAGGGCCTTCAGTCCTGGGACTGTACTAGTACTCATTGTTGTTTCACTTTGGATTTGGATTGAAGTTCATCCAAATGTTTTTCCCTCCTAGTTTTAGTTTGGAGTCTCATGAACTCTAATAACCTTGGTCTGTCCACTCTGAGCTCTTTAGGAACCCCAACAACAACCCCAACAATTCATAGGAGATGTTTCAGTCCCTCATGTAATGGTTCCAGCTGTTAACTGGAGGAACTCCATCCAAACATCTGCTCTCACAAAGTTCTTCATCACCTACAGACTGTTTCCTTCACTCCTTTAAGCTGGAAAATGAATGCAGTCATTGGTCCATGTTGGGAAAATGTCTGCATGCTGCTTTGTTCAGAGAGCTGATTGGCTGCTGACAATGAACTGATGCTGCATCAGAGCATGTGAGCTTTCCAGGAGCCGTTACTATGGTGAGCTAAAAGCTCCCAGAGTCAGCCAGTGTTTGTTAGAGCAAAAAGGCCCAAACAGGAAGTGTTTGTGTCCAATCCTGAAGCCTGTCACCATCCTCCTCTCACAGCTTCACTGAGGAAAGCAGCCACTGAGAAGGCTGCAGCTTTACAGGAAACACTGGATCTTTGCTTTCATACTAACTGTGTTTAGTACAATACTGCTGAGAGCAGCATGGACTCACTCCAACCCTCTACTTACACCAGTGTCTCCAGTCTGCAGTGTGGACTCTCCTTAAGATCAGACAGCTGCTTCACATCTGGATCCTGCAGCTTGTTTCCCTTCAGGTCCAGCTGTCTCAGATGGGAGGGGTTGGACTTCAGAGCTGCTGCCAGATAATCACAGCTGATCTTTGACAAACCACAGCTCACCAATCTGTATAAAGAATCAAAGATGTGAGTTTATTAGACAAAGTCTGAAATCATTCAGTGTTTCATAATCAGAGCTGAAGAAGGTTCAGAATGGAGAAGTTTAGAAAAACTCCAAACAGCTGAAGCCAACAGGATGCAGCTTCAAACAGGAATCCAAACTGTGCAGAGTTTTCAGACTATCTGCCCGATGCAGCCACTTTGATTTTGGACATTTGAATCTCTGTTCTAGGACTAAGTCCTTGAATCATTTCTTCCAGTTGGTCCAACAAGACAGACTCAGTATTGGACATGCGTTCTGGCTCCATGAGGGGAGCTTCTAAATCTGATGTGATGGCCCCTCTGGCTCTGTCAGATCTCAGTACTGAAGAGAGGTCAAACTGAGCACACAGTTGTTCCAGTCTGGACCAAAGACTCTATACTGGAACTGAGGGACTGCTCTGACTGCACCCACTGGGACTGTTTAAAGGCTCATGTTCTGACTCAGATCATCTATTTCTACTTCCATTTCTTTGGCTCAAAAATGGGGATTCCTGTGAAAACAGGAACTATTTTCCCCAATAACGAGCCCTGGATCAGTAAATCACTGAAACATGTTCTCAGTCAGAAGAAGCTGTCTTGTTCTGAGGGAGAGAATCCAAAGATTGAGGCACAGAAACTTGTTCAAAGAGAGATAAAGCAGCTAAAATCAGGTCTAAAAGGAAAGCAGAGGATGAGCTGAATAAAGGACACTCAAGGCTGGCTTGGAAAGGAATGAAGTCCATGGTGGGGATGCAGAACAAGGACAAAAGGGCATTTTTTCCTGATAAATCTGATCCTGAATCAGCAGCAGAGTCAGACTCATCTGATTCCAGCTCTGATCTCATTGATTTCAATGAAGAGCTTCTAATTTTAGGAAAGGGGTGGTAGGCTCTAAGCTTCACACTTGTAGCCCGGAGGGAAAAATGGGGATTAAATAAGCTTAATTCCTTCGGACATAAAAGCAAAGGTAACAGGAGTGTAATGTACTTTGCATATAATGTGTATTGTGTAATGGAAGAGGAATAATGTTATGTAAATATAATATGTTTTCCTACAAAGTGGCTGAATGTAACAGAGCTAACACTCTTAGTTCGTATTTTCTGAGTGGTCAGTGAAGGTGGTCTGTGCATGTTTACCTGTTGTAATTGGCTGGGTGTGATGAGAGAGAAAGGAGAGGAGAACGAGAGATAAACGGAGAACGGACGCAGCAGTGTTGCGCTAGCACACGATAAACTAACAAAAGAGAACTGACTAGTAAATACTACCCAGTGACTGTTAGTAGGAGGTTTTTGGAGACCCCCTGCCCAACAGCTGTGCAGCCGCAGACGACGGCGATTCAGAGCGAGGCATCAGCATCGGCGGCTAGCAGCTAACGGCTAGCAGGAGCTCGTCGCGGTGACGAGCGCCATCTTCTTTGCCCTGTCGGTGGCGAGTGGTGAGCGGAAACAGACTGCAGACGAGAACTGGTTGACTGTCGTCCGGAGGGGACGAGAGGATGAGCTGGTTCGCCACGCGGAACTGTAAGTCAGACGTTTCTGGTGCAGCTATCGGTGAGTGAAGAGGAGTTTCGCCGCTGTGCTGCAGCACACAACAATCAGGCCTGCAACGTTTGTGTGAATGCGAGCGTGTGTGTGGGGCCCATGTATGAGTACTGTCAAGTGACTGTGTATATTTGAATGACTGAGTAGTCAGAATTAACCCTTATAAGCCTAATCCATTCGGACTGATTGGGAACAGCTAAGGTTGAGTTCAATATTTTTACTGGTATTATAAGAATACAAGTGTTTTATCGTTTCATTTGTGTCTTACATTTTGCATTTCCAAGTGTGGTTTCTATCTTGAGTTCACGTTCAGTAAATGTTAAGTTTTGGAGTTAAAGAGTCGTCTGAGTCAGTGTTATTTTAAATAGTGTGTGATTTAAGTTTCATAATAGTAAGTCGAGCATCACATCATTGGCCACAAGTGAACCTTCGAGGTATCCACTTAGCATCGAACCCACACCCCACCTAGTTTGGTCAATCCTGGGGTTCCCGGTCTGAACACAATATAAAGCGGTGGGGTGCTACACACTGATGAGGTGTTTGTGTGTAAATCTCTTAGTGGGCTCACAGAGAGAAAAAGCCCTGGTCCTGATGCTTTGGGAGGGAAATGATGGAAGTGTTGGTGAGGAACTGAGTGGGGGGTTGATGTTCAGACATTTTCCAGTCCTCCTTGGAACAACAGGAAGTTCCAGCATATGGAAAGAATCTATTGTGGTGCCAGTGGCAAAGGTTCAGTCTCCTATGGCCCTCAGTGATGATGGTCCTGTGCCCCCCCCCCCCCCCCCCCCCACACACACACTCATTCTAACCCTGAATGTCAGAGTGTTCCTCCTTCTCTTTGCCATCATTCATGGTGGCAGTGGAGGACATTTGGATGTTGTGCGTCTGTTTTGTGTTGGACTGCTGTCTGTAAAGCAAACGGCCATTTTGGTTTGGATTTCAGTGTCAGACAGACTTTAAGGTGGAATGAAGTGTTTGAGAGTTTCACAGTGAATTATCCAGTGGAGGATTTTTCTTCTTCTTTGAAGCTTTGAAATGTCAACATTGTTCTGCTACAGTCAATGGACTAAAGCAGAGAAGAAGAACACAGACTTTACCATGAAGATCCTCAGTGTGGATCAGTATAATATCAGCCTTATGTCTGCAGTTTAGTGTTTCACATCAGATTCATCTCAGCACAACTAAAACATGGAGACTGACCTCAGAGTTTCAAGAACACATCGTGGACTCTCCAGAAAACCACACAGATGCTTCACTCCTGAATCCTGCAGCTTGTTGTTACTCATGTCCAGCTCTCTCAGATGGGAGGGGTTGGACTTCAGAGCTGCTGCCAGATAATCACAGCTGATCTCTGACAAACCACAATCCTTCAATCTGTATAAAGAATCAAAGATGTTAGTTTAGTAGATAAAGTTTGAAATCATTCAGTGTTTCATAATCAGAGCTGAAGAAGCTTCACAATGTACAAGTTTATAACATGGAAACTCCAAACAGCTGAAGCCAACAGGATGCAGCTTCAAACAAACACAAGAGAAAATTCTGAGAAAAATTCAGAATTTTTCACATTAAAAATTTATAATAAAAAACTACAAACACTTGAAAAGTCGTGTTGTTCCTTCCAGGAACCTCATGGCTTCACTTTTAAAGGTGAAGTTCTGCAGAGAACGTTCTCAATGCTGAACAACCTGCTGCTAGAATTCATGCTTTTGACTGTGGCTACAATCAGCAGAGGAACGTCCACCGAGGGTGAAGCTGTTTGCACTTTGGAAGTCCTGGATTCATCACACTGATGTTAATGTTAGCTCACTTATTCTGCCCAACGACCTTTAACCTTTGTTTTAGGGAGAAATGAGCAGACGGTTCACTCGTTCAGCTCAAAGAAAGGTGGTTTATTGACAGGAGCCAAACATTTGTCCAGTCCAGCAGATACTGGATTTAATTTGTCTCTCGTCTTATTTAGAAGCCCTAACAGTGAGACAGGCAGTCAGTGTGGAAATCCTCCTTCTCTGAGTGTGTTTCTGCAGAGCTTTATACCACCCTCTCTCTGCTTTTGTCTTTCTGAGTGAAAATACAAAGTCTGCACATGTAGTTATGAGTCCAAGCAGTGATTTAATCCTGCAGCTTAACACACATTTGATTCCCTTTGTGTGAGAACTGCAAGTGTCCAGAGTGAGGACAGGCTGAGAAAGCCACTGCTGCAGATCATCTGTGGGCTCTTTGAGGGAGAGCTGATGGGACAGAGGCTCTCCACCCCTGATGAGACACCAGGACAAATTCAGCACTGTGTGAGGAAGAGGAGGAGGAGGAGGAGCAGCCAGCAGCAGCTGAGAGATGGAGGTAAGAACAGGGGGAGGACAGACAGGCTGTTGTCTCTCTGTGAAGGAGCGCTACAACCGTTTAAAGAGCTCCTTCAAATCCATCGTTTTAGGACATGTTAGAATCCTTTGACCATCAAAGTGGGAGTTTTCAAAGGTGGAAAAAGCTGCCAAAGTGTCTGATGAAGGACATTAGCTAACTGTAATAACATGACAGTGTTGTGTTTACAGGCCCGTGGTCTCTCAGCCTCAGATACATCACAGACCAATCAAACATCTCAGTTTCATCTCAGCAAAATTCACACTAATTAGATCAAATGGAGATTTTCACGTTCATCTCTGTCAAACGATGCTGAACGAGACGCTCTCACAGCTGATGTCATGGTCGCTAGGCAACCTGAGCGGCCCTCCGTAGGCCGGACCGTCCCGTTTAACGGCCGTTCACTTCCGGCCTTCACGGCTTTAGAAGGATGCAGCCCCTGAGCCCCCTGGGATCCAGCTACATGTTCATGAAAAGGTACCTGATCATTTGGCAGCAGTAACAGTAAAGAGGGGAAAATTAATGCCACAGATATTATTTTTATGTTTCAGGGACATTATGCAGTGTTAATGGGTGCTGGGATCTTCTTCCATCACAGCTGGTTTTTCCCTGTAGCTCAGTCATTGATCCACACAGGACTGTGGAACATCAGCACTTGGAGAGGGATTTGAACCCTCGTCTTCATTCTGTGAGCTTCCACCTCTGTGATCTCTCTGATATACTAATGAGTGTCAGAGCAATCAGAGATCAGGATTGGTCCTTCAGGATGCTGATGACTCTGGAATCAGGAGTCTTCTGGATGCTGTGGAGTCCCATCATGGCCCAGTCCTTGATCAGTGTGTTAGCTGCTGTGACCAGTCTGTCTCCAGGCTCCAAAGAAATAGTCTGGACCTAACTCCCACCCACACCACCCTGTGGCCCCCACCCACACCACCCTGTGGCCCCCACCACCTCCACCTTAGAGGAACTAATTGTAATGTTCAGACTGCAGTGAAACTTCCTCCACTAGGTGGCAGTGTTTGATGAGAAAGTGTTAGTGTAGCTGCCCTGTAGGCAGGAACAGGAAAATGCAGGATTTGTCCTGAAATTGGGAAAAGTGGTTAGCACTATGGCCTTAAAGCAAGAAGGTTCTAGGTTGGAGCTTCTTGGTCAGCTGGGCCTTTCTGTGGACTTTGGATGTTCTCCCACAGTCCAGTGAAATGCTGCTTAGGTTCATTGGTGCTTCTAAATTGGCTGTAGGTGTGGATGTGAGAGTGTGTGCTTCTCTGTGATGGACTGCTCACCTGTTCAGGTGTACCACGCTGTTCCCTTCATCAAAGTTACCAATAAAGTTCCAAAGAAGAAAGAATGCAGAGAAATGTGCTGATTTAAAGCCTTTGAAGTGCTTCAGATGATATCTGTCCACTTGTGTCCACTAATTGATGAATGTCAGCTCTCTAATGCAGCTTTGATCTTCACAGTCTGCTTTATGAACCTCATTCTAACCCTGAATGTCAGAGTGTTCCTCCTTCTCTTTGCCATCATTCATGGTGGCAGTGGAGGACATTTGGATGTTGGACTGTGTTTTGGATGTTGTGTGTCTGTTTTGTGTTGGACTGCTGTCTGTAAAGCAAACGGCCATTTTGGTTTGGATTTCAGTGTCAGACAGACTTTAAGGTGGAATGAAGTGTTTGAGAGTTTCACAGTGAATTATCCAGTGGAGGATTTTTCTTCTTCTTTGAAGCTTTGAAATGTCAACATTGTTCTGCTACAGTCAATGGACTAAAGCAGAGAAGAAGAAACCAGACTTTACCATGAAGATCCTCAGTGTGGATCAGTATAATATCAGCCTTATGTCTGCAGTTTAGTGTTTCACATCAGATTCATCTCAGCACAACTAAAACATGGAGACTGACCTCAGAGTTTCAAGAACACATCGTGGACTCTCCAGAAAACCACACAGATGCTTCACTCCTGAATCCTGCAGCTTATTGTTGGTGAACAACCCCACGTTCCAGAACCAGGAGTCGTTACTCAGGTCCAGCTCTCTCAGATGGGAGGGGTTGGACTTCAGAGCTGCTGCTAGATAATCACAGCTGATCTCTGACAAACCACAGTCCTTCAAGCTGTATAAAGAATCAAAGATGTGAGTTTATTAGACAAAGTTTGAGCTTGAAATCATTCAGTGTTTCATAATCATAGCTGAAGAAGCTTCACAACGTACAAGTTTACAAAATCACTTGAATTTGAATTTATTTATTTGGTAGGGTCAATGCACATTAATAAACAAATTGTAAATGCGCCAGAATTAGCCAAAAGGCTATTTTTTATCTGTTGTCCCTGGACAAATCGCAATTTGTCTTGCTAAAAAACAAACTAAGGTTATACAATCAAGGTTAAAATGACTAAACTACACAAATTTGTCAATAAATAAAAGAGAAAAAAAGAAAATACAAGCAATACAAACAATAAATACATACGGAAACTACACTCGATTTTCATAAAGTATAAGTAATTACAACTAAATTAATTGTTCATATTCATGGCAAAAAACACATGTGGTCCCAAGATTGGATTAGGAGAAGGTGCTTGTTATACAGAATGTTGACAGATGTGATGTGTTATGAACCAATTCTTTAGTTGTTTTTTTAAATTGATTATAAGTGGCAGATGGTCTGATTGTCTGAGGAATAGAGTTCCACTCCCATGCAGCTGTAACCGAAAATGCACTCTGACCAAAACCAAATTTCCAGAAAGGAACAACACAATCTTCCCGGATCCCCCTCTTGTTAAACAAGATGTATTGTTCCTTATATTTACGAACTGAGTGAGTGGTGGAGATGACAGACCTTTAACAATTTTGTATAGAAGACAGAGATTTGAGAATCTAATGACATTCTCCCAACCCAAGAACCCATGTTTTTCTAAAATATTGCAATGATGATATCTTTATGTTTTTTTTGTCCAAGATTTTGATTGTTTGTTTGTATGGATTTCAGTGCTGTTGTATTTGCTTGTGACCAAGTTGTGAGAAAATAAGTTATGTGTGATAAAACACATGCATGCATGAACAATTTAGAAGCCTGTAGTGATAACTATGGACTTATAAACCTAAAATTGACAAACTAAATTTAACACAATTACAAACTTTTTTAATCTGAGGTTTAAAAGTGAGTTTTGAGTCTATTATGATACCGAGATATTTACATTCATTCACAAATTGTAGTTTTTCCCCATCCACATAAATATTTGCCTCACAATTTAGTAAGTTTAGATTTAGAAAAGAATATTCCAACTGTTTTTACTTACATTTAGTTTTAAGCAGGACTGGTTTAACCAATCTGATACATTAGCCAGGTACTGTGTAAGCTCATGGGTTACTTGAATTATGTTTGTACCATGTGTATAAATAACAGTATCATCAGCGTACATTTGAATAAAGACATTAGGACAAACTGAGGGAAGGTCATTTATGTATAGAGCAAATAACAACAGCCCCAAAATGGAACCTCGGGGAACACCTGTTTACAAAGGCAGAGGAGATGAAATGTAGTGACCAATTCTAACTGACTGTGACCGATGTGATAGATATGATTCTATCCATTTTATTGTATCTAAGGAAAAATTTAATTTACTTAGTTTGATCAATAGTATTTTATGATTTATAGTGTCAAAATCTTTTTTCAAATCAAGAAATACAGCACCAACAACACCACCCTTATCCAATAAGTATTTTAAGTTTTCAATGAAAAAACAATTTGCTGTCTCTGTTGAGTGCTGAGCTCTAAAGCCAAATTGCATGGGGTGAAGTGAAAAGGAAGAGGTGTTTAGATGCGCAACCATTTGTTGAGCAAGGAGTTTCTCAGCTATTTTAGACACTGTAGGTACAGTGTATCACAAAAGTGAGTACAGATATTTAAGTATATCTTTTCATGGGACAACACTGACAAAATGACACTTTGACACAATGAAAAGTAGTCTGTGTGCAGCTTATATAACAGTGTAAATTTATTCTTTAGATATTTAGGCATAAATTTTTCCGCCAGGCTCTCAGACTTGGTACGATTAAATCATATACCCTTATTAAAAACAATAGAGGATGATCTCACATGTTGGAATAGTTTACCTATATCACTCATGGGGAGAGTTGCTGCCATTAAAATGATGGTTTTACCAAAAATTAATTATCTATTTTCACTGATCCCTAATAAACCTTCTCTTCCTTGGTTTCAGTCACTAGATTCAAACATCTCAAAATTTTTATGGAAAAACAAACCATCAAGAATAAGCTTAAAACTTTACAAAAGCCAAAACACAGTGGAGGTCTGGAATTACCAAACTTTTATTACTATTTCTTAAGCAGTAGATTGCAGTATATTTCAAAGTGGATCAAATCCAATTCATTAGACAACCCATGGCTGGATCTAGAACAGGCACTTTGTGGAAAAATAAAAATCTCGGATCCAGCTTTCATTAGCCCTAGTATTAAGCATCATAACTGCTATAAAAGCCTTAGTATAAATACCTCTCTGACAGCCTGGTGGGAATTTTTAAAAATAACTAAATTTATTTATTTATTTTATTTTTGATCTCCATTAGCTGTAACAAGTACAGCTACTCTTCCTGGAGTCAGTCAAACATAGTACTACTAAAACATTGTCTTCACAATCCTTCACTATACCACCAACACAGTGACATAATTTTACCAAAAAATAAATAAATAAATAAATAAAAATAAATAAATAACCCCATCCTCCCAACCTCCCCACCCTTACACACACACACACACACCTACAATTACACAATCTTCACAATACCAAGAAACTCATAGCTCAATGTAAATATCATTTCATTAATTATTAGTACCAAAAATATAATAAAATAAGCTAATCCACCAAAACCAACCATTGTATCCCTTAATTAATCAACCATCATTTCCCAAACATGTCATTTTACCCAAAAATTAATTTCTAAGAAGATAACTTTTCAAAAAGTTTTTAAACTGGTACTTACTGGTTGCATTTATAATGTCACTTGGCAAATTATTCCAGCCAAACATTGCTCTATACATTACAGCACTTCTTCCTTTATTTGTCTTTACACTTGGAAGTATGAATTTACCCTCAGTAGCATGTCTGGTTTCATAGTCATGTTCTTCAGAACTAAAATTTAACTCAGCATAAAGAACATTTGGAAATTTTGTTGTAACAATATTTCTGGTTAATTTCATCAATGAGGCCGTAAATCGGTTTTCCACTGTAAGCCAAGACAATATATTATGCATCCAGTTCACATTGGTTCTGAAAGGACATCGAAGTATACATCGAGCTGCTCTGTTTTGAACCATCTGTAAATTCTTTATGAGAGCAGTAGCAGCGGATGACCAAATCTCAGAACAGTAGTCCAGATGTGACAGAACAAGTGTTTTTATCACCTCAACATTAGTGGTCCAAGATAACATACGGGAGCATCTTCTAACCATTGAGAGGCCTCTGCCCATCCTGCGCACTACTGTGCTAATATGTTTAGACCATGATAGTCCTGCGTCAACTTCAATCCCCAGTAATTTTGTTTCCTTCACCTGCTTAACACATATGTCTTTAACAATAAGGCTCAACTTTGGTTCATTCTGTAGCATATGTTTTGTTCCAAAAACAATACTTTTTGTCTTGCCAACATTTAACAATAATTTATTATTTATGACCCATTTAACTACACTTTTTAATTCTTCATCTAAAACAATTTCAAGTTCTTGAGCCATACTATGTGATGAATAGATTGTTATATCATCAGCATACATTGCTGTTTTAGCCTTTTTCAACACCAATGGCAAGTCATTTGTAAATATAGAAAACAGGAGGGGTCCTAAACAACTCCCCTGTGGTACACCACAGCAAACAGTCCTCTCCTCTGACAGACTTCCATTAAAGAAGACAGTTTGTCTCCTGTCTTCAAGATAACTCTTAAACCAGAGTGATGCTGCTGGACTGAAACCATAACACTGTATTTTTCTAACCAGAATGTTGTGATCAATAAGATCAAAAGCAGAGCTGAGATCTAGCAATACAGCTCCTGCTAGCTTTTTGTTATCCAGTGCCTTCAACCAATCAGTTGTCATCTGGGCCATAGCTGTAGCCGTCGAATGACCTGCTCTATATGCATGCTGAAAATCTGTATACAAGTTATTATCTAAGAAATATTTCTGAATTTGCTCAGAAACAATTTTCTCAGTAATTTTACTCAGAGCAGGCAAAAGACTAATTGGTCTACTGTTAAGGCCACAAAATGGTGCAGATGCATTTTTTGGTAATGGCACAATTTTAGCCAATTTCCAAGCCTGTGGATAAACACCATGCTGAAAACTTAAATTTATAATGTGAGCAACAGGAACCGCAATTATATTTGCAGCCAATTTCAATAATTTTGAGTCAACATTATCTACACCGGATGGTTTATCTTTACATTCCTGTAACAATTTTTCTACTTGGCCCACAGTACTATTTGCAATACTAAAAGTACATTTTCTTCCTCTAATAATACTATTTCTTATTAAAAATTCTGTATTTATATTATTAGTTTGTTCCATATCAGCTCTCAGCTTATTATTTTTATCACAAAAGTATTTATTTAAGTGGTTGGCTATATCCATTGGCTTCGTAATAAAATGTCCGTCTGATTCAAGAAATGATGGGGTTACTTTAGCATTTCTTCCTAACATATTGTTAAGGATACTCCATAATTTCTTATTGTCATATTTTTCATTATTAATCAAATTTTTATAATATGCCTTCTTTTTCTTTTCATTTAATTTAGTTACGTAATTTCGCAACTTTCTATATATCTGCCAATCTGATTCATGTTGAGAAATAATTGCCAGTTTTTTAGCTTCATCTCTCTGTCTCATACAGTCATTAAGCTCAGTATCAATCCACCCAGCTCTTACTGTGCCTACTGTTCTCTTTTTAAGTGGGGCATGCTTATCACTTACATGCAAAAACAGCCTATTAAAGGCTTTTACCGCGTCATCTGGATTATTACTCATCAATACTTCATCCCAACAGATATTACGCACATCCTCAATAAAGCTATCTTTACAAAAGTGTCTATATGACCTTTTAACTATTATTTTATGACCACCTTTTGGAACTTTGGTTTTCCTGACCATAGCTATTAAGTTATGATCACTACATCCTACCGGGATCGATATTGCTTTGGTACAAAAATGACCCGAATTTGTAAAAAAGTGGTCGATCAAAGATGATGTTTTCGATCCATCACTCCTATAGCATATTCTAGTAGGTTTTGTCACAAGTTGAATCAGGCCACATGCCTCAGTTACTAAATTAAGCTTATTTCTTAAGGGACATTGTAGTGAATTCCAGTCTACATTTAGGTCTCCCATAATATAAACTTCATTTTTACTATCACACACATTATCCATCATATCACATATTTTATCCATATAATCTGAAATTGCATTTGGTGGGCGGTAGCAACAAGAGACCAGTAAAGGTTTTAAATGTGGAATATGAATTTGAAGCCATAATCCTTCGATTTCAGGAACCATCAAATCCATTCTTATTTTTACAGGTATATGTTCTTTTATGTAAATAGCAACTCCTCCACCGCTTGCATTCCTGTCATTCCTATATATGCGATACCCTTGAATATATACTGAATGATCATCAAATGTTGAATCCAAATGTGTTTCAGTGATCCCCAAAATGTGTATATTACCTTCTAATAAAATCTTTGAGATGTCTATCACTTTATTTCTTAAACTACAAATATTTAAATGTGCTAATTTCAATCCTTTCTTAGGTAGCTTAGCAAACATCATTTTCTAATTATTACAATTAATAAAAAATAATACAGCTTATTACTTGAACTACTAATAAGCTATAGTCTCCACAATTACACTGAGAACAACTGAGAACAACTGAGTTCCAATGTCAAAAACATCACATCATACAAACACACACACTCATAACACATCCCAATTACACCCCCATCCCCACAAATCTTCACTTATCCCCTGTAAACTAACAGCCATTTGGAACAATCCAGATATTTGTCAGAAAAAGAAAATGCTGAATTTTCCGTTATGGTGTGATAAGGGTGTAAATAATTTAAAACATATTATCCAAGATGGAAACCTTATTACATTCCAAGAACTTATATCAAAATATAGAATTGAGAACGGTAGATTTCTGGAATATCAACAACTTAAGTCCATCTTACAGGGAAGATTTAACCTTAATCAATTGAATCTAGAAATGCCTACATGGTAAACAGAATTTCTTAACCTCTGTACCCCAAAATTGTTGTCAAAATTATATAAATTATTACTAAAAACTGATGATTCAGTTTCCCTCCCAATTGCAAAATGGGAGCGTGATCTTTCTGTTAACCTGGATCAAAATTTATGGACAGAAATATGTTTAAATATCTTCAAAATGACTAAAAGACCCCAAGTACAACTTGTACAATATAAAATTCTCCATAGAACACACTAGACTGGACAAAGGATGTTCCAAATGGGCCTTACATACTCGAACATATGCACCTACCAGTTTAGAGGAGAATTATCTACATGCTCTGTGGTCTTGTGTACCTGTTCAGAGATTTTGTCAGAGGATATGTGAAGACCTATCCACATGGTTTAGCTGTTGTGTCCCAACTTCCCCCAGACTATGCATCTTAGGTGACGTCAGTGAATTAGTTATGGAGTCAAATATATCACACATAGTTCTTACCGCCTTTTGCATCGCTAAGAAAACTATCCTCATGAATTGGAAGTCAAAAAATAAACTATGTATTACTCAATACAGAAATTTATTAATAGACCATGTTAGTTTAGAGAGAATGTCTGCTTCATCTAAAGACCAATTGGAGGAATTTGACTCTCTTTGGTTCCCACCGATCAGCTCCATTACTTGGTGGGGGTGGTTGGCTGTGGGTTCTGCTCCTGATGTGCTTTGTAGGCGGTCAGGTGAGGACTCTGGAGGCCCGTGTAGCTGGTAGCCTCCTGAGACTGGAGTCCTGGGGCGACCTTCTGGTGATGTCTGTGTGCCTGTTCTAGTTGATGGTGGTGGGGGGCTTGGATGGTGCTGCCTTACAGTCCTGGGGTGTGGGCCGGGGTGCTTGGGGTGGTGGGTGCCGGCCCTCGGTCGGTTGGCTGGTCTTCCCTGTGTGGCTCGGGGGCTGGGGTCTGGGGCCCGGGCCCTGGGGCCGTGCCGGCTCCCGGTGGGTCCCCCCTTGCGCTGGGGGGGTCTCTGCTGTCCCGGGTGCACCACCAGGTGGGGTGGGTTGACCTGGCCTGCGTCGGGATGTCCGGTCTGCACTTTTGGGGCCCTGGGGTGCCGGCATTGCGGGGGGGTGGGATGGGGGGTGGGGTCCGCGGTGGGGTGGTTGGTGGGGACAGGGCACCATATTTCCAACTCAGGCCAGTATGTTCTGTCGCTTGTTTGTGTCTAGTGTCGAGTGAATGGGCGTCTAGTGTGAGCGGGCTACCCTCTGCGATGGGGGCGGTGGCGCCAGTCTCAGGTGCTGCAGTGCTCTGGGATGCTGTCACCATGGCCCGGGGCTCCCCCCCACCCCCCCCCACCCTGTGCTGGGGTGTGGGAGGTCGCGGTGCCTATTGAGCCAGTGGACAGCTGGCTCTCTTATTCCAAGTTGTTTTTTTGTTTGTTTTTTTTTCCTACCTGGTCATACACCCCCCCCCCCCTCCACACACACACACACACACACACACACACACACACACACACACACACACACACACACACACACACACACACACGTAGGGTGTAGGATGGAGAGGCCAAGTGCAGAGCCGCGCGGCCACTTGCCTCTCCTTTTTAATTGCATTATAATTCACAACACATACACACATACTACTCGATACACATAGGACCTTTGGGGCAGGCATGTTACCCAGAGGTTGATGAGATGGGGCTGCTGAGGTGGCCCCATTCAGATCCTCATTACTGTCTGTCCCCAAATTTTATTTGCACTTTAGACATGGAGGGTTTTGGGGGGGGGCAGTTGGTGCTTGTGGTACAACTGCCCCCTCAATTTTAACTGCACCCTATACACCTCATTCATTCACAAACATAAACACATACACTTACAAGTTGGGCAGGGGGAGGGGGGGTGGGTCATCTCACACCCCGATTTCTTACACCTCGCCCGGGGTGGGGGTCGGGTAGTTCCTTGGGGACCGGGCTGGCGGTGTCTTGGGGTCAGTGTTGGCCCTGGGGTGGTTTCCACTCGCCCCATCTTCAGAGGGTGGGTAGCTATGGATGAATATGTGTCTTTGTATTTGTCACTGTCTTCGTGAGTATGGGTGGGTGAGTGGATGTGTACATACGGTGTATCTGTGTTTATATATGTGTGGGTGAGTGTGTGTGTGCATGTATGTGTATTTGTGCATAAATGTTTACATGGGTATGCTTGCGGGTGTGCGTGTGGTTGTATGTTTGGCTGGACCTGGGTCTGGGCCTGTGCCTTGCCTCCTGGCCACTCCTTGCTGGTTGCCTCCTCCCCCCTGCCCCCCTGGGGTGTGGGTACCTCCGGGTTCCTGGGTGGGGCTGGATGTTCTGACGTGGGTGGTGACCTGCTCCCCTGGGGGCTGCGGCGCAGGGCTACATTGGCTTCTTCGGCGTGGGGGGGGGGCTCTGTGGGGGCTCAGGCAGTCCTCGAGTGCCGGGGACCCTGGGGCCTTGCTGCCGGCCCGTACATGGAGCTGGCCGTTGGGGGGGGCTAGCTTCTCGTTGCCTCGGATTCTCTGGTGCCCTTGCTCCTTGACTGGAGGGACTCCGTCTGAGACCTCCCTCCCCCGTCTGCTGGGGTGGGTGTACGGTTGTCTTTGGAATGAGTGGCCGCGGGTCTTCGTAGGTCTTGATGGGCTGCTGGTGGCCTGGGCTTCCTGGGGCTCTCTTTGCCTGCCTCTAGCTTCTGATGGGCAGAGCTGTGGCGTTCTACCCTCATTGGTAAGTACATTTCATGACACAGACACAAACACTCACGTAATCATAATACAAAATGGTTGGTTTGTGTAACCAAGCAATTTTTTTCCCCACACAATTTTTAATTTTGCAAGTATTGTCAGTATCTTTTATGTTTAACAAGTGACTAATTATTTGGTTTATTTACTTGTGCTCTTTCCTATTTTTTTCTCTCTATTCTCTTTTTCCCCCTCTCTCTTTCTCTCTCCCTTGTTCTTTTCTTCTTTTCTTTTTCGTAAGCCTGTCAGCTCTGGCAAAATTTGTCACACAGTATCCTAAAAATAACTCAAATAAAATAAAGGGTCACACACTAACACAGTGTTTTTTCAACCAGTGTGCCGCGGCACACTAGTGTGCCGTGGGAGATCGTCAGGTGTGCCGTGAGAAATTATCCAGTTTCACGTAATATGCGATGAGTGTCTGTGCTGTAGTAGTGAATGGAGCATAATCATGTAATACTCTTCCATATCACTAGACTAGCAGCAGGTAGCGAATTGCATTGTACATAGAGACAAGAGAATTAAGCCGTGTTTCCATACAGACCGACTCGCCGCGATTTGACGGCATCTCCATTAGAATCAGGTACACTTTGCCGGTCCTTTTTCCTTACTCATTCACCCGAGGTTCTAAGCGATCCGAAGCGATACAAAAATATGACGCGGAGTACAGCATGCCCCCAACTGGCCAGGGAGTGTGGTCACTAGCGGAGGCATGAGAGCGACTCCTTCACCACAATAATTTTTAAAACCCCACAGCAAGAAACTGGAGTCATGCAAAGCACCGGTTGAATGCCCAGACCGACAGTTTGCAGCGGTAGTTTTGCAACATGAGAGCCATCTGAAACACACACACAGCATACATATTATAACCCTATACTGCCGGGCGATCGCCGCTACCAGCCGAACAGCTGGTTAGCACAGAGCCTGAGGCGGCTGATCAAAGGAACTTTGATTTAGAATCAGAATCAGAATCAGAATCAGAATACTTTATTGATCCCAGAGGGAAATTTCTGTTGTTACAGCTGCATCCGTTTCATTTAAACGAGTAAACCTAAAACACAATAACATACACTAAAGGCATAAAATATAAAGACTAAAGAGATAATTTGACTATATACACATCTAAATCTATACACATATGTAACTTGTGAGTGCAAAAATTTTTAAATAGGTGTCATTATATATATATGAGCAGTCCTTTTTGTACAATGTATAAGTGTATGTACAATGTATATGGAAATTTAAACAATTTTATGTACAATTGAGTACTGATAAATGAATGACACTGATGAACCACAGTGTCACCTATTAAGGGAGGAGTTATAGAGTCTGATTGCCACAGGTAGAAATGACCTCCTGTGGCGCTCTGTGGTGCATTTAGGTGGGATGAGTCTTGCACTGAATGTGCTCCTGTGTCCCATCACTGTGTTGTAGAGTGGGTGGGAGCCATTGTTCATAATGGCCTGCAGCTTAGACAGCATCCTCCTCTCCGACACTGCCATAAGCGAATCCAGCTCCACTCCCACCACATCACTGGCTTTGTGGATCAGTTTATTGAGTCTGTTGGCGTCTTCCGCCCTCAGTCTGCTGCCCCAGCATGCAACAGCATAGAGGATGGCACTCGCCACCACAGACACATAGAAGATCCTCAGCATAGTCCGGCAGATGTTGAAGGACCTCAGGCGTCTCAGAAAATAGAGACGACTTTGGCCCTTCCTGTATAGGGCATCAGTGTTCTTAGCCCAGTCCAGTTTGTTGTCAATGTGTACCCCCAGATATTTGTAGTCCTCTACGGTGTCCACACTGACCCCCCCGATGGACATAGGGGCCACCGGTGCCTTGTCTTTCCTCAAGTCCACCACCAGTTCCTTAGTCTTTGTCACGTTGAGCTCTAGATGGTTCCGCTTGCACCATGTGACAAAGTCCTTCACTGTCCTCCTGTACTCATCCTCATCACCCCTGCTGATACATCCAACTATTGCAGAGTCATCAGAAAACTTCTGAAGATGGCAGGTCTCTGAGCAGTAGCTGAAGTCAGTGGTGTAGAGGGTGAAGAGGAAGGGAGAGAGGACAGTCCCTTGTGGGGCTCCAGTGTTGCTAACTACTCTGTCAGACACACAGTGCTGCAGGCGTACATACTGTGGTCTGCCAGTCAGGTAGTCAACAATCCAGGACACAAGGGGGGCATCTACCTGCATCGCTGTCAACTTATCACCCAGAAGAGCAGGCTGAATGGTGTTGAATGCACTTGAGAAGTCAAAGAACATGACCCTCACAGTGCTGGCCGGCTTATCCAGGTGAGCGTAGACTCGGTTTAGCAGGTAGATAATAGCGTCCTCAACTCCCAGGCGGGGCTGGTAGGCGAACTGGAGGGGGTCCAGAAATGACTGGACCGTGGGCCGGAGCTGATCCAGGACGAGCCTCTCCATGGTCTTCATTATGTGGGAAGTCAGTGCCACTGGCCTGTAATCCTTGATGTCACTGGGTCGCGTCATCTTCGGGACCGGAATGATGCAAGATGTCTTCCACATCACAGGGACCCTCTGAAGATCCAGGCTCATATTGAAGACATGGTGAAGTACTCCACAAAGCTGGGTGGCACAGGCTTTAAGCACCCTGGGGGAGACCCCGTCAGGGCCTGCAGCCTTGTTTTTGTGGAGTCTCTTAAGTTGTCTTCTCACCTGGTCAGCAGTGAGACTAACTGTAGAGGTGGTGGGTGGGGGAGGGGTGGAGACGTCAAGAGGGCCATCACAGGAAGGAAGCAGGCTATTGTGAAGTGTGGGGGTGTGTGGGGGTGGAGTGGACTTCTGGAGACTGGCAGCAGAGCTGTCTGGACGAGGGATGACAGAGCCTGCAGTGTCAAACCTGTTGAAGAACAGATTTAGCTCATTGGCCCTGTCCACACTGCCCTCCATTCCCCTGTTGTTGCTGGTCCTGAAGCCAGTGATGGTTCTTATTCCACTCCATACCTCCCTCATGTTGTTCTGCTGGAGTTTCAGCTCCAGCTTCCTCCTATAATTGTTTTTAGCCTCCCTAATTGTTGTTTTAAGTTCCCTCTGGATCGTTCTCACCTCCTCCCTGTCTCCAGCCCTGAAGGCCTTCTTCTTATTGTTGAGAAGTGCTTTGATGTCCTTTGTTACCCACGGCTTGTTGTTTGGGTAGCATTTTACAATCCTGGTAGGAACAATGGTGTCCTCACAGAAGTTAATGTAGTCTGTGATGCATTCTGTGAGCCTGTCGATGTCCTTTCCATGAGGCTCACAGAGTGCCGGCCAGTCTGTCCCCTCAAAGCAGTCCTGCAGTGCTTCATAAGTGTCGTCAGACCATCTCTTAATTGTCCGTGTGGTCACAGGCTGACTTTTCACCAGTGGCACATAGCGGGAGCTGAGCTTCACCAAGTTGTGATCTGACCTCCGTAAAGGGGGGAGGGGGGAGCAGCTGTATGCATCCTTAACATTAGCATACAGCAGGTCCAGTGTTCTCTCCTCTCTGGTGGGACAGTCCACATACTGGGTGAAGTTTGAGAGTGTCTTTTCCATGGTGACATGATTGAAGTCACCTGAAATTGCAATAAGGGCAGTTGGGTGTTGAGTTTGTAAACACGCTAATGTTGAGTGAATGACGTCACACGCCGACGTCGGGTTGGCAGAGGGGGGGACGTAAACAGCCACAATAATAACATGGGAGAACTCCCTTGGTAAATAATATGGCCTCAGTCCAACAGCCAACAGCTCAATATCCGGGCAACCCACACGTTCCTTGATGGTAATGTGGCCAGGGTTACACCAGCGGTTATTAACTAGAACAGCTAGCCCTCCTCCTCTGCGCTTACCGCTCTCAGTGTAGCTCCGGTCAGCTCGAATAGTTTGAAAACCATCAATGGAAACGTTGTCATCTGGAATATCCTGGTGTAGCCATGTCTCTGAAAAGCACATTAGGCTGCATTCCCGATACTCTCTCTGACTCCTGACTAACGCTGTAAGCTCGTCCATCTTGTTAGCCAGCGATCTTACGTTGCCCATGATGAGAGAGGGGAGACGCGGCTTATATCCCGTCTTCTCCATAAGTCTCCGACGCTTGGCCCTTGCTTTTCCTGTGCGCTGTTTTGTTCCTCCTCTGCATCCTCGGTGTGACCGTCTCCAAAGTTCTTCAGGAATGTTAGTTATTCTGGTTGTTATGCCGGCCGGCTTTAGCGCGATCAGCTCATCCCGGTTGTAAACAAAGCGGACATGTTGCTGAGCAACAGCGGACATGTTGCTGAGCAACAGCGGACCAGGAAAGTGAAAGGAGCACTTTCACGACGAAAAAACAGACCAAAACCCTCTCTGCTCTCATGTTTCGAGAGGGAATGGGTTCACTAAGTTACCCTATCTATATAAATAAATATTACGATGTTAAAGGAAAGAAAAGAACAAAAACGATAAACACAAACGGAGCGCTGTAACGGGCAGCATGCACAGTTCCGCGCATGCGCACCAAACGCGACCGTTTGTCCTATCGAAAAAATTCAAATGGTTCTGAAAGCTGAGAAACTGCACTTCACAACCAACATAGGGTATTACTGTGGTGTTTATTACGCAAATTGTTGCCGTAACTCCGCGAACGGCGGCACTTTTGAAGTACACTGAGCCGATTATGACATGTTCGGTGGTATAGGGTTATAGTTAATGATAACCTTCATCCATTAAAACATTGTACGGGGACTTATGCACGATGATATTAAACTGGCATTAGCTGTGAGCTTGCCTCTGTCTCATGTATTGTTGTGTTGTGTTATTCCTGGTAACAGAATGCTGTTGGACAGAAATAGAGTTTGCAAAACACTTTGAAGTTTTCTACTATCAGACCACATTGTTGTGGCATTTGTTATGTTCAAGCTGTGTTTTTGAAGTGGACATGTTAAGTGCACTTTTTATTTGAAAGATATATATTATATGATAAAGTTCTTTTTTGTGTTCATTTGATTCCTATTCAAGACACTTTGATAAGAATGACTATATTGTTAACCTGTTAACTGGCAAGGGCCCGCCCGCGGGCCCTCTGTAGCGATTTCCGACTTTGAAGTCTCATAGCGTCACAGTAACGCTGCCGTTCGCCCTTACGATGCTTTTATATGACAGACTAGACCCTCAGAATTGGATTGACACCTCATTTGTCCAATCATGTTATGAAATGGGTTCTCCAGAGCCAATAATAACCAGACAGTGTCATGTGACTTTTCTGGACCTGCCCCCAAATCTTGTCCAATCGTTCTGATTGGTCAACTCTGATCCGAAATCCAAAACCACAGATGGATAGCCAATAACATTCCCGACACGTGGGTATATGGCACTATGGGGTTGGTTTTCACATGACTCCATAACCTCCCTGCGTAATCAGTGCGTAGTCGGTGCGTCCTCCATGCCTAAACTAAGCAGGAAGCAGGAGTCTATGCGCTGATGTGCGTAAACAGTATTCACAATGTTTTTTATCGCGAACGGATTATCAGAATGCATCAAAAACAGACTACATTCATTCAACGAAGTGACTAAATGACTCACGAGAGTGGATTATTCTGTATTAGAGGATTTTATTGCTGATTCGACCAGTATTATCGCTGCAAACGAACACCTGTTATTCAGAAGGCGATTCATAGTAAGTAAGTTTTTATTCTCAGCTCGTCCTCATATTATATGCTGTTCTGATGTAAATATGTATGTTATGGTGAGCTTGGCATGCACCATTACACAGAAAATATAACTGTGCGCCACTGTGGCGCCGCTGATATTGTGTGTCTGTGTGAGCGCTGTGTGGGCGTTGTGTGGGCGGCGTGATTTACAAATTGAAATTAGCTAGAGTCCAGGTGTTTGGGGGTAGGGAAAGGTGTACAGAGAAAATATAACTGTGCACCGCTGTGGCGCCACTTATATTGTGTGTCTGTGTGGGTGATGTGTGAGCGCTGTGTGGGTGATGTGTGGGCGGCGTGATTTACATATTGGAATTTGTAAGAGTCCAGGTGTTTGGGGGTAGGGAAAGGTGTATTGTAAGTATCGATTGGGGGTTTCGCGGGCTTCTCTATTACGTCAGTATCACCCGATAAAAGGGCACGGTGAGGTGGACAACGTCTCAGAGCTTCGTTTGAGATTCGTCGTTATCACATCGTTGTTTTGGAGTTTGCGAAATGGCACAGCGGACCGCCATCAAGACCAAGTTCAGTGCTCTGGAGGTTGTGGAATTGCTCACACGGAGGGAGAGCGACGTTTCAGCATCAGAGGTTTCTGATTCAACTGATGATCCAACATCAGAAGAAGATTCGTTTTCCGATGGAGATGACCAGTAAGTGTCTAAAGTTTTACAAGTTGGCGGTGTAGTGTATGGGAGGAGGTTGTACGTTTTGTATCAGACAAGGACTACTGGGAGGATTGTGGTTTTTATTTTATGTGTGTATGTACTGTCTGCATTTACTGTAATTTTTTTTGATATACAATGTATTTATTCTGTGTGTGTAAGGTAATCACTGAAAATTGACTGGGTTTTTTGTGCATGAAGGCCTGACATTTTCCTTCTTTTACAAATTAGGGGAACCTCTGATCATGAGTGGCAGCCAGCCAAAGAGAAGATGGTGGAAGAGGCTTCTTCATCTGATGAAGAGGATCTAATGCCTGTTACAGCACGGGCCAGAAGGAACTTTAGAGGCAGAGGCAGAGCCATGGGCCAGGACACAACCAGGAGCCGGAGCCGGGGTGGGAGCACGGGCACTAGCACGGGCAGGAGCGGGGGCAGGAGCACGGGCAGGAGCCGGAGCAGCACGAGGGGGGCGGGCACATCTACTCCAGCTGCAGATAGATGGCATGGTGTTGAGGAGCCGGATGTAACACCACCCCAACCCGCTTTCCGCCCATGCAGAACACCGGGAGCGCAGCTTATTATGACTGCTGCATATAGTGCTCTTGAGCTTTTTCAGCTCTTCTTCACTGTTGATGTGCTTCAGACACTGTTGACTAACAGCAATGAGTATGGAAGAGCACACTGCACAACACCATCCAGCCCTTGGACAGACATTACTATGCAGGATATGTTTGGCTTTCTGTCTGCTGTTTACATGTGTTTTGTCAAATGCACATCTCTAACGGACTACTGGTGAGGTGGGAAGCTGTACAAGCTGTTGTTTCCAAAGTCGGTCATGTCAGGAAGAAAGTGGCTCAGGATCCTCTATGCTCTTCACCTGAGTAGTGCAGCAGAGGATTCTGTAAATGAAGCAAAAAGAGGGACACCAGATTTTGACCGACTTGGAAAAATAAAACCTCTTTACATGCAGATGAGAGACGCTGCTGAAACTACCATCCTCGCCAGCACATAGCAATTGATGAGCGAATGGTTGCATCAAAAGCAAGGGTTATGTTCAGACAGTATATGAAGGGCAAGCCTGTTCGCTGGGGCTTCAAACTGTTTGTTCTTGCAGACTCCAGCAACGGCTACACCTGGGACCTCTTTGTTTATGAGGGCAAAACAGATAATAACAGTGGAAAGGGTCTCAGTTATGACGTAGTAACAAAGCTCACAAACACATCATTGCTAGGCACAGGCTATAAACTGTTTATGGACAATTTTTACACTAGTCCAACACTATTCCAGGATCTCATGCGGCAGAGGATCTGGGCATGTGGGACTATTAGAAAGAACAGAATAGGTTACCCCAAAACAACAGACAATGCCCTTGCTCCTAGAGCTCCACGTGGCAGCATCCGTTGGCTTCGCACCGGCTCACTTCTCTTCCTCCAGTGGCGAGACACCCGAGATGTCTTCCTCTGCTCCACCATCCACACAGCACACAGCAGAGACACAGTCACAAGGAAGGTGAAGGACAGCAGTGGTCGCTGGACAATGAAGGACATCCCAGTTCCTCCAGCCATCAAAGAGTACAATCAGTGCATGGGAGGAGTGGATGTCTCTGATGCACTGATTGGATACTATCAAGTCCTCCACAAAACCCGCAAGTGGTATAAGACATTCTTTTAGCACTTCCTTGACATTGCAGTAGTGAATGCCTTCATTCTCCACAAAGAGCTGCACACTGCAAAAGGACAAGTACCGATGTGCCAGAGGGCATTCAGGGAGACACTGGCTGAGCAGCTGATGCAGTTATGCACTGAGGGGAGTGTTCCCAGATTATCACAGCCAGGGCCATCTCAGCCAAGTGGCTCACAACACCGACTTCAGTTCATCACTGGGCACAAGACTGCTGGAAGAGTAAGATGCCGTGTATGTGGTTCGAAAACTGCAGTTCAGTGCTCCACATGTGACAAGCCATTGTGCTTTGTCCCAAACAGAGACTATTATAACCAGTGGCACATTGAAAATCCCATGTGAGGGGCGGGGTGGGGGGGTGGGGGGTGGGGTAGAGCAGAATAATTGTAAATAGTTGCAGTTTGCTGTGTTTTACTCTTTTTTTTTTCTTTTTTTTGTAAACATTACTCTGAAAATAAAATAGCATTTACAGAAATAGTAATTTGTGACTTGTTTTTTTTACAATGCTCAATAGTGTCATTCATATTTTATTGGATTAATATGGCTTTATTTATGATTTATTCAGTAATTTTGTGTGTAGTAGAGGATTCCTCAGGGTAGTATCTTTGATTAGAGCCCTCATTGATGACTGTATGTTGAAGCATTGAGGAGTTACAACCCTATGTAGTTTGCATATCAAAGGGTGCTTAGATGCGGCACATGGAGTCTCCAACTGGCACGTGAGAGACCACGCCAGGACATCAATGCACAAAAACCTTTACAAAACAATAGGCTTTTGTGCTATCTTGATGAAATTTGAAATGCACGTCAAAAAGACTTCATTCTACAGCTTCAATGTATTTTCCAGTCGATACCTTCTATATTCAGTGTGTAGTTACATGAAAACAAACAGGAAAAATCTAGGCAAGGCAAAAATTGTCTACTTTTTCTGTGTTCCAAACTTAATAGCTACATACTCATTACAGTTACAGTGCTTTTGACTACATAAATGAAAAATATAGGTTGTCTGCTTCGCAAAGACACTAAACTTTTGTGTGTACTCCAAAGAGTTCAGGAACAGCAGCTGATTTAATTTGGGTATGCTTTTTCAGGCGTTTTTTTTTTTTTTTTTTAGCCGCCAGTTAAGGGGTTAATATAGGCTACAGAGTATCATTTTTTTAAACATTTTTGGCTGGTGGTGTGCCTCGTGATTTTTTCAATGAAAAAAATGTACCTTGGCTCAAAAAAGGTTGAAAAACACTGCACTAACAAGAGAAGCCTATAGAGAACCTATAGAGCTCACCTTGAAATAGCAAATATGTTTGGCACAACAACGCGTTCAGGTCACAGTTCTGTTTGCAAGATCTGCCAGACATGACAGGCTAAAAAAAAAAATAAATAAAAAAAATAACTCAATATACAGCCATTAATGTCTAATCCAGCAGCAACAAAAGTGAGTACACCCCTTAGTGAAAGTTCCTGAAGTGTCAATATTTTGTGTGGCCACCATTATTTTCCCCAACTGCCTTAACTCTCCTGAGTTTACCAGAGCTTCACAGGTTGCCACTGGAATGCTTTTCCACTCCTCCATGATGACATCACCGAGCTGGCAGATATTCAAGACTTTGCTCTCCTCCACCTTCCGCTTGAGGATGCCCCAAAGATGTTCCATTGGGTTTAGGTCTGGAGACATGCTTGGCCAGTCCATCACATTTAACCTCAGTTTTGGGGTGTAATAGCTCAACAGTTGGAAAAAAATTTTCAGCGCAATTTGCTTCTGAGCGCAAGGACTTGTTTGTTTGGACTGACTGAGGAACTTCCTGCTGACCTTCACAACAACAGGCTTTTACGTATTCTGCTTCATTGTGCTCGGAAATGCATACTGGCTGTTTGGATCAGCAATAAAGTCCCCACCCTCAATCAGTGGAAACAGACTGTGGTTGGTATCATTCCATATGAAGCGTTCTCTACAGCATTGAAGGATAAGCCCTTTTTATTTTATCGGACCTGGGATCCATTCCTTACCTACTTAGGTGCCAATGCATCCCGCAGGATGAGATCAGGTCTTTTAGACCTGGCCTGGGATAAACATGCAGACCTATAGTTTGATATAAACTTTACAATATTTGCATATATGACTGTTCTTTCGTAGTCTCCCTGAGCTATTCTGTCCAAATAATTTATTTTACATTCCTTGTGGGTTTTTTTTTTTTTTTTTTTGTCTGTTTTGTTTATTCTTTGTTGTGTTGTTTGGTAATGCAGCTGCCAGCTTACACACTTATATTTGATATTTTATTTTGTTTTGTGCTGCTTGGTTTGTCTGTATTCTGTACACTGTTGCTTGTACTTGTACTGTATTGTACTTTGTCTGTCTTACCTGCTTTGCAAAAATGTTCAATAAATATATGTTTAAAAAAAAAAAAAGAGTTTGGTTAATGGGGTTATCAATGTGGAACTAAGATCTTGAATGTATCCATACCATATATGTGTAACACCGAAATTACTTAAAGAGATCTTACCTCAGGATTTTCCTTCCAAAATTTAAGGTACGGAAGCTTGACTGATTTGGGCCAGAAGGTTCGGCTACAGGAAGGAGGTATGAAAAGAATGAGACTCAGATGCAGGTTGTAGTTTTGAATACGGCCGGCTTGTGTATTTTAAAGAAAATATATTGTAACAAAGAAAATAAATTTTAAATAAAAGTTTCCCTTTGGTACCAGTAATCTTATTTTACAATCAATTGGCAATTTCAAAGCTCTCCCGGGTGCACCCTTCTAAATTCACAATTCAGGTCTCAGTTCAAAGCAAAACCTTTTAGTGATAAAATCAATTCCACATTGCATTCAACCATTTCGCAACAACACCTTAATTTGGAGGGATGGTCCAATATGTCCATACCAGGTCCTCTTCCTGCCTGTGGGAGTGTGCTAAGTCCGTAGAAGTCGTTAAGAAAAATGTCCAAAAGTCCAGAATGTGTCTGTGTAGGTGTGTGTGTGTGAGAAAGAGGACAGCAAGTGCCAAATAGTATGGAGAGGATTCTTCCTGCTGCTGCCTTACCACACTGAGCAGTGTAGCAAGGGGAGAAGTCGGCTGGTTCATCTGAGGGGTTGGCTGGCCATCACAATCAGATCGATCCAAACATATCAAATGATACAACACAAAAAAAAAAAAAACCTGACCTGCCAACGACAGTGTCATAAAACACAGTGAGTTTTCATTAAACTACATTTCACAACTTGTTAGCACTTAGAAGCGCTCCTTGGAACATGAACCATGTTTACAATTCAAAATGAATTAGTGCAAAGTGCAATAACCTTAGCATAGTTTTTAACTGTTTCTTCAGGCTCCTATCAATAGTTTAAATATTTACAATCTCAATCACATTCTTAATAAAAAACAAAACTTATTATAAACCTTTTGGTTTCGATAAATATGAAAACACTTTACTCACACTGAACTAAAAAATTGCAAATAAGCCAGGAACAGGTAAAATAATTTGCTCACCGATCTCACGAGAGGCCAGCGCAACACAAAATGGCGCCGCCTCTGACTCTCTACAACCAGAAATACAGAGAGAACCGATCCAGTCAACATTTGTGAGCTCAACGCATCACTCCAGCAGTTTACATACACAAAATCATGCTTAGCATCAGTAACGTTGCTAACTACTTACTATATATCGCTTTTGTGCTTTTTTTTTTCTTTTCATCTCCCTTTTCCTTAACAGCACGCTCAGCATCAGAGTCGCAGCCGGAAAAGAAAGAGGAAAGCCTGGCCCCCGTGACAGAAGCGGTGGGCGGGACAATGCGCCACTAGGCAGAAGATCATTGCTAAAGCGATGCTTGCATTTTTTTTCTTTCAGCTACTGATTATAACAATAATCAGTAGCTGAATAATAACAAATAAAACATAACTTATAAAACATAACTGTTGAACTAAAAACACTGCAATAACACATCTAAACTGAACAGCCTTGCTTCTAGATCTTAGTTTCAGAGCTTCTCCAGCTCCTCTGGATCCACTACATTTGAATCCAACATGTTCCACTGGTTCCTCTCTTCATGTTCCACACTGCCCTGGATGAGGTTTTCCTACAAGCTGCATAGTTGACTTTAATCCTGTGTGACCTTCCTGACCTACAAATACAGCTTCTTCCCTTCTCTTTCTCCCTGTTGTCTTGACTCCATCCACTTTTCCCTCACTTCTGTGGAAGTGTCTTCCCTTTGTCCCTGTGTCCCACCTGTGCTGCCATTTCTTTGGCATGTTGAATCCTATCAGTGCTTTTCCTCCCACTTTACAAAGAGCCACCTCCACCTGCTCTCCTTTAAGTTCCTGTTTAGCCAAAGTGTCTGCCATTTCATTTCCTTTAATATCCACATGTGCTGCTCCCAAATCCATTTCATTTCCCTGCCCTTCTCCACCAGGTGAGGATCCAGCAGGAGTGCTTCATCCAGGAAATCTGGCCGGCTCTTTGAGCTGAAATGATGTGAGCTAGTAAGCACTGAAGCTGCATCTGAAGCAAAGATCACTTTTTCTTCCTGTCACTTTTCTGTCCACTGCAGAGCCGTTATTATTGCTGTCATTGCTGCTGTGTATACTGCTGTGTGCTCTCACATCCTTTCTGATTCACTCACTCTCAGCTTTGCTGTTGCACATCAACTTCCTCCATGACCTGTTTCCATGTCTGCAGAGCCGTCTGTGGAAATGTGCAGGTAGCCTTGGTACAGCTGATCCAGATGTTCCATCAAGAAATGTCTGCTGTTGTTCCTGTTTCAGGTTGATCATCATCCATGAAGGTGGAGCTGCTAGAAATCCTGTTGGACTAAACTGGACTTCCACTGCTGGATTCTCACCTTCCCACCTGGAACCACTCCTCCTTGGCCTTTCTCTCTCCCAGTTATCAGTTCAAAGATATTTGGCACCAGCACCATTTATCATTTTTAGTCCATATTCAGGTAAATATGAGCTGAAGCTGCTGTCCTGTTGGAGGCTGCAGGGCTCCTCGAGGGCCTGGCTGACTGCCACAGATGTTGGGCTGATGTTTGCTCTGCTCTACACTCTCAACACTGAACATTCAGAGAACTGGAGCTAATATAAGAGCTGAGAGCCAAACTGATCCAGGAACAGCCTCTGAGTGTTGGACTCAGACTGATTAGATTTAGATTTAGGTTGGTTTGAGCACAAAGCCCTAAAGACACATTTCTGATATGTCAGTACTACTGAGGGGCAGCTGGTCCCATCTGTGGACACACAGTACTACACAACTCATCTCATACTCAACACACACACTTTGCATCAATCAGCAGCAGTTTGACTGGTTTCCAGGTGAGCTTCAGGTGAGCCATTTAGGATTCCTCCAGTCTCTGAGTCACAGAGTCACATGACCTCACCAAAGCTGATTGGTCGGTTGCAGTGACGGTCCTGGAGCCACATTAATTATGATGTTGTAGGATGAACAGGAACACGGGGATATCAGCCTGTTAGTGGGTTTAGTCGTTCCTGTTTGTCCTTCTTATTGAAGTTACCTGCTGAGAGCTCACACTGTTCTCTGTAGGAATGATGTCAGTCTGACTCGGCACATGTTTGGAGGCATGTTTGACTCTGCAGCACATTTTGGGGCTGATGTTTGCTCTTCTGGAAACTCTCAGGATAAAATATGGAATATGCAAAGGAGTGGAGACACATTTCAGTCTTTATGGACCTTTTTCTGTACCTGCCACCATCATTCTGCATCGTTGTGTTTAAATGAACTTTATGGTTTTTCTTCTTGTCTGATGGTTGCTGTTCAAAAATGTTTAATGCCATCAGCTGATCAAATCCTGTCTGTGGTTAAAGTGCTGATTTATTGCTAATTTTTTTCAAATCAAAGTTCTGAAAAAGAAATGCTTGTGTGCTCGTACATGTGAGGCTGCTCATTCACCGCAGTCCTTCCATTAAAGTAGAAACAGCACAGTACACATGCAGCAGGTAATACAGCCACTAGGGGGCGTGCTTGCTCTCAGCTTCCTGCAGCCAGTCAGAAAAAATGCAAATGAGGGAAAATCTGTGACGGCTTCAACAGAAGTAACGACTGTTTTTACCGAGCAAAACCACGAGCAACACGTCAACAATGATCCATCCATACATTAGAGGAGAAACAGCTGTTAGCCTCCAGGAACATCTTCACCTGCTTCACTGTCACTGTGTGGGTGGACCTGACTGAGCCCCGCCCACACAGTTTTATAATTAGAAATGTGAGTAAGAACAGTACTCAGTTAATCAGGGTCCCCTCTCTCTGAATTAGGAAAGATCGGGAAGCCGGGCGGCACCCTGTGGAGGACCGCATGTGGGCAGTGGACCGTAAATTGAGCATCACATCTGTCAGACAGACTTTAAGGTGGAATGAAGTGTTTGAGAGTTTCACAGTGAATTATCCAGTGGAGGATTTTTCTTCTTCTTTGAAGCTTTGAAATGTCAACATTGTTCTGCTACAGTCAATGGACTAAAGCAGAGAAGAAGAACACAGACTTTACCATGAAGATCCTCAGTGTGGATCAGTATAATATCAGCCTTATGTCTGCAGTTTAGTGTTTCACATCAGATTCATCTCAGCACAACTAAAACATGGAGACTGACCTCAGAGTTTCAAGAACACATCGTGGACTCTCCAGAAAACCACACAGATGCTTCACTCCTGAATCCTGCAGCTTGTTGTTCGAGGTCGAGGACCCGTAGTAGTTACCCAAGCCCAGCTCTGTCAGATGGGAGGGGTTGGACTTCAGAGCTGCTGCCAGATAATCACAGCTGATCTCTGACAAACCACAGTTCATCAATCTGTTTAAAGAATCAAAGATGTGAGTTTATTAGACAAAGTTTGAAATCATTCAGTGTTTCATAATCAGAGCTGAAGAAGGTTCAGACAGCTGAAGCCAACAGGATGCAGCTTCAAACAGGAATCCAAACTGTGCAGAGTTTTCAGACTATCTGCCCGATGCAGCCACTTTGATTTTGGACATTTGAATCTCTGTTCTAGGACTAAGTCCTTGAATCATTTCTTCCAGTTGGTCCAACCAGACAGACTCAGTATTGGACATGTGTTCTGGCTCCATGAGGGGAGCTTCTAAATCTGATGTGATGGCCCCTCTGGCTCTGTCAGATCTCAGTACTGAAGAGAGGTCAAACTGAGCACACAGTTGTTCCAGTCTGGACCAAAGACTCTATACTGGAACTGAGGGACTGCTCTGACTGCACCTACTGGGACTGTTTAAAGGCTCATGTTCTGACTCAGATCATCTATTTCTACTTCCATTTCTTTGGCTCAAAAATGGGGATTCCTTTGAAAACAGGAACTATTTTCCCCAATAACGAGCCCTGGATCAGTAAATCACTGAAACATGTTCTCAGTCAGAAGAAGCTGTCTTGTTCTGAGGGAGAGAATCCAAAGATTGAGGCACAGAAACTTGTTCAAAAAGAGATAAAGCAGCTAAAATCAGGTCTAAAAGGAAAGCAGAGGATGAGCTGAATAAAGGACACTCAAGGCTGGCTTGGAAAGGAATGAAGTCCATGGTGGGGATGCAGAACAAGGACAAAAGGGCATTTTTTCCTGATAAATCCGATCCTGAATCAGCAGCAGAGTCAGACTCATTTGATTCCAGCTTTGATCTCATTGATTTCAATGAAGAGCTTCTGATTTTAGGAAAGGGGTGGTAGGCTCTAAGCTTCACACTGATGAGGTGTTTGTGTGTAAATCTCTTAGTGGGCTCACAGAGAGAAAAAGCCCTGGTCCTGATGCTTTGGGAGGGAGATGATGGAAGTGTTGGTGAGGAACTGAGTGGGGGGAGATTTTCAGACATTTTCCAGTCCTCCTTGGAACAACAGGAAGTTCCAGCATATGGAAAGAATCTATTGTGGTGCCAGTGGCGAAGGCTCAGTCTCCTATGGCACTTAGTGATGATGGTCCTGTGGCCCCCCACCTCCACGTCTTTATTAGAGGAACTAATTGTAATGTTCAGACTGCAGTGAAGCTTCCTCCACTAGGTGGCAGTGTTTGATGAGAAAGTGTTAGTGTAGCTGCCCTGTAGGCAGGAACAGGAAAATGCAGGATTTGTCCTGAAATTGGGAAAAGTGGTTAGCACTATGGCCTTAAAGCAAGAAGGTTCTAGGTTGGAGCTTCTTGGTCAGCTGGGCCTTTCTGTGGACTTTGGATGTTCTCCCACAGTCCAATGAAATGCTGCTTAGGTTCATTGGTGCTTCTAAATTGGCTGTAGGTGTGGATGTGAGAGTGTGTGCTTCTCTGTGATGGACTGCTCACCTGTTCAGGTGTACCACGCTGTTCCCTTCATCAAAGTTACCAATAATGTTCCAAAGAAGAAAGAATGCAGAGAAATGTGCTGATTTAAAGCCTTTGAAGTGCTTCAGATGATATCTGTCCACTTGTGTCCACTAATTGATGAATGTCAGCTCTCTAATGCAGCTTTGATCTTCACAGTCTGCTTTATGAACCTCATTCTAACCCTGAATGTCAGAGTGTTCCTCCTTCTCTTTGCCATCATTCATGGTGGCAGTGGAGGACATTTGGATGTTGGACTGTGTTTTGGATGTTGTGTGTCTGTTTTGTGTTGGACTGCTGTCTGTAAAGCAAACGGCCATTTTGGTTTGGATTTCAGTGTCAGACAGACTTTAAGGTGGAATGAAGTGTTTGAGAGTTTGAAGCTTCTTTGAAGCTTTGAAATGTCAACATTGTTCTGCTACAGTCAATGGACTAAAGCAGAGAAGAAGAACACAGACTTTACCATGAAGATCCTCAGTGTGGATCAGTATAATATCAGCCTTATGTCTGCAGTTTAGTGTTTCACATCAGATTCATCTCAGCACAACTAAAACATGGAGACTGACCTCAGAGTTTCAAGAACACATCGTGGACTCTCCAGAAAACCACACAGATGCTTCACTCCTGAATCCTGCAGCTTGTTGTTACTCATGTCCAGCTCTCTCAGATGGGAGGGGTTGGACTTCAGAGCTGCTGCCAGATAATCACAGCTCATCTCTGACAAATCACAGTACCCCAATCTGTATAAAGAATCAAAGATGTGAGTTTATTAAAGTGAAAATAAAGCTGATGACATTTGATTTGCTGCAGTTTCTTTGTGAGGGAGCAGTACATACAAACAGCTGCAGAGGGCGTGTCTGATGGATTGAACATCAAACAGGAAGTGTTGAGCTGAAATCTGCTCAGAATGAATCAGAATCAGAATACTTTATTGATCCCAGAGGGAAATTACTGTTGTTACAGCTGCAACCGTTTCATTTAAACGAGTAAACCTAAAACACAATAACATACACTAAAGGCATAAAAATATAAAGACTAAAGAGATAATTTGACTATATACACATCTAAATCTATACACATATGAAACTTGTGAGTGCAAAAATTTTTAAATAGGTGTTATTATATATATATGCACAGTCCTTTTTTGTACAATGTATAAGTGTATGTACAATGTATAAGTGTATGTACAATGTATATGGAAATGTAAACAATTTTATGTACAATTGAATACTGATAAATGAATGACACTGATGCACCACAATGTCACCTATTAAGGGAGGAGTTATAGAGTCTGATTGCCACAGGTAGAAATGACCTCCTGTGGCGCTCTGTGGTGCATTTAGGTGGGATGAGTCTTGCACTGAATGTGCTCCTGTGTCCCATCACTGTGTTGTAGAGTGGGTGGGAGCCATTGTTCATAATGGCCTGCAGCTTAGACAGCATCCTCCTCTCCGACACTGCCATAAGCGAATCCAGCTCCACTCCCACCACATCACTGGCTTTGTGGATCAGTTTATTGAGTCTGTTGCCGTCTGCCACCCTCAGTCTGCTGCCCCAGCATGCAACAGCATAGAGGATGGCACTCGCCACCACAGACTCATAGAAGATCCTGAGCATGCAGGTGCAGGTGTGTCACAGGTGAATGTGGGTGGACTGTCACACTCTGTCACAGCGTAGCACGAGCGCACTAACATCCACTCTGATGGGAGTTTATTAGACAAAGTTTGAAATCATTCAGTGTTTCATAATCAGAGCTGAAGAAGCTTCACAATGTACAAGTTTACAAAATCACTTCTTCTTCTTCTTCTTCTTCTTCTTCAGCGGCTGACAGCCAACATAAAGATGTATTACTGCCACCTAGTGGCTGCACTGATGATATGAGAGCAGCAGCAAGGATGGGAGGTTGCAATCCCACAAAGCCTTTGGGCACTGATCTCCACAGCCCACTAGTACATGTGACCTTTGACCCCTGATTCTCTGAAGAATTCCTGTTTCCCTTCCAAAGCTCCAAAGTGCTGCTGTGCCTCCATTGATAACCCCCTGCAATAACACATCTAACCTGAACTCCTGCACAGCCTTGCTTCTAGATCTTAGTTTCAGAGCTTCTCCAGCTCCTCTGGATCCACTACATTTGAATCCAACATGTTCCACTGTTTCCCTCTCTTCATGTTCCACACTGCCCTGGATGAGGTTTTCCTACAAGCTGCATAGTTGACTTTAATCCTGTGTGACCTTCCTGACCTACAAATACAGCTTCTTCCCTTCTCTTTCTCCCTGTTGTCTTGACTCCATCCACTTTTCCCTCACTTCTGTGGAAGTGTCTTCCCTTTGTCCCTGTGTCCCACCTGTGCTGCCATTTCTTTGGCATGTTGAATCCTATCAGTGCTTTTCCTCCCACTTTACAAAGAGCCACCTCCACCTGCTCTCCTTTAAGTTCCTGTTTAGCCAAAGTGTCTGCCATTTCATTTCCTTTAATATCCACATGTGCTGCTCCCAAATCCATTTCATTTCCCTGCCCTTCTCCACCAGGTGAGGATCCAGCAGGAGTGCTTCATCCAGGAAATCTGGCCGGCTCTTTGAGCTGAAATGATGTGAGCTAGTAAGCACTGAAGCTGCATCTGAAGCAAAGATCACTTTTTCTTCCTGTCACTTTTCTGTCCACTGCAGAGCCGTTATTATTGCTGCCATTGCTGCTGTGTATACTGCTGTGTGCTCTCACATCCTTTCTGATTCACTCACTCTCAGCTTTGCTGTTGCACATCAACTTCCTCCATGACCTGTTTCCATGTCTGCAGAGCCGTCTGTGGAAATGTGCAGGTAGCCTTGGTACAGCTGATCCAGATGTTCCATGAAGAAATGTCTGCTGTTGTTCCTGTTTCAGGTTGATCATCATCCATGAAGGTGGAGCTGCTAGAAATCCTGTTGGACTAAACTGGACTTCCACTGCTGGATTCTCACCTTCCCACCTGGAACCACTCCTCCTTGGCCTTTCTCTCTCCCAGTTATCAGTTCAAAGATCTTTGGTGTGATGGAACCTCTGGATCCTTTCAATGAAGCCCAGTAAACCCCTGTTAGCTGCTGGGCTCTCAAAGCATCTCTCCTACTGCACTCCCCCCTCTTCCCTGCAGGTGTCGCTGTTGGCGTCGTTTTAATCTGAATTCCAATAAGGAATACTTTCCAAAAATGATTTTATAAATGATGGTGAGATTTGGTAAAGATTGATTTCAGTCACTTCCTGTTTGGAACATTTTGACCTCCCTCATGTGTCACTAAAATAAAGGAGGACCAACCTCCTCTGCGTCAATGGACCAGCCGCCACTGATGGAGAATTTTGAATATGTGCTGATGCAGAAGTGAATGGATAATATAACTTTATTGATGTCACCATGCTGCAGTCACAGAGATGGAAATAATCACAGAGGTACCCTGGGTAATGATGAGCCAGGATCTGGTGGAGTTTACCTCAAACTGGCATTTCTCCTGAATAAGCTGACGGAGCGTTTCAAATCCAATTCTGAGTCCTGGCACAGCCAGAAATACTCTGAGGACACTGCCATGGTGACGTGCATCAGGAAAGGACACAAATCTGAATACAGGGATCTCATTAAAGCCTTTAGTGAGTCACAAACAACAACTCATACTGAGCACCTCTAAGATGAAGTACAGTTATGTTCAAAATAATAACAGTGCATTTAAAGCATGAGTAAAGCTTGGAATCCTTAAATTGTTTTTATTTCCAGGCATTGGGGACACTGCAAATTATATTCTAAATCAAAATATGACGAAAAATGTATAATTTTCCAATTACTTAACAGGAAATGAAGAAAAATGAATGTTGGTCTGTTCAAAAAAAAAGCAGTGTCTGCATTTTCCTTTATAAACTCAAATATTCACTTTATGAACTGAAAAATATTTAGGAATTAGCATTCCTGTGAATCACTAAACTAATATTTAGCACCATAACCACTGTTTCTGAAAACTCATTCACATCTGTGTTGCATGGAGTCGACCAACTTCTGGCACCTGTAAACAGGTATTCCAGCCCAGGATGATGTGACAACTTTCACAATTCCTCTGCATTTCTTGCTTTTGCATCAGAAACAGCATTTTTGATGTCACCCCACAAGTATTCTATTGGATTAAGGTCCGGGGATTGGGCTGACCACTCCATAACTTTAATTTTGTTGGTCTGCAACCAAGATGCTGCTGCTTACTGGTGTGTTTGGGGTCTTTGTCTAGTTGAAACACCCATTTCAAGGGTATTTCATCTTCCGCATAAGGCAACATGACCTCTTCAAGGATCTGATATATGCAAACAGATCCATGATCCCTGGTATGTGATAAATAGGCCCAGCACCATAGTAAGAGAAACATCCCCATATGATGATGCTTGCACCACCAAGCTTCACTGTGTACTGTGGCTTGAATTCACTGTTTAGGGGTCGTCTGACAAACTGTCTGGGGCCCTTGGACCGAAAAAGAACAATCTTACTTTCATCAGTCAACAAAATGTTTCTACATTCTCTACAGGTCAGTCAATGTGTTCTTTGGCAAACTGTAACCTCTTCAGCACATGCCTTTTTTTTTAACAGTGGGACTTTATGGGGGCTTCTTGCTGACAGATTAGCTTCACACAGGTGTCTTCTAATTGTCACAGTACTCACAGGTAACATCAGACTGTCTCTGATCACCCTGGAGCTGATCATTGGCTGAGTCTTTGCCATCCTGGCTATTCTTCGATCCATTTGAATGGTAGTCTTTTCATCCATTTTAGAGCATTGGAGATCATTTTAGCTGAGCAGCCTGTCGTTTTCTGCATTTCTTTATATGTTTTCTCCTTTTCAATCAACATTTTAAAGAATGCTTTTCTTTTGAACGATCTCTGGAACGGACCATTTTTCTCAGGTTTTCAGTAAGAAATGCATGTACAACATGTGTTGGCTTCATCCTTAAATAAGGGCCACCTGATTGATGCCTGTTTTTTCACAGAATGAATAGAATAGAATAGAATAGAATAGAATGCCTTTATTGTCATTATACAGGATGTACAATGAGATTGGAGGGCCACTCCTGTTCAGTGCCATGCAACAGAAAATCAAACTCTCTAAAATAAAAATAAAAATATTATAATCTAGTATAATCAAGAAATATACAGAAAATAAACAATGTGTAAAATATACACATTGACCTCACTGATTGGACTCTACACTGCTATTATTTTGAACACACCCCTTTCAATTAATTATTCAATTACACAGACTCAGGAGCATGCATCTCATGAATGTTGGCTCTGTTGGTTTTCTATCACTCTACTACACCTACCACTGCACGTATACTGACGCGGGCGCCGAGAGTAAACGACAGCTTACGGGGCAGCGCATTTGCGTTTGCCTGAGATGGATATGGTCGTTTACGTACCACCAGAAGCAGCGTGGGGGTAAAGGTACGGGGGAGCTGGCTGACGGGAGGTGTTAACGACTCTACTTTACATATGAATAGCAGCGCTGCAAGCCGAAGCAGCGACAACAGACTAACGTGGCTTTGCAGTCATTGGATGAAAAAAATGACATCACAATTCATCACTCACATGTGATTGGTTGGTAGAGCTGTCCCCCATTGGCCTTTATAAAGACAGCCCTGGGTAAGGCCCTCCCTAATAAATAATAACCCAGTAATAAAAATTATTTTTAAATTATTACTATTTCTGTGATATCTTCTGTTATTTTCTGTGTTGTATTCATGCCATGCTAATAACCTCAACTAAAGGGAATTCAGTTACGAAAAACAAATTGTGAGGCACAAGTTAGAATTTTTGTTTTTTATTTATAAATCAATATGCACATACACACACGTCATGTAATATATATATATATATATATATATATATATATATATATATATATATATATATATATATATATATATATATATATATATATATATATATATATATATATATATATATATATATTATAAAAATCCCAGCTCGCCCCTACGGGTGGTCTCTTTTGCCCTCCAAGCTCGGGTCCTCTACCAGAGGCCTGGGAGCTTGAGGGTCCTGCGCAGTATCTTAGCTGTTCCCAGTATTGCGCTCTTCTGGACAGAGATCTCGGATGTTGTTCCAGGAATCTGCTGGAGCCACTCTCCCAGTTTGGGGGTCACTGCCTTGAGTGTTCGATTACCACGGGGACCACTGTTACCTTCATCTTCCACATCCTTTCCAGCTCCTCTCTGAGCCCTTGGTATTTATCAAGCTTCTTGTGTTCCTTCTTCTTGATGTTCCCGTCACTTGGTATTGCAACGTCTATCACCACGACTTTCTTCCTTTGTTTGTCCACCACTATGATATCCGGTTGGTTAGCCACCACAAATTTGTCTGTCTGTATCTGGAAGTCCCACAGGATCTTAGCTCTGTTGTTCTCAACCACCCTTGGGGGCCTGTCCCATTTTGACCTCGGGACTTCCAGGTCATACTCGGCACAGATGTTCCTGTATACTATGCCGGCCACTTGGTTATGGCGTTCCATGTATGCCCTGCCTGCTAGCATCTTGCACCCTGCTGTTATGTGCTGGATTGTCTCAGGAGCATCTCTGCACAGCCTGCACCTGGGGTCTTGCCTGGTGTGGTACACCCCAGCCTCTATTGATCTCGTACTTAGAGCTTGCTCTTGTGCTGCCATGATTAGTGCCTCTGTGCTGTCTGTCAGTCCAGCCTTGTCCAGCCATTGGTAGGATTTCTCTATGTCAGCCACTTCTTCTATCTGTTCTGTACATGCCGTGCAGAGGCCTGTCCTTCCATGATGGTTCCTGTTCTTCATTCTCTTCTTTCTCAGGTCTCTGCTGCCTGAGGTACTCACTAAGCACATGATCCTTTGTGGCCATCTTCCTGATGTATTCATCGATCTTCATTGTTTCATCTAGGACAGTGGTTCTGACACTCACTAGTCCTTGGCCACCTTCCTTCCGCTTAGCTAACAGTCTCAGGGTGCTGGATTTGGGGTGAAACCCTCCATGCATGGTAAGGAGCTTTCTTGTCTTAACATCGGTGGCTTCCATCTCCTCCTTTGGCCAGCTTATTATCCCAGTAGGGTATCTGACAACTGGCAGGGCATAGGTGTTGATAGCCCGGATCTTGTTCTTTCCATTCAGCTGACTCTTCAGGACTTGCCTTACTCTCTGCAGGTACTTGGAGGTTGCAGCTTTCCTAGCGGCCTCTTCATGGTTCCCATTTGCCTGTGGGATTCCAAGGTACTTGTAGCTGTCCTCAATGTCTGCAATGTTGCCTTCTGGTAGTGTAATCCCCTCAGTTCTGACTACTTTTCCTCTCTTAGTTATCATCCGACTACACTTCTCCAGTCCGAATGACATGCCGATATCATTGCTGTAGACGACGTCCTCCATTGTCGTACCAGGAAAGCAGCTCATTGATTGTATGACACTGAGATCATTCCAGTCTATTAAAAAGTTATGAAACAAACAGGCATGTCCACGTGCGATCACAGCAGAACACTGAGTCCATTTTAAATATGAAGTGGCTTACTGATGATGATATAAACATGGAGTTTCCTTCCAGCTGCTAAATGTGTTTAATTCCAGCATTATGGCTTTATTTTGGTCATTAGTTTGGTACGAAAAGTGTTTTGTTAATGGTTGGACAGCGATGAGTAGTTCTCTTTAAATATGAACTTTGGCTCCTCTAATTTTATACACATCATCAGATTAAACAGTTATTGTCCCCCCTGTAGGCCCACCACCCGCAGGAGGCGTCATAGGGGTTAGGTGCAGTGTGTGTCAGGTGGTGGCCAAGGGCGGAGGCCCTGGTGGACCAATCCCCGGCTATCGAGACTGGCTATTGAGACATGGAATGTCACCTCACTGGTGGGGAAAGAGCCTTAGCTAGTGTCAAAGGTTGAGAGATACCAGCTAGATATAGTTGTGCTCACCTCAACGCATGGCCTGGGCTCTGGAACCAGTCTCCTGGAGAGGGGCTGGACTCTGTTCCAGTCTGGAGTTGCCCTCAGTGAGAGGCGGCAAGCTTGTATCCCCCCCACATGCTGCTGTTCATCGGAGTTTTCACTGGTTTACGAGAGGGTTGTTTCCCTGCACCTTCAGGCCACGGAACGGCTCCTGACTGTTGTTTGCGCTTATGTGCCGAATGACAGTTCAGAGTACCCACCCTTTTTGGAGTTGCTGGGCGGGGTGCTGGAGAGTGCTCCATCTGGTGACTCCGTACTCTTCCTGGGAGACTTCAATGCTCACGTGGGCAATGACAGTGAGACCTGGAGGGGCGTGATTGGGAGGAACGGACTGCAAGACCTGAACCCGAATGGTGTTTTGTTGTTGGACTTCCGTGCAAACCACAGTTTGTCGATAATGAACACCATGTTCAAACATAAGGATGTCCATAAGTGCACATGGCGCCAGGACACCCTAGGTCGCAGGTCGACGATCGATTTTGTAATCGTATCATCAGATCTGCGGCCGTATGTTCTGGACACTCGGGTGAAGAGAGGAGCTGAGCTGTCAACTGATCACCACCTGGTGGTGAGTTGGATCAGGTGGTGGGGGAAGATGCTGGACAGACCTGGGGCACCGAAATGTATTGTGAGGGTGTGCTGGGAACGCCTGGCAGAAGCCCCAGTCCGCGGGATCTTCAACTCCCACCTCCAGCAGAACTTCGACAGCATTCCGAGGGAGGCTGAGGATACTGAGTCCGAATGGACCATGTTCCACACCACCATTATCGAGACTGCTGCTCAGAGTTGTGGCTGCAAGGTGGTTGGTGCCTGTCATGGTGGTAATCCCCGAACCAGATGGTGGTCACCAGAGGTAAAGGGAGCCATTAAGCTGAAGAAGGAGTCCTATCGGGCTTGGTTAACCTGTGGGACTCCGGAGGCAGCTGACAGGTATTGGCAGGCCAAGCAGAACGCAGCTTGGGCAGTGGCCGAAGCAAAAACTCGGGTGTGGGAGTTCAGTGAGGCTTGGAAAAAGACTTTCGGACGGCATCTAAGCGATTCTGGCAAATCGTCTGGTGACTCAGGGGTGGAAAGTGGTGCTCTACTCACACGGTTTATAGTGCGGGTGGGGTGCTGCTGACTTCAACTGAGGCTATAGTCGGACGGTGGAAGGAATACTTCAAAGATCTCCTGAATGCCACTGACACGCCTTCTGTAGTGGAAGCAGAGTCTGGGGACAAGGGAGATGACTCGCCTATCACTGGGGGTGAGGTCACTGAGGTTGTTAAACAACTCCTTGGTGGCAGGGCCCCTGGGGTAGATGAGGTTCGATCTGAGTTCCTGAAGGCTCGGGATGTTGGAGGGCTGTCTTGGTTCACACGCCTCTGCAACATCGTGTGGAGATCTGGGGCAGTGCCATTAGAGTGGCAGACTGGGCTGGTGGTCCCCATCATTAAGAAGGGAGACCGGAGGGTGTGCTCCAACTTTGGGGGATCACACTCCTCAGCCTCCCCGGTAAGGTCTATGCCAGGGTCGTCCTGGTCGTGGAACGCTGGACCAGCTCTTGAACCTCTCAAGGATATTCGAGTGTGCATGCGAGTTTGCCCAACCAGTCTACATGTGCTTTGTGGACTTGGAGAAGGCATTCGACGTGTCCCTCGGGGTATCCTGTGGGAGGTCCTGCAGGAGTATGGGGTGTCTGGCCCATTGTTGCGGGCCATTCAGTGTCTGTACAACCGCAGTGAGAGCTTGGTCCGTATAGCCGGTAATAAGTGGGATTTGTTTCCTGTGGGTGTTGGACTCCATCAGGGCTGCCCTTTGTCACCGATTCTGTTCATAATTGTTATGGACAGAATTTCTAGGCGTAGCCAGGTGGCAGAAGGCTTCTTCCTTGGTGGCCTCAGAGTCTCATCTCTTGCTCTTTGCAGATGATGCGGTCCTGCTAGCTTCATCAGGAGGTGGCCTCCAGCTTGCAGTGGAACAGTTTGCAGCTGAGTATGAAGCAGCTGGCATGAGAACCAGCATCTCTAAACCTGAGGCCATGGTCCTCAGCCGGAAAAGGGTTGAGTGCCCTCTCCAGCTCAGGGATGAGTTCCTGCCCCAAGTGGCGGTGTTCAAGTATCTCGGGGTCTTGTTCATGAGTGATGGGAGAAGGGAGCGTGAGATCGACAGACGGATTGGGGCTGCTTCTGCGGTGATGCGGACGCTGCACCGGTCTGCTGTGGTGAAGAGGGCGCTTAGTGTAAAAGCTAAGCTGTCGATTTACCGGTCGATCTACGTTCCTACCCTCACCTATGATCATGAACTTTGGGTAGTGACCGAAAGAATAAGATCGCAAATACAAGCGGCAGAAATGAGTTTCCTTCGAAGGGTGGCTGGCCTCTCCCTTAGAGATAAGGTAAGGAGTGCAGCCATCCTGGAGGGGCTCAGAGTAGAGTCGCTGCTCCTCCACATCTAAATGAGCCAGTTGAGGTGGCTCAGGCATCTAACTAGGATGCCTCCTGGCCACCTCTTGGGTGAGGTGTTCCAGGCATGTCCCACTAGGGAGGAGGCCCCGTGGTAGACCCAGGACACCCTGGGGAGATTATATCTCTCGGCTGGCCTGGAAACGCCTTGGGGCCCCTCCGAATGAGCTGGAGGAGGTGGATGGGGAGAGGGAAGCCTGGGCTTCTCTGCTTAGGCTCCTGCCCCCGCGACCCGGCCCCGGATATGTGGAAGAGAATGGATGGATGGATGGACAGTTATTGAATGGAGACACATTTCAGTCTTTATGGACCTTTTTCTGTACCTGCCACCATCATTCTGGATCTTTGTGTTTAAATGGACTTTATGGTTTTTCTTGCTGTCTGATGGTTCCTGTTCAAAAATGTTTAATGCCATCAGTTGATCAAATCCTGTCTGTGGTTAAAGTGCTGATTTATTACTAATTTGTTTCAAATCAAAGCTTTGAAAAAGAAATGCCTATGTGCTTGTACATGTGAGGCTGCTCATTCACTGCAGTCCTTCCATTAAAGTAGAAGCAGCACAGCACACATGTAAGGCAGCAGTTAATGCAGCCACAAGGGGGCGTGCTCGCTCTCAGCTTCCTGCAGCCCGCCAGAAAAAATGCATAATGACTTAATGTGTGCTCTGTGTCAACAGCTGCTGGAGGCGAGGGCGAGTGTCCTGGCAGCTAAGGAGGTTGCCTTCTGGGACGGTGTCACCACTGACCTCATGTTGGATGAGGAAGATGGCATCTCAGAGGGCGTATCGGGCTGGATTAAGAACCCCAAGCTTCCCCAGCCAGGAGCTCAGTGACCTCTGAGCCAAACTGCAAGACAGACTAGAAGCTCACCCTAAATACAACGATGCACCGTAAGTGTTTGTATGCTGGACCATGCTCTGAGAGAAAGCCACCACCACATGGCCCAGAAGTAGCAAAGAATTATATGTCATATTGTTTTTGTTTTCTCTCTATATAATGTATGTATATGATCTGTGTGTATGTGCATATTGCTTTATAAATTAAAAAGAAATTCAAACTTGTGCCTCACAATTTGTTTCTCTTAATTGAATTCCATTTAGTTGAGGTTATTAGCATGGCATGAATACAACATTTCATACAAGGTATATCACAGAAATAGTAATTAAAAATAATTTTTATTACTGGGTTATTATTTATTAGGGAGGTGCTTACCCAGGGCTGTCTTTATAAAGGCCAATGGGGGACAGCTCTATCAACCAATCACATGTGAATGATGAATTGTGATGTCATTTTTTTCATCCAATGACTGAGAATCTACGTGGGTCTGTTGCCGCTGCTTCAGCTTGCAGCGCTGCTATTCATATGTAAAGTAGAGTCGTTAACACCTCCCGCTGGCCGGCTCCCCCGTACCTTTACCCCCAGCTGCTTCTGGTGGTACGTAAACGACCATATCCATCTCAGGCGAACGCAAATGTGCTTCCCCGTAAGCTGTCGTTTACTCTCGGCGCCCGCGTCAGTATGCGGGGTTGAAAATCCCTATTTTCATGGAGTGTTTTTCAACATAAACACTGATAACACAACAACAATCAGCTGTTTTAGTTGCAGTCTGTCTGCACAAGCGCAAAGAGGCGGAGCCGGTGAGCTCAGATGGAGCAGAAGGAAATGTTTTTCTAGCGTCCAAATGAAGCTTTTCAGCCCGGTAACCTCCATTAAACCTTTACTGGGAAACAGATGGAGGTCCTTCATCAACCACCTGATCAGTAAGTGAAGAAAAGAGAACTTTGTAGCTGCTCCATCCACCCTGTTTGTTTCACACAGGGAAAAACTGCAGTATGGAAGTTAAAATATGCAGATGAACTGTTAATGTGAAAAAAGTATTTCTTATCCAGTTACTCCAGTAATCGATGGAATAATCGATAGAATACTCGATTGCTAAAATAATCGATAGTTGCAGCCCTAAGGAAATTTGCAACATACCATAAGCCAATGCATCACCTTCTCACATAGCAGCAACAGGATTCAGGTGATAGAGCGATTGTTGTAAGTAAGTAAAATTCATTTATATAGAGCTTTACACAGACAAAAAGTCACAAAGTGCTGTACAATAATTAAAACACAATATCAAAAAAAACAAAAAACAGATAAAACACCACGTTAAAACATGTTAACATTACCATATTAAAGGAAAAAGAATAAAAATAAAGTCAACAGAAAGTCTGGTAAAACAAAAGTTTTCAACTGTTTTGTAAAAGATGCCACAGAGTCAGTGAAATGGAGCTGGAGTGTGTTTGGGATTATTTTTTACTTAGTGAATAAAGGACAAATGTTTAAAGGTAAACTCCAGTAAATTAAATAATAAACAGTGGATCAACCAAATAATAAATAAATAATACATTGTTATTTAATGTATTATCCACCCCCATGCTGCACTCTGGGCATGCAACAGTCTGGGTGGTATGCTTCTTTGGGGCTTCTCCACACTGTAACTCTCCCGGATGTGGGGAAAACAGTAAAGGTGGACTCATCAGAGAACAATACATGTTTAACATTGTCCACAGCCCAAGATTTGCACTCCTTGCACCATTGAAACCGATGTTTGGCATTGGCACGAGCGACCAAAGGTTTGGCTATAGCAGCCCGGCCGTGTATATTGACCCTGTGGAGCTCCCGACGGACAGTTTTGGTAGAAACAGGAGAGTTGAGGTGCACATTTAATTCTGCCGTGATTTGGGCAGCCGTGGTTTTATGTTTTTTGGATACAATCCGGGTTAGCACCCGAACGTCCCTTTCAGACAGCTTCCTTTTGCGTCCACAGTTAATCCTGTTGGATGTGGTTCGTCCTTCTTGGTGGTATGCTGACATTACCCTGGATACCGTGGCTCTTGATACATCACAGAGACTTGCTGTCTTGGTCACAGATGCGCCAGCAAGACGTGCACCAACAATTTGTCCTCTTTTGAACTCTGGTATGTCACCCATAATGTTGTGTGCATTGCAATATTTTGAGCAAAACTGTGCTCTTACCCTGCTAATTGAACCTTTGGACTCTGCTCTTATAGGTGCAATGTGCAATTAATGAAGATTGGCCACCAGGCTGGTCCAATTTAGCCATGAAACCTCCCACACTAAAATGACAGGTGTTTCAGTTTCATTGTCCAACCTCTGTATTTACATCTAAATGGCATATAATACGAGGACGAGCTGAGAATAAAATGTAACACGTACCATAAATACTTTTAGAGTACAGCTGTTCGGTCGTGAGATTCTGTAAAACCGGTCGAATCAGCAGCAAAATCCTCTAATAAATAATAATCCACTCTCGTGAGTCATTTAGTCACTTCTTTGAATAAATATAGTCTGTTTTTGATGCATTCTGACAATCCGTTGGCGGAAAAAATATTGTAAACACTGTTTACGCACGACGGCGCACACACTCTTACTTCCTGCTCAGTTTATCAAACTACATGCTATGTAAACAAAGTCGTCACAATCTGCGTTCTTAGAAACTTATTACCTTCATTGTTCCATCAGTTCGTACAGAGCTTGGGAAAAAAGGTTTTCTGCTCCATCTTCATGGAGCACACTACAGAAGGACTTGCAGCTCTCACAGATGATCTCACCCACTGACTTTAAATTACTCGTAAACGATTTTGTTACTTCATCACTGGGACCCTGTTCTTGTTTTGTATGACCATGTAAACATTTGGCATTTTATTTACTATTTATTGCACTATTTTATTGTTGTAAATTTAGTATAATTTGGAAACAGGTCTCTCTTGCAAATGAAACACTGAGTCTCAATGGGATTACCTGTATAAATAAAGGTTAAAAAAAAAAAAAAAAAGTTTCACGCACAGAGGACGCACTGACTACGCAGGGAGTTTATACATTCATGTGAAAACACACCCCGTAGCGCTACATACCCACGTGTCAGGAATTTTATTGGCTATACTTCTGTGGTTTTGGATTTTGGGTCAGAGTTGACCAATCAGAACAATTGGAGAACATTTGGGGCATGTCCAGAAAAGTCACATGACATTGTCTGGTTATTATTGGCTCTGGAAAACCCAGTTCATAACATGATTGGCCAAATGAGGTGTCAATCCAATTCTGAGGGTCTAGTCTGTCATATAAAAGCACCATAACGGTGAACTGCAGCGTTACTGTGACGCTATGAGGCTTCAAAGTCGGAGAGCGCTACAAACGGCCTGCAGGCGGAACACTGCCAGTTAACAGGTTAATCAGGGTCTCCTCTCTCTTGAAGCCTTGACATGTGAACATTGTTCTGCTACAGTCAATGGACTAAAGCAGAGAAGAAGAACACAGACTTTACCATGAAGATCCTCAGTGTGGATCAGTATAATATCAGCCTTATGTCTGCAGTTTAGTGTTTCACATCAGATTCATCTCAGCACAACTAAAACATGGAGACTGACCTCAGAGCTTCAAGAACACATCGTGGACTCTCCAGAAAACCACACAGATGCTTCACTCCTGAATCCTGCAGCTTGTTGTTTCTCAGGTCCAGCTCTCTCAGATGGGAGGGGTTGGACTTCAGAGCTGCTGCCAGATAATCACAGCTGATCTCTGTCAAACCGCAGTTCTCCAATCTGTATAAAGAATCAAAGATGAGAGTTTATTAGACAAAGTTTGAGCTTGAAATCATTAATATTGTACCACTGTTAACAACATCACTGTAGAAAAGGCTGCCTAAAAGGAACTGTCATGCTGGCCCTTTAAGGGGGGCGGAGCTTAGACCACCAGTGTGCAGCATGCAGACAAGGAATGGCAGAGAGGGGAGAGGAGCTGAACCAGAGTTTACAGTCTGAAGTTGGTGGAATTATTTGCTGTTTAGAGTTTGCTAGCCACCCCAGTTTGAGTTGTGTGCGTGAAAATACAAGTAAGTGATGTTAACAGTAAATGACATAGTTTATTTATCAAAATATACATGTTTCACCCTTAATTGATATCATGCTCTGTTCGCATGCACATTTAGTGAGTGCTATCTACGTGAGTTCCGTGTGTTGTACTTTTGTAAACCCAGTGTATTGAGAAACATTAATGTTGCAGTCATAAGAGTGTCATTGTGATAGTATTTCAGTTATTTTGGCATTATTTAGACACTGTTGTCACATTATTTGTTATCTGTTTTAGAACCACACACATCCAGTTCCTGTACCGTAAAGAATAAGCAGTAAATTCACGTTACTGAACCCACGGGAGTGCGACTCTACTCTTTTCTGGAGTTCTAACCGGACTCACCACAGTGATCCAACCCCTCCAACCAGCCCCAGATAGAACCTATTTTACAGTGGTCCTTCGAGCCGGATAAGCGGATTGCTGTTTAGGGATGCAAAACCCAGAGTCAGCAGCAATGGACACTCTACCCAGACGGCGAATGTCAGTGCCTTCCTACCTGTCAGATTACGACCTAAGTGGACCGGGAGCTCAGAGTAAATTCCGGACAACAGCTACAGGGGGAGTATCAGGGGAGCAGAGGGCATCAGCACGTCCACCCACCAGATCTCCATCACCACCAATTAGCCAGAGCTTTGACCCGATGTACTTGAGGGATGGTGAGGAGCAAGAACAGGAGCTTAGCCAATCTATGGAGCAAGCCACCGGGGAGCAGCAGACCGACCAAGTTCCAGGGTTTAGTGCTGCTCTTGAAGAGATGCGCCAAGAAAACGCTGAGCTCCGTAAACAGTTCCAGAGCCTGATGGTTGCTTTACAGTCACCGCCAGCAGCCTCCCAGCCTCTATTCCCACCTCTTCCACCTCAAAGTGTATACAGGGGCGGTTATGGACACTACCAACTCCCAATTGATACTCCAACATACCAGCAGCAACAATATCCGACGCTCCGCTCCCGAGGAAGTCTGCCACAAGATTTCACTCCACTCAGAGTTTCCCAACCGTCCAGAGATCTGCACTATAACCCGTATTATGCAGCCACACCATGGCAGACTGCACCTCCTCATGCAAGCAGAGATTCTTCATTTCTCCAAGCACCCTGCTTTAATGAGCCACAGAGAGAGACCACGTACAGGGGACCGAAGCCCACCATCCCCAGCTTTACAGCGCCAGACCCCAGAGAGTTTTCCCGCATGAAGATTGCCTTAGAGAATCTATTACCGGCAGATGCCACTGAAAGATACAAGTATCAGATCCTCACAGATCACCTCAAATGTGAAGAAGCTTCACTTGTAGCAGACTCCTATTGCAACTCAAGGCAACCTTACACAGATACAATGACAGCTCTCACCAAGATGTTTGGGCAGCCCCACAAGCTTGCCGTACAACGGATCGCAGAGTTAATGGATGGTCCAAATATACGCAGCGGTGACACCAAGAGCTTTCGTCTGTTTGCCCTCAATGTGCGGTCATTGGTAGGCATGTTAGAACAACTGGGACAAAGAGGCCATGTAGAGTTAATCTGCGGCTCTCATGTCTCAAGGCTCTTAAGTAAACTCCCCTATGACCTCAAAACCAGCTTTAAGAGGTTCATCCACCCCCTGAGAGTGGCCATCCCCACCCTCGTAGACTTTGCGGATTGGCTAGAATACGAGCTAGAAGTTCAGGAAGACAGCATGAAGCCCCCCAAGAGAGAGGAGACATTTAACAAGAAGTCTGATACCAAGCGCACTCCTAAGCCCCCAAGTAAGACGGCTACTATCCTCCTGGGCATGGAGAAGGTTTTAGGATCAAGCAGTGCAGCATCACCATCTGCATCTGAGCATCCTCCCCACACAGCAAAGAGAGCAGAGAAGGTAACGGCCTACTGTCCGTATTGTGACAATGACAAGCACTTTCTGAACAACTGTTCCAATTTTAAGAACCTGAGCAAGGAACAGAAGGTGACATGGATTAAAGCCAATAATAAGTGTTGGCGTTGTGGACGTAATCACCAAGCTGCAAAGTGTACACTTAAAGCTCCCTGCAAGATCTGTGGCAGAAGACATCTGCTAGTGCTGCACGAGGTGAATGAAAGGGTAGAGGAGGAACAAGCATCAGCTCCACCTCCAGCAGAAAGCTGCCTCATTAACACTGCCAACAAAGTCATGTACGTCGATCGTCCAGTCTACAACTGCAAGGTGCTCCTGAAGATCAGTAAAGTACACCTGAGGAATGGTGACAAGTCCCTCGAGACGTATGCTGTCCTAGACGATGGCTCAGAACGAACAATACTGCTCCAGTCAGCTGCCAAACAGTTGGGCCTTACAGGATGTAAAGAGGTATTAGCTCTCCGTACAGTCAGACAAGAAGTGGAGCAGCTCCACGGGGCGGCTGTGTCTTTCACGATTTCTCCAGCAGCCAATCCAAACAAGGTGTACACCATCCAGAATGCCTTTACAGCCGAGCAACTGAGTTTAGCAGAGCATTCCCATCCAGTTGTCTCACTCCAGCAGAAGTTTAAACATCTCTCAGGATTGCCCCTCCCTCCTCTAAACAGAGTCCGTCCCCTGTTGCTGATTGGTGCCGACTATACACACCTCATTACACCCATAGAGCCAGTCAGACTAGGACCACCTGGTGGGCCAGCAGCTGTGAAAACGCTTCTCGGATGGACGCTACAGGGACCAGCTCAGGCTATTGAGTCCATCACTAATGTAAGTCACTGTCTCTTCACATCTGCACCATCACCCACAGAGCTGTTCTCATGTGTGGAGAAGTTATGGCAGATGGATGTCCTCCCTTACCGCAGCGAGAAGTTGGCCATTAGGTCACGGCAAGACCAAGACGCCGTCAGGCTCCTGCAAGAACAGACTGTGAGAGTCAGTGTCAGTGGCATTGAGCGTTATGCCACACCCCTTCTTCGAATCAAGAACATGCCCCGCTTGAAAACCACTCCAGAAGCAGTGTTGCCTCTCCTGAGAGGCACAGAGAAACGCCTAGCCAAATCACCTGAACAAGCGGTTGCCTATCAGAAGGAGATTGAGAAGCTCGTAGAAGCTGGCTATGTAGTGAAATTGGTGGAGCACCAATGGAAGACCAGCACCGAAGCTTGGTACATACCCCACCATATGGTTCAACATAATGGGAAGAACCGAATAGTGTACAACTGCTCATTCCAATACCAAGGCTACAACCTGAACCAACTCCTTCTACCAGGTCCCACCCTCGGCCCTGCCTTGCTGGCGGTGCTGCTGCGCTTTAGGGAGCATGCCGTAGCCTTCAGCAGTGACATCCGTGGCATGTTCCACCAAGTGAGGCTCCTACCTGCAGACCGCCCCCTGTTGCGGTTTGTATGGCGGGACATGAGACGAGACCAACCCCCTGATGTCTACGAGTGGCAGGTACTTCCCTTTGGAACTACCTGCAGCCCTTGTTGTGCAACATTCGCGTTGCAGAAGCACATCATGGACCACAGCAAACCAGAAGAAGATGTGCATGTTGCCATTAACAAGTCCTTCTATGTGGACAACTGCTTACAGAGTCTCACATGTCCAGCAGCCGCCAGGGCACTTGTTGACAAACTGCGCCACCTTCTGGCTGACGGGGGATTTGAGCTGAGGCAGTGGGCAAGTAACAACCCAGATGTCATCCACCATCTCCCTTCAGACCTCAGGTCATCCAGCTGCGAGTTGTGGCTCAGTCAAAGTCAGTCCGACATCCAAGAGCCAGCCCTCGGACTACACTGGAATTGTAAGTCTGACACCCTCACCTACAAACACAGACACATTGATTGCTCAGTGGCAACCATGAGGAACATCTATAGAGTTTTAGCCAGCCAGTATGACCCTCTTGGCTACATAGTGCCTTATACCACCCGAGCCAAGGTTATTGTGCGCCACCTGTGGGAGAAAAAGAGGGATTGGGATGACCCGCAGCTCCCTGAAGAGCTGCTGCAGAAGTGGCATGCATGGGAAGCAGAGTTGGCGCAGCTGCACAAGATAACACTGCCTAGGTGCTACACCAGCCCCAGCCTGGACCAAGCCAACTGTAAGAGAGATATCCATGTATTCTGTGACGCCTCCGAACAGGCATATGGATCAGTGGCCTATCTGAGGACAGAGAGTCCAGAGGGAGAAGTTGAAGTCGCCTTCCTTGCAGCCCGGTCTCGTGTTGCCCCAAAGAAGCAACAATCTGTTCCTCGGTTAGAGTTGTGTGCTGCTCTAACAGGTGCTCAGCTCTACAAGGTCATCAGCACCGAGTTGACCCTTTCCATACGCAGCTGTATCTTATGGTCTGACTCAGCCACAGTCCTAACCTGGTTAGGTTCAGATTCCTGCAGATACAAGGTCTTTGTGGGCACCCGTGTGGCAGAAATACAGGAGCTAACGGAATCTGCTACATGGAGATATGTGCCCTCACGAGATAACCCAGCAGATGACATCACTCGCGGCCTCACTATCCAAGACATCACCAAAGGCAGTAGATGGACAACTGGACCTGAATTCCTGAAACTGGCTCCAAGTGACTGGCCTGATCTACCACCCCCACTCCAGAGTGATCCTGATGGTGAGCTGAAACGACAGGTTGTTTGTCTAACTGTGTCCAGCTCTAGTGTTCCGGATCCACACCAATACCAGACTTGGGACAGCTTCTTAGAGGCCACTGCACATCAGCTTCACAGGGCGGCTGACCACAACCACCCTCTCACTGCTGATTCCTACGCTGCTGCTGAGCTAGAAGCTCTACAACAAGCCCAAAGAGAGTCATTCCCAGAGGAAATCACCCAGTTAAAGGCAGGCAAACCCATTGCCAAATCCAGTCGCCTTCTTCTACTTGCACCTGAGTTTGATGAGAAAACAGGGCTCATCAGAGTAGGAGGCCGTTTACGCCGCAATCCTGACCTGGCTGTAGATGAAGTCCACCCCATTGTTCTGGACCCCCGACACGCACTGACCCAACTCATCATACAGGATCATGATGAGAAGCTCCAGCATCCCGGGCCAGAAAGGGTGTTTGCTGAGATCAGGAGAAGATACTGGGTGTTACGTGGCCGTGAAGCAGTACGCCGCCATCAAAGATCCTGTGTTGAGTGCAAGAGGTGGAAAGGTCACCCCAATCCACCCAGGATGGCGGACCTCCCTCCAGCCAGACTGCGCCTGTTCAAGCCAGCATTCTATTCCACAGGTGTAGATTGTTTTGGGCCGTATACCATCAGAATCCGACGCAGTAACGAGAAAAGGTGGGGGATATTGTTTAAATGCTTAACCACAAGGGCAGTCCACCTTGACTTGATCCCCAGTATGGACACAGACGCATTTTTAATGGCTCTGAGACGCTTTATAGCCAGGCGTGGCAAACCCAAAGAGATTCTCTGTGACCAGGGGACAAACTTCCGAGGAGGAGAACGTGAGCTGCAGGAGGCATTTCAACAACTTCACCCTAACCTCAAAGAGCAACTAGCTTGCCAACAAATCAAGTTTGCCTTCAATCCTCCTGGATCCCCACACTTTGGAGGTTGCTGGGAGCGGGAAATCCGCTCGCTAAAGACTGCTCTTCAAGTCATCATTGGAGCCCAAACCGTCACTGAGGAGGTGTTGCGCACGGTTCTGATTGAAATTGAGGGGATACTCAATTCAAAACCCCTGGGCTACACCTCATCTGAAGTAGCAGATCCTGACCCTGTTAACCCCAACTATCTCCTCATGGGGCGGCGGGATGCCTCGTTGCCGCAGGTCATCTATGATGGCCCAGATATTCTTGGGCGACGAAGATGGAGACACAGCCAAATTCTAGCTGACCATTTCTGGCGAACTTTCCTGAGGCATTACCTGCCAGGACTCCAAGCCCGCCAGAAGTGGCAGACAGAATCAGCCAATCTACAAATAGGAGATGTTGTCATGATAGTGGACAACCAGCTCCCGCGGGCCCTTTGGCCTGTGGGGAAAGTCTCCCAAGTTTTTTCTGGATCAGACACCCGGATCAGATCAGCTGAAGTGACTGTAAAGGGAAGAACCTACGTGCGACCCGTGGCGCGACTTGTCAGCCTACCCACCTTGCCAAAGGATGATTGATCGCCCTCCCCTTTACTCAGCCTTTTTTTGGTTGTTCGTATTCCCAGGTGAATACGGGGGCGGCTGTAGAAAAGGCTGCCTAAAAGGAACTGTCATGCTGGCCCTTTAAGGGGGGCGGAGCTTAGACCACCAGTGTGCAGCATGCAGACAAGGAATGGCAGAGAGGGGAGAGGAGCTGAACCAGAGTTTACAGTCTGAAGTTGGTGGAATTATTTGCTGTTTAGAGTTTGCTAGCCACCCCAGTTTGAGTTGTGTGCGTGAAAATACAAGTAAGTGATGTTAACAGTAAATGACATAGTTTATTTATCAAAATATACATGTTTCACCCTTAATTGATATCATGCTCTGTTCGCATGCACATTTAGTGAGTGCTATCTACGTGAGTTCCGTGTGTTGTACTTTTGTAAACCCAGTGTATTGAGAAACATTAATGTTGCAGTCATAAGAGTGTCATTGTGATAGTATTTCAGTTATTTTGGCATTATTTAGACACTGTTGTCACATTATTTGTTATCTGTTTTAGAACCACACACATCCAGTTCCTGTACCGTAAAGAATAAGCAGTAAATTCACGTTACTGAACCCACGGGAGTGCGACTCTACTCTTTTCTGGAGTTCTAACCGGACTCACCACAGTGATCCAACCCCTCCAACCAGCCCCAGATAGAACCTATTTTACAATCACATTGTGTTGAAATAAAGTTTAGTTTTGTGAATAAATGTGTGAAATGCTCCTAAATATAAAGTGAAAATAAAGCTGATGACATTTGATTTGCTGCAGTTTCTTTGTGAGGGAGCAGTACATACAAACAGCTGCAGAGGGCGTGTCTGATGGATTGAACATCAAACAGGAAGTGTTGAGCTGAAATCTGCTCAGAATGAATGCAGGTGCAGGTGTGTCACAGGTGAATGTGGGTGGACTGTCACACTCTGTCACAGCGTAGCACGAGCGCACTAACATCCACTCTGATGGGAGTTTATTAGACAAAGTTTGAAATCATTCAGTGTTTCATAATCAGAGCTGAAGAAGCTTCACAATGTACAAGTTTACAAAATCACTTCTTCTTCTTCTTCTTCTTCTTCTTCTTCTTCAGCGGCTGACAGCCAACATAAGGATGTATTACTGCCACCTAGTGGCTGCACTGATGATATGAGAGCAGCAGCAAGGATGGGAGGTTCCAATCCCACAAAGCCTTTGGGCACTAATCTGCACAGCCCACTAGTACATGTGACCTTTGACCCCTGATTCTCTGAAGAATTCCTGTTTCCCTTCCAAAGCGCTGCTGTGCCTCCATTGATAACCCCCTGCAATAACACATCTAAACTGAACTCCTGCACAGCCTTGCTTCTAGATCTTAGTTTCAGAGCTTCTCCAGCTCCTCTGGATCCACTACATTTGAATCCAACATGTTCCACTGGTTCCCTCTCTTCATGTTCCACACTGCCCTGGATGAGGTTTTCCTACAAGCTGCATAGTTGACTTTAATCCTGTGTGACCTTCCTGACCTACAAATACAGCTTCTTCCCTTCTCTTTCTCCCTGTTGTCTTGACTCCATCCACTTTTCCCTCACTTCTGTGGAAGTGTCTTCCCTTTGTCCCTGTGTCCCACCTGTGCTGCCATTTCTTTGGCATGTTGAATCCTATCAGTGCTTTTCCTCCCAGTTTACAAAGAGCCACCTCCACCTCGTCTCCTTTAAGTTCCTGTTTAGCCAAAGTGTCTGCCATTTCATTCCCTTTAATATCCACATGTGCTGCTCCCAAATCCATTTCATTTCCCTGCCCTTCTCCACCAGGTGAGGATCCAGCAGGAGTGCTTCATCCAGGAAATCTGGCCGGCTCTTTGAGCTGAAATGATGTGAGCTAGTAAGCACTGAAGCTGCATCTGAAGCAAAGATCACTTTTTCTTCCTGTCACTTTTCTGTCCACTGCAGAGCCGTTATTATTGCTGCCATTGCTGCTGTGTATACTGCTGTGTGCTCTCACATCCTTTCTGATTCACTCACTCTCAGCTTTGCTGTTGCACATCAACTTCCTCCATGACCTGTTTCCATGTCTGCAGAGCCGTCTGTGGAAATGTGCAGGTAGCCTTGGTACAGCTGATCCAGATGTTCCATCAAGAAATGTCTGCTGTTGTTCCTGTTTCAGGTTGATCATCATCCATGAAGGTGGAGCTGCTAGAAATCCTGTTGGACTAAACTGGACTTCCACTGCTGGATTCTCACCTTCCCACCTGGAACCACTCCTCCTTGGCCTTTCTCTCTCCCAGTTATCAGTTCAAAGATCTTTGGTGTGATGGAATCTCTGGATCCTTTCAATGAAGTTGAATAAAGCATAATTAACCATTGGCATAATTTTGGGTTCATAAATGTGAATATCCAACTCCAGACGAGTCACTGCCAGTTTGCTAGAGGTGGCTGTCATTAGCACTAGCAATCGTAGTGCCGGAAGCCTCCCAGTACCAAGGGGCTCCGTCAAAATGTTTTTTATGCTTTATTCCCTGATTAGCAACTAAAAATAGACCTGCAGTAGAAACGTATTTAGGAGAATGCTTGTGAATTACAGCGTTAAGCTCATGCAGCCCCCAGTTTTTCAACAAAAACAACAGCAGCAGCTGTTTCACAGTCTGTCTGCAACGCAAAGAGGCGGAGCCGTTACTGAGATGGTGAGGTCAGGCGGAGCAACCGGGAAACAGCTGGAGGTCCTTCATCAACCACCTGATCAGCAACATGAAGAAAAGAGAACTTTGTAGCTGCTCCATTCACCTTGTTTCACACAGAGAAATCTGTAGTACGGAAGTTTAAAAATGCTGATGAATTGTTAATATGAAAAGTTATTTTTTATCTGATTAATTAATAGAATAATTGGTAGAATACTCAATTGCTAAAATAATCAATTGTTGCAGCCCTACTTGTATTCAGAAAGCCATAGTCAAACATTAGTTTTCAGCACCAGTGGAGCTATGAGAGGCCTTCAATAAAAATCTACAGGTGGCTGATATTCGAATGCAGGAAATGCTTTTAGCACTTGATCGATAAAACATCTGGATTAATTTTTTTGCTTTTTATGTGATTTCTGCAAACCCATTAGTGGAAGGAAATAGCACTCGATGACACATTTTGTTAGATCGATTTGTGTTGTAGTTCTAAATTGTGACCTTGAAATATTAAAATAAAATTATTTTATTATTATTTTTTTATTTTTCATCTCTCAGTATATGTGTCACTCGCGGAAGCTGGTAGCGGCTACCAGCTTCCGGTAGTATTTGCGGCTCTCTGTGTTTTCTGTTCCGTAGAAACCGGGTCGGATTGGCTCTTTGAGTGTTAAAGGTTGCCGACCCCTGCTCTAGTTAGATAGCAGCAATATGATGAGCTACCGGCAGGGAAACTTTTTATTCACAAAATGAATGAAGTAAACAAAGCCTCGACATAGGAGGTAGCTAACGCCAGTATCAAGAACGTCACTGAATCCCAGGACAAAAACGAAAAACACAAAGCCAAATAATGTTATTAAAAACATGCAGTACAGTTTTATTCTCAAGGAGCTAAAAGCTAGCACACAGCACTAACAGAAGCAGAAGGCACAATGCTATTACTATCAAAACAATGGCTAGGATGCCAGGACGTCATATCAACACAGGTTTGTTAGACTTCTTATTTATTTATTCTTTTGACCCGTATGGCTGTTTTCTATTTGTTAGGACACACTTGAATAAGAGATTTTAATCTCAATGTGTTTTTCTTCCTGGTTAAATAAAGGTTTGAAATGAAAAAAAATTCATGTCTAAAATAAAGTTTGTTGCCATTTTAGTGTTATTTGGAGCTTACCGCTTTGCTGCATCTGTGGTTTCTCTAGAGAGAAGGAACTGACCCCTGAATCAGATGAATTCTTTCAGCAAATCCCTCTTGATACTGGCAGAGGTTGCTGAAGCTCTCGTCCTTGAAGTGCTTCACGCAAACATGGAGAATTTTCCCCACTGATGTGAGTATGTTTCAGAGAAAAAGAAAATTTAACCAGGCACTTCGAAGAGGCTCTGATGCCCGGGGGCAATGTAAGGAATTGTGTGGGTTAAAACACCCAACAACCGAACATTTTGACTTGTCTACTTGCAACTTCAGCATAACTGAACTGGACTACAAAATTGCTGAGAGACAAAGAAATGGAGAATTCACAAAATTGGTCAGCCAGAAGTAGGGATGGCACGATACCACTTTTTTACGTCCGATACCGATATTTTACAATTGGAAATCTGCCGATACCGATACAAATCTGATCTTTTTTAAAAACAATTCTTTTTAAATGCCTGGATGCATTTCACATAAGTCAACAGTCTCTCACACAACAATCGCTCTATCACCTGAAGCCTGTTGCTCCTATGTGAGAAGGTGATGCATTGGCTTACGGTATGTTGCAAATTTCATTAGAGCTGTAACTTTCAATTATTTTAGTAATCGACTCTTTTATTGATTATTCCATCGATTACTCAAGTAATCAGATAAGAAATACTTTCTTTCATATTAACAGTTCATCTGCATATTTTAACTTCCGTACTGCAGTTTTTCCCTGTGTGAAATAAACAGGGTGGATGGAGCAGCTACAAAGTTCTCTTTTCTTCATTTACTGATCATTTGGTTGATGAAGGACCTCCAGCTGTTTCCCAGTAAAGGTTTAATTCCTGGCAAGGTTTAATTGAGGGTACAGGGGGAAAAGCTTCATCTGGATACTATAAAAACATTTCCTTCTGCTCCATCTGAGCTCACCGGCTCCGCCTCTTTGCGCTTGTGCAGACAGACTGCACGTAAATCAGCTGACTGCTGCTGTTGTGTTATCAGTGTTTATGTTGAAAAACTGGGGACTTCGTAAGCGTAATCTTGTAATGCTTTATATTCACAAGCTTTCTCCTAAATACGTTTCTACTGCAGGTCCATATTTAGTCACTAATCAGGGATTAAAGTATCAAAAATATTTTGACGGGGAAGGGGTTCTTCCGGTACTGGACGGTCACCAGTGCTAATAGCTGCGCTCGCTAGCAGTATGTCCGGGAGCTGAAGTAGAGAAAAAAATAACAGCTGAAATTCTCAGCACAGCAAGCACAAACATGGCAGAGCGGTGGAGGCGTGGAAAAACATGTCAGCGATGATCCAGTCAGTGTCAAAGGGAATCCATCGCAGCGACGGAGAACTTTATAGAATCTGAGGAGAGTTTTATTCTAACTCCTGATCCCCCACTCCATTCCAGTAGGTGGCCATAATGCATAAGCTCTAAGCTGGTTTGGTCAACCGCAGACCCACAAGAAGAAGATGAAGACAGAGAACTTTAATGCAGCTAATGTGGGTTGGATCGGATCGGATTGCATTTTTTATTTCTTTCCGATATCCGATCCAGTAATTTAGGCCAGGATCGGACTGATACCGATACTGAATATCGGATCGGCACATCCCTAGCCAGAAGTCCATGTTTAATGTTTCACATCAGATTCATCTCAGCACAACTAAAACATGGAGACTGACCTCAGAGTTTCAAGAACACATCGTGGACTCTCCAGAAAACCACACAGCTGCTTCACTCCTGAATCCTGCAGCTCGTTCCAGTTCAGGTCCAGCAGTCTCAGATGTGAGGGGTTGGAGTTCAGAGCTGCTGCCAGATAATCACAGCTGATCTCTGACAAACAACAGCCCTCCAGTCTGTATAAAGAATCAAAGACGTGAGTTTATTAGACAAAGTTTGAAATCATTCAGTGTTTCATAATCAGAGCTGAAGAAGCTTCACAATGTACAAGTTTACAAAATCACTTCTCTTTCTCCCTGTTGTCTTGACTCCATCCACTTTTCCCTCACTTCTGTGGAAGTGTCTTCCCTTTGTCCCTGTGTCCCACCTGTGCTGCCATTTCTTTGGCATGTTGAATCCTATCAGTGCTTTTCCTCCCAGTTTACAAAGAGCCACCTCCACCTGGTCTCCTTTAAGTTCCTGTTTAGCCAAAGTGTCTGCCATTTCTTTCCACACATTTTTGCTCAGCTTGATTTATTTGCTGCACCCAAGTCAGTTTGGACTCAAAGTGCGTCCGGCAAAATGTCCCTGACTCCACCCTTTCTGTTTCCCACATACACACTAATAAAACAGTCCTCTTCTGTGTACTTTCTAGGAAACTTCTCCATGTTTGTGTCCACTGAGGACCACAATCCCCATGTAGCTGCAACATCTGGATTTGCCCAGCTGTTTAGGGGTGCCACAGCGGATCATCTGCCTCCATCTCCCCCTATCCCAGCATCCTCCTCTGTCACACCAACCCTCTGCATGTCCTCCTTCACTACATCCATGAACCTCCTCTGAGGTCTTCCTCTGTTCCTCCTTCCTGCAGCTCCATCTTCAGCATCCTTTGTCCAGGATCTCCTCTCTCCCTCCCCTGCACATGTCCAAACCATCTCAGCCTCTCTGACTCTGAGCTGTCCCTCTGATGGATTCATTTCTAATCCTGTCCATCCTGCTCACTCCCAATGAAGATCTGAACATCTTCAGCTCGGCCTCCTGTCTTTGTGTCAGAGCCACTGTCTCCAAATCCTCCATCACAGCAGGTCTCACTACCATCTTGGAAAGCTTCCCTTTCACTCTCAGGATCATTTGATGACTTTAGGATCCATTTACTTCCAAATGCTTCAGTGAAACAAGCTGACAATGATCACACCATCACCTGGAGACACGCTCAACTATCTGCTGAGAACAATGTGATTTTTGTTTAATGTTTAAGATCTGCTGATGAAAAAAAAATGGGATCAAATGATAACTTTATGTGTTTATTTCACAGAGCAGTGGTGGCTGCTATATGTAAATTGGGGGCAAAAATGAAAGTACACTAAGCTCAAATATCTGACAGACATTTAATCCCAGTTTGGCCTCATCCTGGGCCGGATTATCCAACACACACTCTGGCCACAGGCCCGACCCACACACAGCTGGGGGTCCATCTAAGAGGCCAGAAACAAAAGCAACAAGCACATAAAGCAAATCTTACTAAAACACGAGGATCTAATTGTATCTTCTGAGAAATCTATTGAATTGGTAGAATCCAGTAGAGTGCTGGTGTTCCAGCCTCTTCTATGGTTTTAATCCTGTTGAGCCAAAGTGAGAGAAAAAGGAGCTTTATGGAATGAAGAGCTCTGATGAATGAGTCATTACAGATATACCTGAATCACAACACTCACAACACTCCAGCAGTCGCACCCATAGGCTACCAGCTGTGCAACAGTGACACAAATATATGAACTGTGTTCAATATTTAGGCACTTTGTTCATTTCTGTGCTTCAGCTCTTCTTCAGTTTCACCGCTGCAGCCAACACGTTTCAAAAGGAGCAGCTTTTACTTTGAAGGCCAGCTGTCTCTGTTTCCTGTTTGTTCCTCTGCTTTAACACACACCTCACCACAGCAGCTGTGTGGGTGTCTCTGTAGCAGCCATATCAGCTTCTGATCCATGAACATCATCACAGCTCCTAACTTCACCTTTATTAGCTTTGACATTCATGTCTTTCTCTTCTTTCTCTGAGCGTCTCTCTCTCTGTTTCCACAGAAGCTCAAAGTCTCTGCAGCCTGTTTGGATCTGCCATCATCAGATCTTCAACAGCCTCATTCACATCCCTCACACACTCTACAGCCTCATCAGGACTGACTTCATCTTCACTGACTGATGGAGCACAACATGAACCTGTGGAGGCTGAAAAACTGTCCTGTCAAACATCTCCCCGTCACCGCTCCACTTCTGTCAGCCTTTAAATGAACTGCTCAAGTCTGTCACTTCTATTTGGAGCCAAAAGGAAAAAGTGTCGTTCAGTCGTTTGGAAAGACACAACATTTCTGAAAGCACTCAAACTTCTTCACATTTGTCTTCAGACACATCCTGAACATTTAGGAACCAAAGAAAGTTTCAAACATCAATCAAAGATCTGAAATATAGAAAAACAACAACAGCTGCAGTCAGTGAACTGACCTCAGAGTCTCCAGTCGACAGTTTGGACTCTGCAGTCCAGCACACAGAAGCTTCACTCCTGAATCCTGCAGGTTATTGTAACTCATGTCCAGCTGTGTCAGATGGGAGGGGTTGGACTTCAGAGCTGACGCCACAGCTTCACAGTGAGTCTCTGAGAGTCGACACAGAGTCAGTCTGTGATCAGAGAAAATATGAACTGTGTTATTGTAAAAGCAGAAATGTGCATTATAAACACAGACTGAATGTATATGAAGACAAAACAGAGTGAGGTCATAATGTGATGAACATCTGCTCTGCACATCTGTGCTTCAGCTCCTCTCAGCTTCCTGCGTTTGACACAATGATTGTCTGCAGCTCTCTCAGACCTGCACACTTTTAATGAGAAGCTTTGTTTGGCTGCAGATCTGCAGATGAAGGAGGAAAATGGCCTCACATTTAGGCTCCATAATGTCCACAGTCTGTCAGTCACAGCTGATCCAGAGTCAGAGTCAACACCAACATTTGGACTGTTTCCTGCTTTGAATCTGACTCCAGAACAGTTTGAATGAGTTAAGCTCAGTGAAGAGTTCCAGCTGGGAAAGATGATCTCTCTTTGCTACCTGTTGCTGTCAGGTACAGCTCTGAGACAGGATTCCAATGATTTCCAGCTTCATAGACAGAAGCATCATCTGATATAATCATATTTGCACTGCTGTAGCTCTTAATGGCTGAGAACAAATGTGACTCTCCTGCTTGTTGCGTCCACCTGAATAAAACAAAGTCCTGATCATTAGGATGTGAAACACAGCAGGTAAGTTCCCTGCAGGGATGTCAAACAGCTGTGGCTCTTGGACTTGGAGCTGGCAGAGATTTGTGTTCACCTGTGTTCCCAGGTGTTTACTCTCCCTCCACATTACCCTTTATGTCTTTATTGTCCACGTTCCCTCCTGCTTTTTGTCCTTTTGTCGTCTGCAGCGTCTGCTCCTGGTTGTGTCTCTCTCTTTTTCCCGGCTGCCTGAAGTTCCTTGTTGTTGTTTTTGGATTCTGTTCCTTTGGAGGGATTCTGCATGATGTTGCTCTAGAATCAAGTATTAAAGTGGAGTTCACGTAAGCCTTCTGAGTCCACACTGGGGTCCACTCTTTGGCTGCCACACAGCAGGTTTCATGACCCCTTCAGCATCACATCAAGCAGATTGATCAGAAATACTGATAATAATAAAGACGCCTGTTTATTCAAACAGCAACACTTCTGCTCTGGAGCTAAACAGCCTCTGACCCAGTCAGAGCTTTTTACAAACATTTTTCCTCTCCAACTGTGGATCCTTCCACATTCCAGCTCCAAATGTTCAGAGCAGGTCTCTCAGCGGTGTCATGGTCCTGGGCCGGTGGCCCAGTATTCTGTGTTCTTGTGATATAGTTCTGTTTTGTTTTGGTTTCTCTGTTTCTGTTGTGCTGATCTCAGTTCCTTCGGTGTCTGTATTTCCAGGTGTTAAGCCAGTGTGTACTCTGTTAGGTTCTTTCCTGTTTTATTTTGGTAGGTCTTTTGTCTGTGCGCTTTGGGTTTAGTTTTGCTTCCTGTGTTTTTTTCCTCCCAGTTGTTTCCCATTTGCCCATTACCTGCTGTGTATATATTGTTGGTGTTTTCACTTTGTCTTCGTCGCGTCGTCGTCTGCTCCCGGCTGTGTACCCTCCGTGTTCTTCTTTGGTGTTCAGTTCATACCCAGTTGTATTTCTGTTTTGTCACTTTGCTCCTGGCTCAATCCTGCACTACGCTTAATAAAAGACTGTTTTATCTCCTACCTCGTCTGCCTTGGGGTCCCCTTCCTGCCTGCGACACAGCTGATCCTTGACAAGCGGCTTCTTTGTAGGAAGAAAACCATCCTGACTCCATCTAGATGGTGCTGAGAGCAACCAGAGCTCCCTGAAACTGAACTGAGACACAAAACATGAAGAGGAAGCAGGAAGACTGCAAACAAAGGTCAGAGGTCAACATGAGCGTCAGACTGCAGCCTGTTACACCATCAGGGGTGGGACTCACTGAGCTCTCTGCTTAAATAGTGGAAGATGCTGCAGCAGCTACTAAACACCTTTCCAGCCTCACATTTGTAACACACCTGAACTGCTGCCACACAAACACTGGAATATAAAGTCAGCAGTGAGCATAAGAGGAACCATCGAGGTCCACATAAACAGAACTGTGCCAGTCCCAGTTACACCATCACAGACTTTATGCTCACCACTTCCTTTCAGTGCCAAACCTCACATTTCCATACAGATCCCTGGTTGTGTTTAATATGACGGGAAGCCCTCACTCAGTAGCAGGGTTATTATAGTTAACGAAAACAAACGAAATAATGAAAACTGAAATTGAAAAAACATTGTCGTTAACTGAAATAAATAAAGACTAAAATTAAAAGTAAAAAACCATAACTAACTAAAACTGTATTGTGAGTTTCAAAAACTAACTAAAATTATAGATAAAATGACATTCCTTCTCTTGTTTGTCATTTGATTTCAAAGCCTTGTGGATTGATCATTTTCCGCTCTCCGAGTTGAAACTGGGAGCACCGTCGGGCAGCTGTGTACGTGCGTGCGTGTGCTCACCGAGCTGGTCCTTAAAGTAATGAGTGTCTTGTTGTGAATGATGATAAATGTATGGAACACGTCTCAGTGAGGAAAAAACACCAACGTCAAAGTCCACCTGAGAAGCACACACAAGGAAACCGCTCTGAACCGACGGAATCTGGCGTTCAGCTCCGGAGAAATGAGACTACTCCTCACTGCCATGCAGCCGCAACGTTGTGATGAACCTGTTCCGTCCTTGTGCGTTTCCACTTTATCAGTGAGAGAATGACAATCAGGAACAATCAATATAAGGACTCACAAATGTCAGCAAATTCCTGGAGGGAGCTGCTAAAACTGTTGGAATGGACACGAGGGAATGAAGAAAGTGAAAAAACAGGGACAAATATGTTTGCAGCCAAAAAACTGAGCACAAAGAGCGAAGACCAAAAGAAGTCCCAGCACCGCATATAAAACACCAGCACACGACTGTAAGTGTAACAATTCCAATTCTTTGTTAATAGTGTTTATAGTTTACAGTTGTGTCTGCCTGTTATGTTCATATTTATTTATATAGAATTTCACAAAAATTATTTTATTTAACTTATCTGACGTGGTTGTATAACTCCGGTTGGTGTGCGGAACCTTTCTTTTCTTATTGTTTTCTGTACCCCTACGTTTTCTGGGACAACTCCTTTATAAGATGGTGGCGCGGCGCGTTAACACGCAGCGGCCACTCTGGGGTCGAAAAACTGTTTTTTTTGTTGTTTTCAGGATAAGGTTCTAAGTTTGTTTAGGACAGTTTTGTTTATAAACGTATGGAAACCACTTTCGACTTAGTTTACAACCGCCAGACACTGCTACAATTGAGAAAACAGTCAGAAACCAACCTGCAAGATGATCTGCGGCAAACTCTGCATGAACTCTGCCTACTTCGCGAACCAGGGGGAGCCGCAAGCGGTGCTCGAGGAAGCAGAAGCATGGAAAGCGAGCCGGGGTCCGTGCTAGGCTAAAAGCTAACCCAAGCCGGCCGGCTCTACCATCGTTATTCCTCGCAAATGCATGCTCTCTGGAGAATAAACTGGACTGTATCAGACTTCAGCGAACTACCCAATGTGAGTACAGGGACTGTTGTGTTTTAATTTTCACTGAAACATGGCTTAGTGACAACATTCCAGACAGTGCCATTCAGCTAGACGGGCTAGCATCGTATCGTGCCGATAGAAATGCAGCTCGGTCCGGTAAAACACGGGGAGGAGGCATTTGTGTTTACATTACAACACAGAATGGTGCAAGGACTCTGTGCTTATTGTGGCATATTGTTCTCCGATGGTGGAATTTGCTATTGCTAGATGCAGACCTTTTTATTTACCACGGGAATTCACCAGTGTGCTTATTGTCGCGATGTATCTTCCGCCCAGCGCGAACGCGAAGGAAGCTTTGAGCGAACTTTACAGAGCCATCAGCGAACTGCAGAACATTCATCCAGACGGACTGTTTATTATCGCTGGGGATTTCAATCATGCAAATCTCAAGTCTGTTCTTCCTAAATTCCATCAGCATGTGGACTTTGCTACAAGAGGAGGGAACACACTGAATAATGTTTACACGAACATTGCCGGTGCGTACCAGGCAGAGCCCCGCCCCCACCTCGGATACTCAGACCACATCTCTGTAATGCTAATTCCAGCATACAGAGCACTTGTCAGGCGCTCCAGACCTGTACATAAACAGGTGAAAACCTGTCCAGAAGGATCCATCTCTGCTCTTCAGGACTGTTTTGAGTGCACTGACTGGGACATGTTTAGGGAGGCTGCAACATACGACGATTACACTGATCTAGAGGAGTACACGACTTCAGTGACCTGCTACATCAGCAAATGCATTGAGGACGTTACTACCACTAGAACCATCACTTCCAGACTCAACCAGAAGCCGTGGACGACTCCAGAGGTGCGTGCACTGCTGAGGGCCCGAGACTCCGCCTTTAAACCAGGTGACTGGCTCTGAGAACAGCGAGAGCCAGACTGTCCCAGGCAATCCGAGAAGCAAAGCGCGCACATGGCCAGAACATCCACAGCCACTTCCAGAACAGCGGTGACACACGACGCTTGTGGCAGGGCATCCAGGCCATCACCAACTACAGGACGACTCCACCCATCTGTGACAGTGATGCCTCCCTTCCAGATGCGCTGAATGACTTCTACGGTCGGTTCGAGGCACAGAACAACACGTTGGCGAGAAAGATGATCCCACCTTGTGACGACCAGGTGCTTCGTCTCACCACAGCGGATGTGAGGAGAACTCTGCACAGAGTCAACCCACGGAAAGCTTCTGGACCAGACAACATTCCTGGCCGAGTGCTTAAAGGATGTGCAGACCAGCTGGCAGATGTACAGTGGTGTGAAGAAGTGTTTGCCCCCTGCCTCATTTCCTGTTTTTTTGCATGTTTGTCACACTTAAGTGTTTCGGAACATCAAACCAATTTAAACAATAGTCAAGGACAACACAAGTAAACACAAAATGCAAGTTGTAAATGAAGGTGTTTATTAGTAAAGGTGAAAAAAAATCCAAACCATCATGGCCCTGTGTGAAAAAGTGATTGCCCCCCTTGTTAAAACATACTATAACTGTGGTTTTTCACACCTGAGTTCAATTTCCCTAGCCACACCTAGGCCTGATTATTGCCACACCTGTTGCCAATCAAGACATCACTTAAATAGGAGCTGCCTGACACAGTAAGGTCCACCAGAAGATCCTTGAAAGCTACACATCATGCCGAGATCCAAAGAAATTCAGGAGCAATTGAGAAAGAAAGTAACTGAGATCTATCAGTCTGGAAAGGGTTATAAAGCCATTTCCAAAGCTTTGGGAATCCAGCGAACCACAGTGAGAGCCATTATCCACAAATGGCGAAGACATGGAACAGTGGTGAACCTTCCCAGGAGTGGCCGGCCGTCCAAAATTACCCCAAGGGCGCAGCGACGACTCATCCAAGAGGTCACAAAAGACCCCACAACAACGTCCAAAGAACTGCAGGCCTCACCTGCCTCAGTTAAGGTCAGCGTTCATGCCTCCACCATCAGAAAAAGACTGAGCAAAAATGGCCTGCATGGCAGAGTTCCAAGAAGAAAACCACTGCTGAGCAAAAAGAACATTAAAGCTCGTCTCAATTTTTCCAAAACGCATCTTGATGATCCCCAAAACTTTTGGGACAACATTCTGTGGACCGATGAGACAAAAGTGGAACTCTTTGGAAGGTGTGTGTCCCATTACATCTGGCGTAAAAGGAACACTGCATTTCAGAAAAAGAACATTATACCAACAGTAAAATATGGTGGTGGTAGTGTGATGGTCTGGGGCTGTTTTGCTGCGTCAGGACCTGGAAGACTTGCTGTGATAAATTGAACTATGAATTCTGCTGTCTACCAAGAGATCCTGAGGGAGAATGTCAGACCATCTGTTCGTGTACTCAAGCTTAAACGTACTTGGGTTCTGCAGCAGGACAATGATCCTAAACACACCAGCAAGTCCACCACTGAATGGCTGAAGAAAAACAAAATGAAGACTTTGGAGTGGCCTAGCCAAAGTCCTGACCTGAATCCTATTGAGATGTTGTGGTATGACCTTAAAAAGGCCGGTCATGCTCGAAAACCCTCTAATGTAACTGAATTAGGACAATTCTGCAAAGATGAGTGGGCCAAAATTCCTCCAGAACGCTGTAAAAGCCTCATTGCAAGTTATCGCAGACGCTTGGTTGCAGTTGTTGCTGCTAAGGGTGGCCCAACCAGTTATTAGGTTTAGGGGCAATCACTTTTTCACACAGGGCCACGATGGTTTGGATTTTTTTTCACCTTTACTAATAAACACCTTCATTTACAACTTGCATTTTGTGTTTACTTGTGTTGTCCTTGACTATTGTTTAAATTGTTTTGATGTTCCGAAACACTTAAGTGTGACAAACATGCAAAAAAACAGGAAATGAGGCAGGGGGCAAACACTTTTTCACACCACTGTATTCACTGACATCTTCAACATCTCCCTGAGTAGCGCCATTGTTCCAGCGTGCCTCAAGACGACCACATCATACCCGTGCCAAAGAAGTCATCTGTGTCATGCTTCAACGACTATCGTCCCGTAGCACTCACGCCTATCATCATGAAGTGCTTCGAGAAACTAGTCATAAGGCATATTAAGACCCTACTGCCTCTCACCATGGACCCACTGCAGTTTGCGTACCGTCCAAACTGCTCAACGGACGGACGCCATATCCACTACACTTCACCTGGCTTATACACACCTGGACAGAAAGAACACTTATGTCAGGATGCTGTTCATAGACTTTAGCTCAGCATTCAACACCATCATTCCTCAGCATCTAATTGGAAAGCTGAACACGCTGGGCCTGAACACCTCTCTCTGCAATTGGATCATGGATTTCTTGACTGAGAGACCTCAGTCAGTCCGGATCGGCAAGAACACCTCCAACACCACCACACTGAGCACTGGCGCTCCCCAAGGCTGTGTGCTCAGTCCACTGCTGTTTACTCTGCTTACGCACGACTGTACAGCAATGCACAGCTCGAATTCCATCGTTAAGTTTGCAGATGACACAACTCTGGTGGGACTCATCAGCAACAATGATTTGTCAGCGTACAGAGAGGAGGTACAACATCTAACGGACTGGTGCCAAGTCAACAACCTGTTTCTGAATGTGGATAAAACCAAAGAGATGGTCATTGACTTTAGAAAGACACTAAGGGACCACTCCCCACTGCACATCGACGGCTCATCTGTTGAGATCGTCAAGAGCACCAAATTTCTCGGTGTTCATCTGGAGGAGAATCTCACCTGGACCCTCAACACCAGTTCAATCACCAAGAAAGCCCAGCAGCATCTCTACCTTTTGAGAAGACTTAGGAGAGCTCATCTGCCATCCCCCATTCTCACCACGTTCTACAGAGGAACAATCGAGAGCATCGTGGACGGCTGCATCACTGTCTGGTTTGGAAATTGTACTGCGTCGGACCGCAGGACTCTCCAGCGAGTAGTGAGGACAGCTGAAAAGATCATCGGGGTCGCTCTCCCATCTCACACGGACATTTTTAACACCCGCTGCATCCAAAAAGGTCTCAGCATTGTGGGTCACCCAACCCATCCATCACATGGACTTTTTACTTTTTACTGGGAGACGATAACCACAGCATCCGGACTAACACAGCCAGACTTTGTAACAGTTTTATCCCTCAAGCAATCAGACTCCTCAATTCAGCACTGTAACAATTTCCTCTGTACTGACTGTATTTGACTATGTTACTTGCATTTTTTGCACACCTGCTAGAACTACTTTTTAGGCACTTTATCCGCATTGCCAATTTTACGCTGCTAATGTACATGTCACTACCTCATGAACCATTGTACCATCTATTCACCATCATGTACTAACACTTGTCTTTAGTCCTGTCTTTAGTCCTGTCTTCTAATTACTTGTTTAGATTGGGGAAAATTAGGAATATCTTTTGTAGTTATTTGTAGGTATTTGGGTCTTCCCAAATAGGAAACCCTGGATGACGAGTGAAATCCAGGCCCTGATCAAAGAACGAGATTCAGCCTTCAGGACAAAGGACCGCTCACTGTACAGCATGGCCAGAAAGAACCTAAGGAAAGGCATCCGAAACGCAAAGGAGGCCTACAGGAAGAAGATAGAAAGCTATTTGATGGACAACAACTCTTGACAGATGTGGAGGGGCATCCAGACCTTAACAAAGAGGCCAGAGCCCCACATTCTCTGAAGCAAGCAGCAGCAGGCTGGCAGAGGAGCTCAGCAACTTCTTTGCTCGGTTTGAGACCACCACACACCTGGACCACCAGCTCTCCAAAGCTCCAACACCCCTCCTCTCTCCCTCCAGGAACATGAAGTGAGGAAACAACTGAGAGCAGTAAACCCCAGGAAGGCTGCTGCACCGGATGGCATCCCAGGAGCAGTGAACAAAGCATGCGTAGACCAGCTGGCAGGGATCCTCACCAAACTCTTCAACCTGTCCCTGGCACATGCCACTATCCCCACCTGTTTAAAGGCCTCCACCATCATTCCCATCCCAAAAACAAACAGCATCAGCAACCTCAGCGACTACAGACCCATAGCCCTCATGTCAGTAGTCACGAAGTGCCTAGAGCATCTGGTCTCCAAACACATCAGGGACCACCTCCCTCCCTCCTTTGACCCCCACCAGTTTGCCTATAGAGCAAACCGGTCCACAGAGGATGCCATTGCAATAACACTTCACAGAGTGCTGAGCCACCTGGAAAACCAGAAGAGCTATGTGAGAATGCTCTTCATGGACTACAGCTCAGCGTTTAACACAATCATACCGGATATCTTAACCACCAAACTGATAAAACTGCAGATCCTCCTTCCCACCTGCATCTGGATACAGCACTTCCTCACTCACGCCCACAATCTGTCAGATGTGGCCCCCATCTCTCCTCCACACTCACACTCAGCACGGGTTCCCCTCAAGGCTGTGTGCTCAGTCCTCTACTGTACGCCCTCTACACATATGACTGCACTCCAACTCACCCAACCAACATCATCATCAAATATGCAGATGACACCACCATGGTTGGGCTCATCTCAGGAGGGGATGAGACAGCATACGGGGCTGAGGTAGGAAAACTGTCACACTGGTGCTCAGTGAACAGTCTGACACTGAATGCTCTAAAAACCAAAGAACTGATAATGGACTTCAGGAAGCACCAACAAGACCACACCCCCCTTGAAATAAATGGTGAACATGTAGAAATTGTCACCACCTTCAGGTTCCTCGGCACCCACATCTCAGCTGATCTCTCCTGGACTCAAACACCAAGGCCCTAGTTAAGAAGGCTCAGCAGCGGCTTCACTTCCTCCGTGTCCTCAGGAAAAACCATCTGGACAAGAAGCTGCTGATGGCCTTCTGTCACTCCTCAGTGGAAAGTGTCCTGACGTACTGTCTGGGTGTATGGTACGTCAGCTCCACAGCTGAAAAAAGGAAAGCAGTGCAGAGGGTTATCAGCAGCGCCCAAAAGATCATCGGCTGCCCTCTGCCCTCCCTGGAGGACCTATCCAGAACCAGCTGCCTCAGGAGAATCAGCGCAGTCACAGGAGACCCCTCACATCCTGCCCACAACTGGTTTGACCTGCTACCCTCAAGACGACGTTTCAGGTCAATCAAATCACACACCACCTGACTCATGAACAGTTTCTTCCCCTGGGCCATACGGACTGCAAATAGACAATGACCCCCCCCCCAAAAAAAGGGAAAAAAAAACCCCCTGTGAAATCTAATGTACAGTTTTGAGTGTATTTTTTGGTGTATATTTAATGTGTATTGTATGTACAGTAATGTACAGTTTCTATTTGTACTGTCAGTATTTTTCTATTTATTTATTTTTATTTCCCTATATTTATAGCACAAAGAAACAGACTTTGTAATGGAGCATGCACAATTTCGTTGTACCATGTACAATGACAATAAAAGGCAATTCTATTCTATTCTATTCTATTCTATTCTATAATATTGCACTGAGATGTGGGTGTTGCACAGTTAGAGTGTGTGTGAGTGTGTGTGAGTTCAGGGTGGTATAGACTGCACAGTGTGTCCAGTTTCTCAGCACAAAGTGCAGCTGCAAACACAGCGTGGAGACCTGCTCTCATTTTATTCTTTTTACCTGACAAATTTGCACATTTTCATCAGCTTGAAATATATTAATTTTTCTGATGTTACTTTTGAAGAAAAATATGATTTTATATTTTATTTAATGTGTTGAGGAAAAGGTCGCTGTATTCTTGCCATTCAAATGTATATTGCTGATTAAAATTATTATTTATAATCCTGTTCGGTGACTCAGACCGTCTTCAATTTTGGCCCGTCCCATGATTGAGTTTGACACCCCTGCTAGCTGGTCTCTCTGTTTGTCTAAGCTGTTCCTGCCTACATTCCCAGCCAATCATAAAGGAGCGTCTGAATAAGAAGCCAATCAAAGAGCAGAGAGTTGTGGTAATGAGCTCAGCCAATGGCTGTGAGCCTCAGATGCAACTGGACAAAAGGGGACCGTATGGCAGCAGGTTACCGCATCGCAGAGGAGCAGTAAAGAGTTTGCGCTGGTACTTATAAGCATATCACGTATCATTGGGCACTTTAAAGTGGTTTTATATGGAATACAAGAGCTTTTCTAGTGGGTATACGGCGTATACCACCGTATCACGTAGACTACACCACTGAGTACAAACCAACTTCTGCTGCGTATGGCGGCGCTCTCTTACCTGCAGGCAGGGACTCTTAGGGGTCTGGGCGATGCCAAAACGAACGAATGGACGCAGTATGAAGGCTGTATGTACACAAAACACGGTGCCAGCGGAGGATTTCAAGTTCCCAAAACTCCGACCTCACCAGAAAAAGTCGTTAAAATTTATTGCTAGTCGCTTTTTGGGGGGGGTAAAAGTCGCCAGCAGGTCTGAAAAGCCGTTAAATCTAGCAGAGAAGTAATTAAGTTGGGAACACTGCCATGCGTTCGCTTCCTACATGATTAACGTATGAAGCAGAGAGAGGCAGGGCAGTGTGAAGCTGTGCAGAGACAAACTGGGAGAAGAGAAAGGTGAACTGGTGGAGCTACAAGTATGATTGTAACTAGGGATGTGCGCGATTACTCAACTAGCTGACTAGTCGCTATTGTTACTAGTCGGTACCAGACGTACTAGTCGGTTAGCCTAATTATTAAGGTTTCAGTAAACCAGTGCTGGTAAATGTTTGTTCTAAATGTTATGCAGCTATCTGCCACCAGATGGAGCTGCAGCCTTTACATGTCATAGAAAAATGCCATAATGTAAGCGCACCTCCAAAGAAACACCCTTCCTTCCCTGCATTTTTTGTACAAAGAAGCGAGAAAACTAGTGGCACAAATGTGTTTGCGCCTTAAAAACACTAAGAGTAGGACCCAGGAGGGAAAACAGTGCCAGCATTTTATGTTTGCAGCCTACACTACATGTAAAACACTGGGACATGACTGAAAGGTAATTAACGCACCTGCACAGGTATAAACGCAGCAACATCGGTCACTTACGTCGTAGCAGCTGAAGCCTGAATCAGGGGTAAGCTGGAGGAGGAGGCTGGGGGAGGTCTGGGCTCCACTGATGCCGCCCGAACAGGAGGAAGAAAATGGATGAATGTGTGTTTGTATTGTTTTGATGTGTGTCATGAATCATAACGCAATGAGCATCGTTGATGATGCGCGGCACAATACTCCAATATTGATATTTTTTAAAAACTTTATATATCGCCCAGCCCTAGACACAGCCACATCTTTAGGATGCTCAGAGACTTTCTCCTGCCTGTATAATATAATCCTAATCCTGAGGAAGGCTGGCTACAGCAGGGCAAAGGTCAGCCCTCTCTCCTTGAGCTGTTGTTTCACTGCTTCCTGTCACTTCCTTCCAACTGCTGAGGAACAATCCTGGAATATCATGTAGAGCAGAGACCAGCTGTGATGTGTGCCCACTGTTTTGTGTTCAGGTTTTTTTTCACTGAGTTATGTTCCCAGTTTGTTTTCCGCTCAGTTCCTGTCTTGTTGTTCATGTGTTTCCATATTTTTTAGTTTTATTCCCTGTGTTGTGTCTAGTCTGCATCTCTGTCCCGTGTCTGTGTTTCTCTTCTCTTTCTCTGTGTTTCCTCGTGCCTTGGTCCGTGTTTAGTTTCCTCTGTGTGTCCTCCATTTTGTCAAGTCTGCACGTACCTTGTTACGTTACTTCCTGTTTTATTTTGACAGTCTCGTGTTCCCTGTACTTTGTGTTTAGTTTTGCTTACCCTGTGTTATTAGTTTCATTTGTTTCACCTGTTGTGCCATGCTGCCTCCTCTTGCCCTGATTACCTGGTGTGTGTATTTAAGCCCTCAGTTTTTCTCTGTCCTTCGTTGCACCGTCATCAATGTTCCCTGTTGGGCGACTTTCTGGTCCTTGATCCTTAGCTTTAGTTCTGGCTTCTGTCCAGCCCAGTTTATTGTGTACCAGTTGTTTTCTCTTTCAATAAACCTTATATAAGTTCAGCTACCCGTGTTAAGTCCTGCGTTTGGGGTCCGCCTTTGCCTGCCACAGCAACTCTGTCGCCACCTGCAGGATCCAGATGTTCTCCTGGAAACTGTGGAACTTCATGGCCTGTTGATGGTCCTGCTGCGTGCCAACAGCCACAGCTGCTCAATGTTTCTGTTACTCAAATCCTGCAGACTGGCAGCAGTCTGCTCCTGAACAGTAGGTGTCGCCACTCAGAGAAATCCTCAGTGTCAGCGCTGGTATAGAAGCAGTCAAAGAAGGAAGCAAAGTATTGAGTTTGTTTCAGTTTCCTGGAGAAAGTCTGGTGTTTCTGAGCTGCTGCAGCATCTGAGCTCCTGCTCATGGGTCACTGAAACAGTAAAAAGGGCCACGATTGGACACTCGTGTCTTCAGCAGCTGTGACGTGCTGCTGTTCACCAGGAGGACACGTGGCCTTTGTATAAAGGGCCTTTATAATAACAGCACAGGGCCTCCGTCAGGGCAGAGGGTGGTGTGTGAGGGTGTGATGCAGAGATCCAGGTCAGCAGATCCTCCTTTGAAGCTGATCTTCAGCAGCTCCATCAACCAAGTTTGGGAGAAAGAAGCAGGATCATCACTCTCACTTCCTTCAGGAAGCTCAGCCATACGCATGCTGCACCACTGCCTCCTGCTCTCTAGCTCCTCCATCTTACCCAGGCCTGCCTCCACCCTCCTATCAGCTTCAGAGAGCTTTGTGATGTGACCTGCTGCGTCCTCTGAGTCACAGATCAGCTTCCAGCTTCTGAAACTCGTGCAGCTCGTGTGTTCAGATGAGCAAACTTCAAGTGTTTTTAGGACCTCCTCCATCTTTTTATCAGAGGAAACTTCTCCATCTTTGAGCCTTCAGAGCTTCTTCTTTCCATCAAGCTGTTCGCGTCCGCATGACCCAGAGGTGGCAGCGTGCTGTCAGCCATGCTGGGCTGACTGAACTTCTCTAAAGCTGAGCTTTCTCTGAGTATCGGGCATTCTCCGACCTCTACAGGAGGATCACGGCTCCCTCCGGCTGCACTTTCCCTCCAATAAAGACACGGAGCTGCAGGAGCACCGAGAGCTGCTGCTGGAAGGGAAACATGCAGCCAAATGTGAGAGCTGGAAAAGAAGCTGTGAGGATGTGCACACATCATTTTAACCTGGAAACATGTTTCACACACTTGTGTTTTCATTTTAGAGTCACAGAGAAATCTTCACTAATGTGCAGATTGATGTTTACACAAATATACTGATAGCTGGAAACTGGGAATTCAAATGAGACTCCGATGGATTTTTTCCTGCTTCCAATCACAACTCTGTGATTCAGACCTCTCAGATCAGTGAACACAACTGCTCCCTCTGACTCACACACACACACACACACTCACACACTTTCACTGCTGTTGTGGTAGATGCTGCAGCATTGTAACAACACAGAGTCATCATTCTGAGCATTAAAATAATAAAATCTGAGCTCCAAGTTTGCAGCTCTCAGTATATTTGTGTGAATATCAATCTGCACATTAGTGAAGATTTTTCTCTGAAATTAAAACAAGTGTGAAACATTTTTACAAGTTAAAAATCTTCCTACAAGTTCTCACATTTTTCTGCATATTTACCTTCATAATAATGCAGCTTTTAGTGTGTGTGTGTGTGTGTCATCAGATTTATAAATGTGTAAATAAAGATATTTAAGTTTGAAAAGTCTCAGTGTTTGAAGCACTAAAAATAGACACACACACCATTTAGTCCTGTGAATGTGTGAAGAACTAAAGTACTAATCTACTCTGATTAATGATGTTAATGAGCACATCTGGACTCACCGAGCCTTTCTGCAGTTCCTCACAGCTGGAATCAGTCTCAGTCGTCCCTGCTTTGATGCTTTGTAGTTCTCCAGGTTCAACTCATCCAGAACCTCCTCTGACATCTGCAGCATGTAGGCCAGAGCTGAGCAGTGGATCTCAGAGAGCCTTTTCCCTGATTTTTCGTCTGATTTCAGGAACTTCTGGATCTCCTGATGTACTGAGAGGTCGTTCATCTCCATCAGACAGTGGAAGATGTTGATGCTTCTGTCAGGAGAGATTTCATAACTGTTCATCTTCTTTAGATTTTTGATGACTCTCTGGATAGTTTCTGGACTGTTCTCTGTCTGACCCAGCAGACCTCCTAAGAGTCTTTGGTTGGACTCCAGAGAGAGGCCATGAAGGAAGCGAACAAACAGGTCCAGGTGGCCATTTTCACTCTGGAGGGATTTCTTCATGACTCTCTGCAGGAAAACATCCAGAGATGATTCACCCAGAGATTTCTTAATGTGACGAGTCCTTCCTGGATTACCAAAATGAACATTATTAAAATCATTATGAAGATCTCCCAGGAAGTCCTCCAGCACCTCCGTCCTCCTGCTGGTGAAACAGTGGAACATGTAGACTGCAGCCAGAAACTCCTGAATGCTCAGATGAACAAAGCTGTAGACTGTTTCTGAGAACATTTCACACTCGTCTTCTTTAAAGATCTGTGTGAACACTCCTGAGTACACTGAGGCTGCTCTGATATCGATGCCACACTCTGTCAGGTCTGATTCATAGAAGATCAGGTTTCCTTTCTGCAGCTGATCCAAAGCCAGTTTTCCCAGAGCCTCAATCATCTTCCTGTTCTCTGGACTGCGGCGTGGATCTCTGGATCTTTCTTCATCACTCTTGATGTTCTTTGTTTTTAGGTGAAACAGCAGAAGGCGTATGTACAGCTCTGTGAGGCTCTTGGGCAGCTCTCCATCCTCTCTGGTTTTCACGATGCACTCCAGAACTGTAGCAGTGATCCAGCAGAAGACTGGGATGTGGCACATGATGTGGAGGCTTCGTGATGTCTTGATGTGGGAGATGATCCTGCTGGCCTGCTCCTCATCTCTGAATCTCTTCCTGAAGTACTCCTCCTTCTGAGGGTCAGTGAACCCTCTGACCTCTGTCACCATGTCAACACACTCAGGAGGGATCTGATTGGCTGCTGCAGGTCGTGTGGTTATCCAGAGGTGAGCAGAGGGAAGCAGTTTCCCCCTGATGAGGTTTGTCAGCAGCACATCCACTGATGTGGACTTTCTAGGGTCAGTCAGGATTGTAGTTCTGTGGAAGTCCAGAGGAAGTCGACACTCATCCAGACCATCAAAGATGAACACAACCTGGAAGTCTTCAAAGCTGCAGATTCCTGCTTCTTTGGTTTCAGTGAAGAAGTGATGAACAAGTTCCACCAGGCTGAACTTTTCCTCTTTCAGCAGATTCAGCTCTCTGAAAGTCAATGGAAACATGAACTGGATGTCCTGGTTGGCTTTGTCTTCAGCCCAGTCCAGAGTGAACTTCTGTGTTAGGACAGTTTTCCCAATGCCAGCCACTCCCAGTGTCAGCACCGTTCTGATTGGTGCTTTTCTTCCAGGTGGGAGTGTAAAGATGTCTGCTGATCTGATTGTAGTTTCTGGTCTCTGTGGTTTCCTGGATGCTGTTTCAATCTGTCTGACCTCATGTTCATCATTGACCTCTGCAGCCCCTCCCTCTGTGATGTAGAGCTCTGTGTAGATCTTATTCAGGAGGGTGGGGTTTCCTGCTTTAGCGATGCCCTCAAACACACACTGGAACCTCCTCTTCAGGTTTGACTTGAGTTTGTGCTGAGGACTCTGAGACGTCTCTGAAACAACAACAATAAGATCATCAGTCTGTAGAGGAGCCGTCTGCACAGCATCAGGAACTTATTCATCTGCATCTATACATCAATCTGACTTCAACCTGCTCACATCTTTAAGTTACAGTTATGAGCTAATGTGATTTATTGGAGCTAATAAACAAATCATTGTAATGCACTCGTCCCTGGAGAGTCATTCAAACACTCAGTGTAGGTTAGAAGTACATGAACCAATACAAAGTTCAGTAAGGAGTTAAAAACCTGGAGTCCAGGTAATAAAGCAGGCTGGGTGTGTGGGTTAGAGCTGTGAGGCAGTTTGTTCATGAGACATAGATGGCGCCGCTGCGCTCTCCATTTTGGGGCTTTTCATATGTTTTGTGTTTTTTCATTAGTGAAATGTAGAGCTGCCAGAAGCTCTTAAATACAGACATCAGGATGTTAAATCTGAGCTTCAGCCCTCACAGATCAGAGGACAGGTTAGGACCAGGACTGCTTGTTCTTTGAATTCCAAAGACCTGATCATCCACGCATAACAGATACAGCTATCAAATCAGCCGGCTGCTCAGCTCGCTAACACGAAAGAAAGACTGGATAAGGCAGAGGAGGGAGGTCACTCACTTACATACAAAACAACTGGTGTACCAACAGAAGGTCACCCAGTCTGAGAAACCTGACTGTCAAATGAAGACCCGTTAACCTTCTCATCAGTTTCCTGCAGATGCTCATTTAGCTTTGAGCCACCAACATAACAGGGAAGAGAACAGAAGTCTGTCACTATCTTTTTCCACCAGTTTGATCAGAAACATGCACATGAACCGCCCCCTGGAGGTCATTGTGTGGCTCTGGGAGTGTTTGTCCTGTTCTGCTTGTGTAACAGCCCATCTCCTCCACACTCCTGAGACAACAAGCTTTCTCATAAACAGCACTGTGACTGTTTGCTCAGGTATTTAGGATTTAATTAAGTAAATCCTTTCTCTTGGGGTGCCAGCCTGGTCTCTCTCCTGACATGTAAGATTTTATCATTGACAAATTAGTTACCTCACAAATCACACAAAGGATGCAAGTAAAGTAAAAATTCGACACCCTCAACATGAAATGGAAACAACCCAGTTTCAGTTTCACTTCCAAAGTATCCTAAAGGTTTTCAAACACAGGTGGGCAGTCACCCAGATCCACCGTATCAACCAGCTGGACAGACTTCCTGCACCAGAGTTATTTTGGTTATTGTTTAGCTATTTTGGGTTGTCCACTCCTGGATGAATTTCTGATCTGGTCATTTATTTCTCGCTGTGAGGTTAGATTACCTGCAGACGTACTCCTGAGCCTGGAGGATAAACTTTGGCTGTTTGGCTGAGATTCAGCTTCAGAGGACATTCCATCTGCTTCCTTACTGGCTTTTTCCCACAGAGACTCCCTGCCTCATAAGAAAGGGAGTAATGGGCTGAACACAAACTGAAGAGCCAAATCTGTGAATCTAACTGGCTGGCACCAGGAGGGTCATGGAGGGAAGCTCGATAGAAAAAACCCTGCAAGGCATGTTTAATGATGGGCTCACATGGATGTGCTATACTGGAGCAGGACTACCTGTCCATGAGGTCCATGATCCAGCTCACTCTCCCAGTACATCTTCACTGAGATCATAGAGGAGCTTTATCAGACTGCAAGACTCTGAAAACTTTCCTCCTTTCTTTGTAGAAACATCAGTAATGTGAGGACTCATATTTCTCCTTCAGCATCTTCATCGTGTGTTCCTCTGTGTTATTTTACAGAGTTTGTCACCTGTTTCTTTACCTGAGCGGCTCAGATGAGATGATTTGATGACACCATCCTCCTGCTCTCAGTGTTTTACCTTCATCATTGTTCAAAAACATCTTTCAGTCTATCGGTGGCTCTGTGTTCATATCATCAACACCTCACTGGTATCTGGTCACGTCGCCGCTTCTCTGAAGGATGCTGTCATCCACCCACTTTTAAAAAAGCTGAATTGAGCCTTCTCTTCAAAGCAGCCACAGACCAATCTCAAAATTACCGTTTCTCACTGAGATTTTAGAAAAGGTTGTTGCTAACAGCTCACAGCTGTCTCAGACAAACACAGTCGGCCTTCGTAGAGCTCGTTCCACTGAAACAGCTCTGACAGGGACATCTTAAGGAAACTGATGCAGGTTAGTGTTCTCAATGCTCAACAGCTGATGTCGGACTTGACCTCTACTTCTGATACTGTTGACCATCACATGATGCTTGATAGGCTGAGATGCTGAGAGGGTGAATCAGGGTCTGTTTGGGAATAGTTTGGGGATCCTTAGGGATCAGGACTGTCCGGCCTTCAGTCGGGCATTCTGTGTGTGTCTTATCCATCAGCAGCTGGTTCATTTGTGCTGCCAGGTGCTGATGGAGTGCAGTTAGCTTCTTTAGCCAGTAGGTGGAAATCATATCAGGGCCTGGTGCTGTCCAACTCTTCATATATGAGACTCTTTCCTGGATGTCTGACACTTCTTTTGTATTTTATATATAATAAAAGCAAAAATTCCCCACATGGATGGTCTCTGTTTGTCCTTCAAGCTCAGGTCCTCTACCAGTCTGCATTGCCAAAGTATCGTTGGGAAAGATGCCTGATGTGTTGATCAGAGAGTGAATGTTAGACAGAAAGCTCTTAGATGTAGAGGTGCTTGTATGAATGTGTGTGAATAAATATATAAAGCACTTTGAGAGCTCGTGTAGATTAGAAAAGCCCTCTCTAAGCACCCGTCTATTTACCAGGTCAGCTGCTCTGGCAGCTGTTCTTAGGGTTTGGTACCCAGTCTCAGAGTGTGTGATGATGAACCCCCCCCTGACCTGACGTCCTGGCTCTGATAGCAACTGTTTCCTGTGGATGTTGGAACACTGAGCTACGAGTTGTTTCGATGTCAGTCTGGATGTTGGTGTCGGAGAATCCACAGGTCCCACATCCTCTTCATGGAGCCCCTTTCACTGGGATTACATGTGCAGCAGCATTCCAACACTTCCAGATTCTCCTCTCGTCTCCACTTGTGCCGTATCCTTGTTCCAGCAGCCACTGATCATCAGTATGTCCTGGTTCCTCAGCACCTGATTCAGACCGTGTTGATCCGGGCGATGTCTGAGCCGGTATGGCTTCAGTCATGTCTGTCACGCTCATATTTTTATAGAAAAATAGAAACTACAGGAAAAACCATCAGTGACACAAACTCTGCTCCACACACTTTTCCATAGTTTGTCTCCTTCACTGATTTGTTACAGTTAGTACAGACCGCTGGCCCTCTGCAGCTGCAGAAGCAGCTTCATGTGTTTGCAAAGGCGGGTCAGCAACGACTTTAAATTAGGTACAGACACTTCAGGACAAACTGCATTTAAACGGAGCTCTGAAGAGAACAGAGATTTTTGTTGTATGTAATTCAAACCCAAAGTAAAGCATTCATAATATTAACAGCAGAAATTTACCCACAAAGACAAAACGTGTGTTTACAAATACACATTTAATTCTGTCACAGCTGACAAACAAGTTAAGCTCACCTGGCTGAGCAGATGGATCAAACAGCTCAGAGGAGAGAGTGGGATCGATGGTCCGAAGGTGTCGGATCATTATCCTGCAGGCTTTATCTCCCTTTTTCCTCACCGTGTCAATCAAATCCCGAGCCTTATCTGCTGTGACTGTGGTCCTCTCCTCTATCGATGCTTTCTCTGAATCATTCAGGACACGGTCGGTTAGCAGAGCATCGAGGAGCTGCGTGAGGATTTCCTTTGAAACCCTCTGAACAAAGTTCCTCCGTACCCTGCTGAGCTCGTCCTCTGCAGGAAGAGACACAATAGGAATTGTTGGGTCAGGATTTTAAAGCTCCCCGAGTTCCTTTTTGGCTGAAATGAAGTGGATTCAATCTGGTCTAAAACTCTATTAAAACCAGAGTTTCCACAACATCAGTGGGATGAGCAGGATCCAATGCAGGCTGTTAATTGGACATACTGGTTACACAAAATACAGACAGTAACAGAACTAAGACAACGACACACACATAGAGAAGAAGACAGAAGAAAAGAAGGAAAGAGAGGAACAAAGAGACAGAGACAGAGAGCAGGCATCTCTATATATAACCTGAGGATCCTAACTCCGCCCACCTGCCTTTGACCCCTCTTAATTTGCATACAGTGTTGTGCCCTGAAACCTGATCACAGACCAATCACCTCCAGGCTCACCAGAGTACCCCATGATTTATGACAATCTGGCAGATGTCATAATGATGGATCTTCTTCTAATTCAAACCTCTGCTATAAAAACACCTTTGGACAGTCAGCTAGAATTCATGCCCACACTAATTCATGTTACACAAACACAGGTGGGTCTGCAGAGCCAAACTTCAGGGGGCACACGGCCATAAAGTAACCTGAAATATAACAAAGGTGATCAAAGGTCATGTGATCCAAACATGTGCACAGATAAGACTGAGGCCTCAAGCATGAATGAGAGTGAATATATCAGGCCTCAGTTTGATCCTTCTAATCTAAAGCACACAGTGTTCATTAATCCAGTGTGTGTGACCACTATAACTGTCAATAAATGATACTAAAAATAATAACTGTGAATACAACTATCAAAGGAATGAAAAATTCCCAACAGAATTCCTTCCTCTGAGGGAAAAGTGCTAAAGAAGACGCTGCATCCATATTTACAGTCTCTGAGAATCTGAACTCCACACTGTTCCTACATGTGGCCGCTGACTGGAAGCTTCACAGCAGCTGACACGTACAGAGAGACCACATGGAAGCAACAAGAGCTACGATTGGTCAGTCTGGGATTCATGTGTTTCTGTCTTACTGAGCTTACCTGCTGATGGAGCTGATGGAGCTGATGGAGCTGATGGATCTGATGCAGCTGATGGAGCTGATGGATCTGGCTGGTCCAGTTCAGACATCTTTGAGATGTAAAAACTGTGAGCAGAAGGAACAGAGAGCATCAGGATCAGTTTGTTTCTGTTTTGGATGGATTCTTCTGTTTCTATGCTGCAGTGAAGTGATATTAATGAGAAACCTGCAGCTCATACCCAATCACCAGTGATTAGACAGATCCTATGAACCCCTGAGGATGATGAGGTCCAAAAACACCCAAAGGATCTTTAAATCTCATCAGATCCAATCCTAGCTGCTTGGTGTTATCAAGGCCCCTCCTCTGACCTGCAGGGGCGGTGCTTCCTGCAGGCAGAGGTGGGCCTTGAGTAATTGGAGCACCTGGGCTCAGTAAGTTAAGCAGGGCTCCACTAACCATTATCCCCTCTCTGCCCCTCCAGGTAACTTTTGTTTTAGTTCGGTTTTGGGTTGCAATATTCATTCAGATTTCCACATACATGTCCACTTACTCATACACTGCATACACAGGACATACTGACATATTCACATCCCATATTTATCTTTCTTTTTGATTTGTTTACTTTTCAATAAAACTAATCTGATTGGCCTATACATTTGCCTCCCCTCATTTTTGTTATGTGCCGTGAGCCAGCCTGTGACAAGTGGGGGCAAGTCCGGGATTTGTTGATTTGGCAATTTGTTGATGGTTGCTGAATTTGTTGAAAATGGCTTCTGTTTTGCATAGTTTTTTCAGGCTCCTTCAGAATTGGCATTGGAACTGTGTACTAAGGAACAGTTGATTGAGAAAGCTGACCATTACAAAATTGGCATATCTGATAAAAAGTTGAAAGATTCTGTTAAGGTTGGTTTAAGCAGGCTCTTTTAGAGGCAGGGATTCATTGCTGGCAGGCTGCCAGTGATCAGGGTGCTAGTTATCAGTCTGGTCCACCTGCACTGACTTTTGAGCAGCAGAGGGAGCTGTTACAGATGCAGTTGGAGCTGGAAAAGTTGAGATGTTCCACTAGACCAATTGCAGGTTCTGGAGTTCAATTTGATGTTGGAAAAAATCTAAGCCTGTTGCCTAAATTTGATGACTCGGATGTGGACACTTATTTCACTCTGTTTGAACAAATCGCAGATTTTAGAGATTAGTCAGATTTAGAGAGGTGTACACTGTTGCAATGTGTTCTGACGGGTAGAGCACGTGAGGCACTTTCAGCTTTGAGTGTGGCAGACCGCAAAGTTTATGCTACTGTTAAATCTGTTGTGCTGAGAATGTTTGAGCTTGTTCCGGAGGCAAATCGCCAACGGTTTTGGTTTAGGAAAAGCTGGATTCACAGACTTATTCTGAGTTTGTTCGTGATCTTATTCTTGCATTTAACCGCTGGTCTATGTCATGGTCCTGGGCCGGTGGCCCAGTGTTTTATGTTTTTGTTTTATAGTTCTGTTTTATTATGGTTTCTGTGTTGGTCTCCCTGTGCTATTGTTTATCCGTAGGTGTTTTGTCTGTGTGCTTTGGGTTTAGTTTTGTTTCTGGTGTTTCCCTCACAGCTGTTTCCCATTTGCCCATTACCTCCTCTGTGTATAAGTCTTGTGTTTTCTATGCCTGTTGTCATGTCATTGGTTGTTCTCCGCTGTCCTACATGTACGTCTGTTTGAGTAAGTCAAGTCTAGTTAATTTCACGTCTCTACCCCTGTTAAGTGTATGCCAGGGAGATCTCATGTTGATGTCTGTAAGATTGGTGTAAATAAAGCGTGTGAGTGAATTACACCCTTCCTGGAGTCTGCATTTTGGGGTCCTCCTTCTTGCCTGCACAGCCTCCATCCATGACAGTCTACAGCTTCTGAGGCTAATACTTTTGGGGGTCTTTGTAACTTAATGGTGTTAGAACAGTTTAAAAATTCTGTACCTGAAGCTGTTGCTACTTACATAAATGAATGTAAGGTGACATCTCCATCTGAAGTGGCTGCTCTTGTGGATGATTATGTCCTGACCCGTAAAAGTTACTTGAGCCGTGCAATGTGTTGTACACTCTTAACCCAGATATTAATTGTAATTAAACGTTTTAGTAATCATTACTTATTCTTTCGTGTTTGGTAAAAATGTCCCATTACTAAATCAAATTAGTTAACTGTACTTTTCTACACAAATATAGAGTGTAATGAACTTGTTAAGCAGAGATTACTAAAGATATTATGTTTTTGAAGTGAAGGGGCGGGGCATATT